>PVJL010000738.1:309914-351282 GCA_004026885.1 Lyroderma lyra | reverse complement strand
GAGGGGAGAAAGGGGAGGGGGTGGGAGAGGAGGGGGGGAAGCTAAATATAAGGTGATGGAAAGAGAAGTCACATTAGGTGGTGAACTTATTATACATCAAGTTGACAATGCACTGTAGAATTATATGCCTGAAACCTATGTAATCCTTGCTAACAGATGTCACCCCAATAAGTCTAACAATAAAAATGAATTAAAAAAAGAAAAAAATAAAAAATAAAACATTGAAGAAGAGGTAATACTTTCCAATTCTTTCCACAAGGTCAACATAAACCTAATACAAAAGCCTAGTAAAGACAACACACACAAAAAAACAAAAAACTACAGACCAATATCTCTGATGAACACACATGCAAAAATCCTAAGTAAAATACTAGCTAATAGAATACAATTCATTGAAAAGATTATATACTATGATCAAGTGGGATTGATCCCACAAGCACAAGGATGGTTCAGCATACCCAAATCAATCAATGTGATACACCACATAAATAAACTAGAAGATAAAAAGCATATGATTATATCAATTGCTGCAGAAAATTTTTTGACAAGATATGACATCCATTTATGATCAGAACACTTAATAAAATGGGTATAGAAGGAAAGTACCTCAACATATTAAATACCATATATGACAAACTCTCAGCTAATATTTTACTGAATGAGGAAAAACTAAAGCCTATTCTCCTTAATTCAGGAACAAAGCAGGGATGTCCCCTGTCACCACTACTATTCAATATAGTACTGGAAGTTCTAGCTAGAGCAAGCAGGTAAAAGAAAGGAATAAAAATCATCCAAATTGGGAGAGAAGAAGTTAAACTGTCAGTTTTTGCAGATGACATGATCCTTTATATAGAAAATTCTAAATACTCCACCAAAAAACTATTAAAAACAATGAACAAATACAGTAAAGTTGGAGGATATAAAGTCAATGTACAAAAATCAATTGCAGTTCTTTATACCAACAACAAACTTCAGAAAAAAAATAATACCTTTTGGGATCACAACAAAAAGAATAAAATATCAGTATATAAGTCCTTCACTTAATAAAGAAAGTGAAGGACTTATATACTGAAAACTATAAGACACTATTAAAAGAAATTGAAGAGGACACAAAGAAATGGAAAGATATTTCTTACTTATGGATTGGAAGAATCAACATAGGTAAAATGGCTATATGACCCAAAGCAATATATAGATTTAATGCAATTCCTATTACAACCTCACAAACATTCTTTCAAGAAATAGATAGAAGAATTATCAAATAATTATGGAACCATAAAAGATCTTGAATCACCAAAGCAATCCTACATAAAAACAATAAGGCTACAGGCATCACACTCTCTGATTTCAATCTGTACTACAAAGCATCAATAATCAAGACAACTTGGTATTGGCAGAAGTACAGACACACAGACCAATGGAACAGAATTGAAACCCCAGAGATAAACTCACAAATATATGGACAGATAATTTTTGACAAAGGAGTGAAAAATATACAATGAGGAAAAGAAATCCTCTTCAATAAATGGTGCTGGGAAAATTGGAAACCACATACAAAAGAATGAATCCATACTGTGAATAGTCACCATATACCAAAATTAATTCAAAATAGATTAAAGACCTTTACATAAGACCCCAAAAAATAAACTCTATAGAAGAAAACATTGGTACTAAACTTACAGACCTCATGCTCAAGGAGGACTTCATGAACCTGACCTCAAAGGCAAGGAAAGTAGAAGCAAAAATAAATGAATGAAACTACATCAAACTAAAAACTTCTGCACAGCAAAAGGAACCATCAACAAAGCAAAAAGAGAGCCAACTGAATGGGAAAAAATATTTGGAAACAATGCCTCTGATAAGGGGCTGATATCTAAAATATATGAAGAACTTGTATAACTCAATAATAAAAAAAACAAACACTCCAATTAAAAATGGGCAGAGGACCTGAACAGACACCTCTCAGGAAGACATACAAATGGCCAACAGATATATGAAAAAATGCCCAACTTCACTAGCTATTAGAGAAATGCAAATCAAAACCACAATGAGATACCACTCCACACTTGTTTTTATGGTTATAATCAACAAAACAATAACAGGTGTTGGAGCAAGTGTGGAGAAAAAGGAACTCTCATATACTGCTGGTGTGAATGCATAGTACAACCACTATGGAGGACAGTATGGAGGTTCCTTAAAAAAATTAAGAATAGAAATACCATATGACTCGGCAATCCCTCTTCTGGGTATCTACTCAAAAAGTTTGAAAACCTTAGTCCACAAAGGTATATGCACTACAATGTTCACTGAAGCACTATTCACAGTGGCCAAATCATGGAAATAACCAGTGTCCTTTGATAGACAACTGGGTAAAGAAGCTGTGGTGCATATTCACAATGGAATATTACTCAGCCATAAGGAAAGATGAAATGGGGCCATTTATGACAACATGGATGAATCCTGAGACCATCATGCAAAGCAAAATAAACCAGGCAGAGAAAAACCAAAAACCATATAATTTCACTCAAATATGGAACACAAAGCTGAAAGCAACAAAGAAACAAAAATTTATGGACACAATCAATAGTTTAGTAGTTAGGGTTTATTTGAGGGTATGGGGGAAGGGTGAGAGAGGAGGGAGGGGGAATCAAATATATGGTGATGTACTTTGGGTAATTAAAACATAACACAACACATAGATGATGAATTGTAGAATTGTACACCTGGAACCTATGTAATTTTTAATAAACAACGTCATTTCAATAAAACTAACAAGAAAATAAAAAAATAAAATATATAAAAATATTTTAAAATTAAAAAATAAAGAAAAAATGTACTACACACCTATTAGAACAGCTAAAAGAAAAAAATAGTGATAAAATAAAATGTTGGCAAGGTTGATGAGCAGTTGGATAACTCATACATTGCTGGTAAAAGTGTAAATGGTACAGTCATTTTGGAAAATAGTTTGGAAGTTTCTTTAAAAAACTAAACATATACTTACTTTATAACATAGCAAGTAGAATTCTGGGTATATATCCCAAAGAAATAAAAAATATCTCCACCCCCCCACACACATACAAACAGATGTTTATAGAAACTTTATTTGTAATAGCCAAAAACTGGAAACAACCCATATATCCTTCAATGGATGAATGATTAAACAAATGTTGGTACATCGATACCATAGACTACTACTCAACAATAAAAAGAAATGAAGTATTGATATATGCCAACAACTTGAATGGATATCAAGGAAATTATGCTGAATAAAAAAAGCTATTTTCAAGAGGTTACATACTGTTATAATTCCATTTATATAACATTCTTGAAAATAATAAAATTATAAAAATAGAGAAAAGATTTCTGGTTGCCAGGTATCAGGAATGGGGAAGATGGGAGGGGAATGGGTGTGACTCTAAGAGGGTAGCATGAGGAATCTTTGTGGTGATGGAACCGTTGTCTATCTTGGTTGTGGTGATGATTACACAAATGTACATGTGTGATAAAATTGCATAGAAGTATATACTTACGAGTTCTCACTATTAAGTTTGCAAACTCATCCTAGAAAAAGTGTTACATACCTCATTGCTAAATATCACTATGGTCACCTTCGAAGTACTCCTCTTGAAAATCTATACACCAATGCCAGTGCCTAGGCCACCCTTCAAAACAATTTTGGAACTCTTTTTCTGGAATGACCATCAAAGCTGTCGTAAAATTACCCTGGATGTCCTGAATGTAACCAAAATGTCTTCCTTTCAAAATTTCTTTTCTCTTCAGATGAAGAAAAAATTCATTGAGGGCCAGAACAGGTGAGTAGGGAGGGAGTTCCAATACAGTTATTTGTTTACTAGCTAAAAACTTCCTCACAGACAATGCTATGTGAGCTGGTGCATTGTTGTGATGCAAGAGCCATGAGTTGTTGGTGCAAAATTCAGGTCACTTTTGTCTAACTTTTGACTAACTTTTTTACATAACATTTTCAGCACTTCCAAATAGTAAACTTGGTTGACTGTCCAGTTGGTACAAATTCATAATGAACAATCCCTCTGGTATCAAAAAAGTTGAGCAACATCACTTTGACTCTTGATTTGAACTAACAGAACATTTTTGATCCCGGAGAATTGCCTGACTTCCATCGTACACTTTGACAATTTGTTTCAGGGTCATATTAGTAGATTCATGTTTTATCACCAGTGATAACACAGCCCAAAACATTGTCTTGCTTCTCCAAAAGGTCTTGGCAAACTTTGACTCTTCTTTGCTTTTGTTCATTGGTGAGCTCCTTCAGGACCACTTTTGCACACAACATATTTCATGCCAAGATTTTCAGTTAAGATTTTCTAACTGTTTCTCTATTGATGTTAATTTGGTCTGCTATGCTTCTCACAGTAAGCTGATAATTTTGTTGCACAACTTGATAAAGTTTTGCAACGTTTCCATCAGTTCTGCTCATTATTGGCTGCCCTGACCTCTCTTCATCAGTGATGCTTTCTTTCCCCTCAGAAAAACGTTTAATCCATTTGTACACTGCTATTCTCTTCACGGCATTATCCTCATAAACTTGGACTGACATGTTCCAGATTTCACTTTCATTCTTGCCAACTTTAACAAGAAATTTAATGTTTGTTCATTGCTCTAATTCAAGCTCTGACATTCTCATTATGGCACACAAAATCACACATTAACAATAATGAATGCCACTCAGTAAGACACCACTACAGGTCAATACAAACACAGCTGTAAGACACAGAAACACCAAGGTTATAAAACCTTACCAAGTTGTTTGTGCAGTGTTACCAACTTAAGTGCACAGTGGAAAGTTTGCAAACTTAATTGCCAGACTTTGTATACACACACACACACACACACACACACACACACAAGTGCATATAAATCTTCTGAGATCTGAACAATATCTATCTATGGATTGTGCCAATGTCAATTTTCTGGCTTTGCTGTTGTACTATTATTTTATAAGATGTTACTATGAGAGCAATGTAGATGAAGGGAACTCAGGATTCTTTGGGCTATTTTTGTAGCTTCTGATAAATCTATAGTTGATTTCAAATAAAAAGCATAATAGAAATACTATTGTAATCACTTATACAATATAGTAAGTATTTCTTAAAAATGTGATAATTTCTTACCTCCTTTTAATTTTAGTTCCTATAGAAGTCAAAATCTAATGTGTAGGCTTCCTCATCTTTCATGTAACAAACAAAAATGTATAAGTATTTGTTTCTTCAGGTTTTTTGTTTGTTTGTTTACAAGTATCTGTACCACATGCATTATCCTAAAACTTGTTTCTGGCTCTTAACAATATAGTGCTGACATTGTTCCAATGTTAGGTCTATTTACACATGTAGATCTAGTTGATTATTTTTAACAGCTACAGTGTTTTGGGCACAATGACTATGCCACAGTTTATTCAATGGTTCCTTCACTGATAGATTTTCAGGTTGCCTCTAGTTTTTTGTCTTGTTTTGTTTTGTTTGTCACTACCAATAATAATGCCTCTGCTTTTACTCTGGTAGGTCAGATTCCTCAACATTCTAAAACATTATTTAATAGTGGAACTTTTCTTTCATCAAATTAAATCCTGTCACAAAACTCAGTAAGTAAAACACAAATCTGCTCAGGTTGAATGGGGGTGGGGAGCTTGGAACCTGTCAACCTCTTTAGCAGCCCCTGAAGTATTTCTGTGAACCATTAGGATTTAGGGAACAAAAACCAAAAATCATAGTCCTGCACCTTGTGATCCCTGGGCTGTCACCTGCTCTTCTCCTGACCTAACTTATGATCCTATCTTCATTCCTTGATCTTTCTGGGAGTTTTGTTTTAGTTGGACAGATTCTCTGAAGCCAAGATTCTTGAAGTTCAGCCTTATGATTTCATGGGTCGTGCCTCCACCCCACATGCTTGGATACCTTTATATCAATGTCAACCTGAGCCAACCTTGCATTTGTCATGACTCTAGAACCACCTTTCTTTAGAGAACCAGTCTTATAGTGAAAATAGTTCTGCAGCCTACCTTTCTTTTTCTGATTTAATTCCCTCTCTCTTCCCACGCCTACTCCATCCTGGTGCTAAGGGCAGCCCTCCTTTCCGAGGTGAATATCCTGGTCTGCTCTTATTGTTCCACCCTCCTGGATTTTCATCTCTGCTCCTTCCATTGTCCTTGATCTTTTTAAAGACTTTTAGCATCTCCTCAGTCTTCTCCTCTGCCTTTAATCTCACACAAACTCACACAATCTGGGGCAAAGACATCATAATTCCAGCTGTCTCTTCCATGTAAATGCCACCCAAATAATGTTTTCAATCCAGAATTCATTCTCAATCTCTGTCTTGAATCTCCTATAACTTGTTGACCACTTCACCTTCACTTGATGGTTGTCTTACCAGACCTTGGATTTAACTTGTTTAGAGAGACAATACATTGTCCTGCAAAAATTCTCTAGATTTACTGCCTTAACTCTATGATCCCTTGGTTTTCCTGTCATCTCTTTAAGTCCACTATCTGCTTGCTCTCCAATTTGTATTCAACTCATGCCTTATTTCTCTTTCCCTCCATGATCATTCTAATCCAGTTTTTCATATCAGTTTTTTCAACAGTCTTTAAACCACTCCCTCACCTTGAGTGTCTTCATTTGCTCCTTAATGACAGCCCTATCCAAACACCACTGCTAACCTAACTTTCCTAAAACACCACTTTCATCATGCCATTTGTCAGCTCAAAAACTTTCAGTGACTTCACTCTCTAAAGAAACAAGCCCAAACTCCTCAAGTTAGAAGTCAACCTTCCTTTTATTGACTCCAATTACCTTTACAAACATGATTTCCTCTATTCTAAAAACAATGAACCAAATAATCTCCCAACACCCTAAACACACTGGGCAAATATCCACTTTTGTGCCTTTGCTCAAGCTGTTTCTTCTGCCTACAATGCCTCTTCATGTTGTCCTTTCTATTTCCTCAATTTCTGTAGATCCTTAAATACCCCTCATTTATTTCTTAGTTTCCACATACCTTCTCTGAACCTACACTTATATCAATTTATCTCTCCTTTGTCACACTGCAAATACTGACCAGCTTTACTGTCTTCATTTCAATACATTCAGTCTGTGTCCACAGCTCTTTTATAGGTTCCCTGAGGGCAGGGAGCATGCCATACATGCATATATTCACCAACATACCCAGCACAGTCCTCTGCATGTAGCCCAGCTTAGAACACAGCTTGGGCTCACTTATATGTTTGAATGATAGACATTATCTAAAAGCAAATAGCTTTATCATGTTTCATTCTTTCTTAACCTTGAGTCCAAAGTCAAACAGACTATAATGAAACGACAGGAAATTAGGTATGAAGTGACAGACTCATGCCAGTGAGTGGCTGCTTTCCAGGAATTATTTAAACAGTGCTCTCAGGAAGTACCATGGTTCAGCCAACTGGGGTTCATATCCATCCAGATTGAAAAGAAGTAACCAGCATTCACAGGACTTTGGCAAGGGAAGAAAAGTCTTTGGCAGAGATCAATTTGATAAAGATACAGGATTTAAAAACTACAATTTCAACAATTACATAAACAAAGGCTAACAAGTCAGTATTATCAGCTCTGAAGTAAGAAATTCATATTTTAGCAGAGGCAGTGAAGGAAAATAAGACACAAGAGGGTTCTCAACATGTGGCAGACAAACAATACTGTGTGTGCTTCTATATGGCCTCACCACATAAAGGTAATCCTCACCTCTCCCTCTCTATCCTAAGTGAAGGTAAACAGGAGTTTGATGCCAGAATTCAGCAGGGATCACCACACAACATTATCTGAATATTGTTTTCTTTGATACATGTAGGTTCAGCCATCTTTACCAAATTCCTTCATCCTCTTCATGAAGTCTCAAGTTGAAGAACACATCTGAGTAGACTGAAGAGGGTGGACCCAGATGAGTCTTCAACTAGACAGAGTCAAGCAATGAGCCCTTTCCAGAGTAGACAGAGCAGGGTAAGAAGTCATTTTTCATCCAATGCACTTTTGCCTTTAATATCTGTTACAAATGCACACCTCTGAATATTGGCAAAAGAAAGAGAGGTAGAAGGGGAAACAGGAAAACTAACATTTACTGAACACCAACCATTTCCCAGGCTTTTTGTTAAGCATTTCATTAACATAATCTGCAATCCTTACAGGTGTCCTGAAAGGTGGAAATTTTAACTTCATTATATTATACAAACAAAAACCGAGGATAGAGAGGTGAAGCCATCACAGCTGGGAGACTCTGAAGCTGGCCTCCACCCACCTCCAAAGCTCTTACTGTATGGCCTCCTGTAATTGTCTTCCTGAAAATCTGCAACTGTGGACAGGCTTCCTTCTCCATGCCATTGGCCTGTAGACCCAGAGCTGTCCCTATGATTTGCAAAGTCACTTCTTAACACAAACAACAATCTCACCATGTAAGGTAGCTTCTTCGTGAAAAGGTTTGGAAACTCCTGCAGAAAATGACACATGTATCATCAACACAGCGCAATCCCTTGAGAATACCGCATGGGAAAGCTTCTTATTGTGTGTATGCCTTGGAAGTCACTAATGAGTTCCTCTGAGTGGTTACTCACAGAGAGGTGAAGGAAGCCTTAACTCATTAGAAAAAAGAACACGTAAGAATAGCTTTCCTTTTTGCCTTGCAACCCCCACATACATTATCTAATTTAATCCCTGTTTTCCAAGGAAGCAAGTAGGGTCTCTGAGAGGGTGAGGAAGATGTTAAGGCCACACAATCCTAAAAAGCAAGACCACTCAGACGCAGGTGTTTTGCCTCGGGAACTTGGGAATTCTCTGCTGCACTGCAAATGCAACACTTCCCCAAAGAGCATGTTTGTCCTCCTAGAGAGTTGAAGTTGTGCCACCACCAGCCTTGGTCTGTCTAGATCTACTGGGTTATTTTCAGAGGCACTAATGGGGCTGCCCATTGACCCCTGGACTCCCCTTCCCACCTATTTCCTAAGATTTGGAATTTTTTAAAACAGGGAACAAGTCCTTTTATTTAATAACTAGAGATGTTGCAAAATGCAAAAACTGATACAAAAGGTAGCAGCACTGATTTAACTTTGCACTAAAGTGAAAATAGGTAATACAGCCAAAAGGGCAGAACATGGGCTTTTAAATCAGAACTGATTTCAAATGTGGCTCTTCCAGATGTGAGCTTATTGGTTCACCTCTCTGAACCTGAGATTTTTCACCTTTAAAGTGAGAATTACACTACTTATCCTCTACAGATGAGCAGAAGGATTATATGAGAAATGCACAGAAGTGCCTAAAACATTGCCTGGCATATAGTATCTGCTGATTCAATAATAATCATTTTTATATGACCATCACAGCTTCTCAATATTTAGAGTTCCCCAAACATGTTATCATAAAGAACACATAACAACTGTTATTTTCTACCTTCACCTCCACAGTTTGGTAGCTCTCTTATCTTGGGCACATCACTTACCCTCTTAGCATTAGTTCCTCACTTTAAAACCAGACTGTGTAAGGATCAAGTAAAATAATGTATGGGAAATGGCTTTGTAACTTGGTAAAATGTATGTCAATATGCAGTTGTGGTGGCTATTTGAAAGTGGAGGGTAATACAGAAGTAGTAGCAGTTTGTGGTTATAACATTATTGACCAGACTATTAATTATAGTTTATAGAATGCAGAATATTGCTTGAGTCACAAAAACTTTCATCTTAATGCTATATCTCTACTAGTATGTATCTATGTAAATAAATACATACGTTTTATAAACATGTGTAATAATATGACGTGATGATATCAGCCTAATTATGCATTACATAAATCCGGCAAGAGGTTTGTTCTTGTTTTGAACCACTGTCCAGCATTACCCTCAGGCCAATCTGGAAATAAGTGCTGGTGTAGATGTTGACTCACAAAAATAAAACATGATGCTGTAAGCTGAGTCACCAAACACCCAGATGTAGCCCTGAAGTCACAGTTGGCCCTGAAGACTACATACCCCAGGACAGATCTGAATTTTCCAGGATTGGTATGAAAGCATTCACAGGCTTCCACTAAAGTGATCAGAAAACAAATATGCAAAATCTATTCACAAGTTTTCCTAGGCAGATAAGGTCACAATTAAGCTCCACATAGTGGGAAGCACATTTGAAGTTGTTTATGGGCAGGTGCTGGTGGCTACTGTATCTGCTTTGGGGTCTAGCACCCCAGCTCCACCTGAAAGCACTGTCTCCTTCACAATCAATATGCCTTCTCTCATTTACTCTCTTCCATCAGCTAAAACAATGTTTGTAGTGTTCATCTGTTTGCCACAAATTATTGGGCTGTATTTTACTAGAAGATTTTTTTCCCTCCAGAGAATTTGCCAATAGGACTTAGCATACAGAGCAGTTTTACTCTAGAGAAGTAAATACAGCCTTTTAGGATGCAAGTAAGTGCAAGAGGGAGAAACATGGATTGTTCTCTGGAGCTATTGGCCAATTGGACAGAGTTAGCAGCTATCAAGCCCTTGAAATATGAAAATTAATTAAATCGAATTTGATGAATGAAAATAATCCCTTCAAATAGAATAATGTGATAACTAACCTCTTACATAAGGAAAACAATTATTTCAGAGCTACAGCTGCCTTACTTTAAAGAGTGCTGAAATGTAAACAAACAAACAAAAAAGTTTATGAAGCAAATGGTATGAATAATAATGAAATGCTACCCTGAAGGCCCAACCAGCAGGACTCCTGCTCCTCACATTTCAGTCAATTGGGAGTGCTCTGATCACCAGAGGTGTATACTTCTCTGAATAATTCCTATTGTTGCTATAACAAAGTACTACAAACCTAGGGGCTTAAAATATTTTGCAACATCTCTTTTGGTTCTGTACATTGGAAGTCTGATATGGGTCTTACTGGGCTATAATCAAGGTGTCAGCAGGGCTGTGTTCTTTTTGGAGACCGTAGGGCAGAATCCATTTCTTGACCTTTTCCAGCTTCTAGAAGCCACCTATATTCCTGGCTTATGACCCTCTCTTGCATCTTCAAAGCCAGAGTTATACCAGTTTTGCTCTGACCCCTTCCTCCAGTTTAGCATATGAGCATTTGTGCATTTATCCAAACCCAGGGAATGTATGCCAAAAGTAAGGTAAATTGTAGACTTGGGGGGATAATGTTATGTCATTGTAGGTCCATCAGTTGTAACACATCAACCATTCTGGTAGGGAATGTTGAGAGAAGAGATGGCTGTGCATATCTGGGGAAAGTCTATGAGAAATCTCTGTACTTGCTGCTCAACTTTACTGTGAACTTAAATGACTTTAAAAAATAAAACCATTTTTTAAGTCTTTTAAGGGAGGAACAATCTGAGCAATGTTCTTTTTTTAGTTTTCAATTACAGTTGACATTCAATATTATTTTAGTTTCAAGTGTACAGCATAATGTTTGGACATTAACAAAAATAAATGAATAAATAAAACAGAAACAGATTCATAGATACAGAGAACAAACTGATGTTTGATAGATGGGAGGGGGTGTGGAGGCTGGGTGAAAAAGGTAAAAGGCTTTAAAAAGTTCCAAAATAGTAATGGGGATGCAAAGTACAGCATAGGGAATATAGTCAGTAATACTGTTATAGCTATGTATAGCGTCAGGTGTGTCTTAGAGTTATCAGAGGGAATCACTTTATAAGTTATATAACTGTCTAACCACTATGAGCAATGTTCTTCAAAAAGTTTGGAACCACTGCACTAAACCGTAAGCTTCTTGACAGAAGAGATTGTAGGTTATTTCAACTTTATATTCTGAGAGCCACATAAATGCCTTTCTATGGTGGGAGCTAAATCCCTCACTGGAGATAGGAAGGAGACCAGGCAGCTTGCCGTCACCCTCAGTGACAGTGAATCTTTTTGTAGTATGATGGCTCCTTCTGCAGCCCAGAGCAGAAATGGGAACAGGAAAATAGCACTGCCTCCTTCTGCCAAGTACTTCTGTATTGTCCCACGTTAGGCTCACAGTAACTCTAGAAGGTAAATAATATTTCCATTTTTTAAATGAGAAGAATTGGCTCTGAAAGGTAAAATAACTTGCGGAGGTATGGGCTGAAGGGCTTCAGTTCACATTTAAGTTTGTGTGAATCCAGGCTTCTTCCTCAAGTGACAATAGAGAAGGGCGGTTCTCTGTGTGTGTTCTGAGCTCTAAATGTGGGAAATGATGCTGAAAAATGGACCTGTAAACCAGGAGGGATCCCAAGGGAGAGCTCGCTGGTGAAGCCAGCCTTATATATTTATATAAAAGACTGGTTGCCCCTGAAGGAATTTCCAGCCTTTGCAAGTCATCAGTGGTCTTTATGAGCTCTTCTGGGAAACGGGAGCCGGCAGCTAAGACCAAGCAGTGCCAGAGCAGAAAAGGCCAATAGAGGGCGCTATGCAGAACCGCTATGGTGACCCGGTTTTTGCAAGGCCCTGCACAGACAGACCCAGCATCTTTCAGAGTCCCAGAGTCGGTGCCCCAGGTTAAGCCACGCAGGGAGAAATACAGAAATATTTCTTTGAATTAAATTGGTTTCCTTCCCTTGAAACAAAGTAACAGAATATTTTCCAAAAAGCACCAGAGAGTGAAGTTTGCCTCTTGCAACATCACTACTTGTGGTTCCCTTCTCTTACATAAAACTTCCTTTTGTCACAGTGGGTGTCCCAAGGAAGTGCAGAAAGTGGGTATAGCAGAGAAAGTAAGCATGTGCTATCCCTAGGTCTGTCTTATGAGGTGTGGTTTTTATCTGAGCCTCCTTTTTGTCTCCTGTAAGTTGGAGATCAAAGACTTTATCTTACAGGTCTGTTCTGAAGACTGAAGAGAATGTACAGAAAAGATAAGTTCACGATCTCACAGTTTGCAATTATTTTGGTCTTGTGATCTTTTTACTCTCTTACAAATTATTGAAGACTCAAGGAGTTTTTGTTTATATGAATTCTATAAATTGATATTTACCATATTAAAAACTAAAAATTTTCAATTAAATTTCTCTTTAAAATACTTATTTTTTTAAAAAACAAAAAAGTAACAATAACAAGCCTACCACGTTAACTTTAAAAATGTTTTTATGAAAAATAACTATTTTCAAAGAAAAAATAGTATTTAATTAGAAGAATGACAGTGCTTTTCATTTTTGCAAACCCATTCTGTGTTCAGACCATTGTGACTTCACACATCACATAGCCTCTAGAAAATTCTACTCTACACTTGAGAAAGCATGGGGGCAAGAAATGCAATAACATCTTAATGTTCTATGAAAATCATTTTGATCTAGACACTCAATAAGCAAGAGTGATTACACTGTTCCTTGAGCAAGTTCATCCCAAATTTCTGGATAGCAACGCCAGTACACTCTGTGAGGTAACCTGCTCCTTAGAGAAAGTGTCTGACACAAGCAATTTGAAAGGTTTTACCCAGCATGCAAAGAACTTGATGAGTAATCAAGTAATTGATGCGATGAGTCAGTCATGCTCAGTTGGAACAAGTCTTAGCTCACAGACTTTCTAGTGTGTGCCAAATGGCGTCTATCCTGAACAATCAAAAAGTGACTCAGACAGCAATGGGTTAACTAGATATTTTATTACAAATTAACATAAAATCTGCTTTTCAATGGCTTCCCAAATGTTTCATTTTCTTCCTGCATTGGATGATGAGATGCATTTACTGTGTTTCCATTTTCTTCCCATCAGGCATACAAGTCTGATGAATTCTATGTTAAGAAACTCCTGCCTCCTGCTGAGACCTGTGCCACTTCCATGAGCCTGAATTGCCTTGTGTCTGCCCAGGTGGGCATGAGGCCTTCCCCAGGCCACCTTCTCCAGAAAAATAACACCAGCCAGCCAGCAGAGCCAGCACAGGTGGCTGTATCAATAGATTCCTCTTCCTTCCCAACACCTTCTATGCTGTTCATTACTGGTCATGCTGTTACAAAGTTCCCCCTCCTCTATCCTTTGGACTCTTTCAGACCTCTTTGTAACTCTCACTTCTCTAGTTTCCTCTGTCTACCCAGTGTGAGTACTCCTCTCCATTGGCTCACTGTTCTCTTCCTGCCCAGGCCCACTCTCCATTCAGGCCCTTCTTTCTGTCTTGTAATACAACACCCTTCACACATAGGGGAGCCAGAGCCCCAGTCATGAGGGGGCTTATGAGCCTGGTAAGCTGTTCAGTTTGAATCCAGAACTCCTGATTCCAGATGTAGTGCTCTTTACATCACATCATGTGGCCTCTTCAAGAAGTAATCAATCATAAGAGATAGTCCAGTTTTGAAGATCAGCAAAATGATGGTTTGGATTCTCTTGACATTTACTTTCTTTCAGTTTACTATAAAACCAAGGAAAAATCAGAGTGAAGTTCATGCACAAGATCAGGTATACAAAGGACACTTTCTAACACTTTCCTTGTTCTTCACAGAGGACCCAAGTTCTGAGTCCCTACAGCCCATAAGAAGAAAGGGCTCTGTCATCAAGAGAAATCCAGAACCATTGGGGTGAGAAAGACCATGTCACCTTCAGGGGCTCTGCCTCAAATGTATCATTGCACTTTTATGGACTGAACCGTGTTCCTCACCAAATTCATATGCTGAAGTCCTAACCCGCAATGTGACTGTATTTGGAGATAAGGCCTTTAGGGAGATAATTAAGGTCATAAGGGTGGAGATCTAAACAGATAGGACTGGTGTCCTTCTCAGAAGAGAAAGAGATACTAGAGTGCTCAGGAGAGGTCTCAGAAACCAATCCTGATTACATCTTGATCTTAGACTTGTAGACTCCAAAACTGAGAAAATAAATGTCTGTAGTTTAACCACCCATTAACCTGCCAGTTTATGGTAGCATGAACATACTAATATACAATTCAATAAGTTATTTCTGTATTCTGTTTCTTATTGCAACAGTGTACTTCTAGCAGGCCAGACCATAGCCTGCCTTACCATCAAACTGGGGAGGGGGTACCTTCTGACTTTTAGGAAGGGCAGTTTTGCTTGCAGGAGGGCCAACCTGAGGGTGGTTTGGAATCCAGAATGGCTTAAATTGTTTGTGTGTATGTTTCTTCATCTATAAAATGGAGAGGATAATACCAGTGCTTTTGGGGAAGTTCTAAATATACAATTCAATTGAATAAGTAGTTACTGGCATCAATTATGTGTAAAGTGTTATACTAAGAAGAATATAAGTGTAAATGTGTATGTATCCCCAATGGGAAATTTTTCTGAACAATAACGTATGTGTGTAAAATAGTTGTGAAAGCATTTAAGGATCTGACATTTGTAAAGGAGGTTTTTATTTATAATATTAGCAATCTTGTTACTTGTTTAATGTAAATGCACTGAGTTTTATAATCATAATATCTTAAGTATAGTATCTTAAGGTGTTAAATATATTTACAAGACTCCAGTATGTTTGTGAATATAACATTTGGAAATGTTGAGTTAGTTTTGTAATGTTTAAATATTTAGGAAAATTTACTTCATTGAATTTATATATTTTGACTTATTAGTAATATATGTAGTCTGAGACTACTTAGAAAATTGTGATTATTCAGTGTTCAAAGAAATGGTAATTACATAATAAGTGTATGCATAAGATTACCATAGCATGTATAATCCTAAGTAACAAAAAAATGGGGATAAGTTGTTAAGAATGCAGAGTAAAGAGATATAGAAACACTGGAACAGGCGCCAGATGTTTGAGAGATAATGACAGAGAACAGGATAAGGAAAACTTTTGCTATATGCTAAGAAAACTATTTCTCTTGGGTCTTTTCTTAAAGGAATGTAATAAAGATTCCAATTGCTTAATTAACTTTCGGTTGCCAGGCTGTGTGTTTTTAAATGTGACCGCATGCGATGACTAAACCATAAGAATACCTGACTTCACACATGTTACAAGAGTAAATGTGCATAAAATATACACAGAATTATTAAAATGAAGCAACTTTCTCTGCAGTATCATCCAAATAGACACAAAGCCTTCCCTCCTGGGAAGTACACATGGACTAAACTTAAAATTCCTGCAAAATCACAATGTCCAGGTTGGCTTATAGATAGAGACTGGTGGTATTTATGTCAGAGCACCTCAGAAAGACCACAAAGTTTGTCAGCTATAACTTTTATCTAATGTTTCCCTTTTGACTTAAAAATGACCACACACACACACACACACACACAGTGAATTTTTTCAGTTCTCTCTCTTGTTATTACTGTGCATTATTATAATATATTAAATTTTCTGACTCGTAGTTTGATGGGGTTCAGGACACATTATCTCAAAATATGGCACCTTGGCAGATTGAATTTTTGGGTTGAGGGAGTTTTAGAGAATGACAGAAGCAGAAAGATTGTTTTGACCCTTCCCTCTACACTTCTCCCTTGAAACATCATAAAACCTTAATGTGAGAGGTGCCTTCTCTATATCCAGAGGAAATAGCAGCTTTATCTTCAAAGCCAAAACAGTGCTGAGTAGAATCTGAAAACAGACCTTCCTAATTTTACCCCAGTTCACTGCAGTTATCCCATACTCCTTGACTCATCATATTTCTACACAACTACCCTCTCTTCATGAAAGCTATCATAAAAATACTCAGGTCTAACTGTTTCTTTCAGATCTTTATTTTTTTATTAAAGCTCCTGTGCCATGTAAAATTTATATTGAATAAATTTGAATGCTTTTCTCTTGTTAATCTGTTCCAATGTGTGTTTTCCAACACCACAAAACAATGCAACTCTGACACTGTACCAGGAGATGGCATCAGATTCTGCAGATGAAAGATTCAGTCCTACAAGACTGATCCCCTCCTCAGGTTAGATGCCAACTCCAAATCTAGGTTGTTACCTGTGCTTGTGAAATCCCATGACTGCCTCCTTGGGTTCAATTAATTTTCTGGAGTGGCTCACAGAACTCAGAGAAACATTTAGCATAGATTCTCAGTTAATTGGTACCCATAGAGATTGGTAGATGTTAGATTGTGGTTGCTTAAGAGTTATTATTAAAAATAAGCCTAACTATTAAAATATTATACCCCATACTATACCATACAACAAACTCTGTATTGGCTTAATATTAATATTGAAATACAGAAATTAAAAGCAAATTAAGACAAAGATAAGTTAATGTAACACAGTTTTACTATAAAAACAGCATTGTGAATGCAGCGTGAAATTTTAGTTAAATGGCAGTCAATAAGCTTTTCAACTTAATGAACTTTACTGACATCATTGTTTTAAATTTAAGTAACTTAAACATCATCACATCAGGATCATCAGGATCTGATGATGTAGCTAGGACAGGATTAGAAGAAATGGATATGGATAGTTTTGGATCTACATCAGTAGATGATGCTGTACTGGCATACATGTATACAGCTTTCTTGAAAAATAAATGAATATCAACTTGCTTTGAGGCCCTATGCCTCTCATGCAAAGTCAGGTTTTGAATGATGTGCAGCTGCATAATATGCTGACAAATAAAAAAGGGTTGCTGTTCTGCAAAAGCTATTACAGTTTCAAATGCTGCAGTAGCTGTCTGCCAGGATACTTTTTCCACCTCATGTCCATTGTCATCACTCTCTTCCTTCTCTGCAAGATTCTTTTTTTTTTTCAGGATTCAAAACAGCTTCTATAATGTCTTCTGTATTAGGTGTATGAGTTACTGGAATAGCTTCATCCACAGCAAGCCAGTTGTCAAGTTCATCTCCAGACAAATTCATTTTGTCATTAGCAGAGTCAACTAACTCACAGATTTCATCATAAACTCTGTCTGCTACTGGCAATGGCACTATTAACTGAAAACCTCTCAAAATTGGTGAAGGAAGAGGAAGGGGATTCCACAGACATCACAGCTGGCCACCAACTTCTCCAACATTTCCATAATGTTTCACTTATCACAGAATCCCAAGCCCAACTGACAGTGTAGAAAGCATCTTTGAAATTACATTTTTTCTGATAGTGAAGAATTGTCCTGTCAAAGTCAGTCATTTTTCACATAAAGTCATGCCTGTAAAACATTTTTACATTTTTTTGCTCCTAACCCATTGGTTCGATCAGACTTGTGATGTTAGCTGGAAGATAACATTCCACTAAAACATTGCCATAAAGGAGCTCTTTCCCAGAAGAATGTGTGCAACAGTTATCCAGGAGCTGTTCTCTGGTATTCCTTTAGTTCATAAATAATGAAATCACTTGGTAAAAATTTCTGCATCCATCCAACTGTTACTTTGTGCAGGATAAATAATCTACAAGAGCATTAATTTTTACTTAAAAGCACCTTGGTTTAGCAAATTTTCTGACCACAATTTTAACTTATGCTTTCCTGATGCACTTGCACAAATGAGCAGTTATATGCTCTTTAGTTAGCTTGAACCTATGAGCTACCTTCTCATTACCACCAGCCAAAGTAGAACTAGACAGACACGTCCACATTAATCGAGTTTCATCTGCATTATACATCTGTTCTGGGGTCAAGCCATTTTCTGGAACCAATTCACTAAGCACATCACAAAATAAAGCAGCACCCTTAAAATCACCCAATTTCTGCTCATCTGACAAGTCCAGCTTATGGATGTCATGAGGAACTTTGAATTAGGTAAGCCATCCACTTGAAAATGAATACTGACATTCAATGTTCATTTTTTCATGCAGTTCTTTCACTTTTTTTCTGAAACATGAGTCCAGAAATACAACTACCCTCAGATCTTTATAGTAAAAACCACTCATACAGAGCCTCATCAAACAATTCCCTTTTTAGTGCATGAAGAGTATGATGCTTCTCTACACTGTTGTCACTCTGACTTAACATAAAACTTATTTATCTTCTGAGACTGAGCTTTAATGTCATAGGTTATTGACAAACCAACCTTAAATTCCTCCATGAGCACTGTGCTACTCTTACCTTTCTCAAGCCTCTTGTATATTTTCTATTTTCTTTTTTATTGGGGTGACATCTGTTAGCAAGGATTACATAGGTTTCAGGCATACAATTCTACAGTGCATTGTCAACTTGATGTATAATCAGTTCACCACCTAATGTGACTTCTCTTTCCATCACCTTATATTTAGCTTCCCCCCTCCTCTCCCACCCCCTCCCCTTTCTCCCCTCCCTAACCCACTCATCCCCAAATAAACATTAAACTATTGATTATGTCCATGGGTTATTTGTTTGTTCATTTCTTTTTTTCTTTGCTCTCAGTTTTATATTTTCATCTTCTTCTTGAGGGTAAGCACTATGTGTTTATGCTTACTTGTGACTTGTTTTGGCATAGTTAATGTTGAGTGAGAACACAAAATTTGAATAATAATACATCACAACTGACCGGTATGTTTACATACAGTGAATTGGCAGGAGTGGGAGAAAAACATGTGGTACACACAACATAGATTTATTCATGTCCCATGGTGCACAGTATGCCAAGTTTAAATTTACATTTCTGTTAGAAATTGATTTTATTTTCATTTTTATTTAAAGTTTTTGTTTTTGTTGTTTGTTTTTTTGCTGTTTGCTTGAGAGTCACAGTTGCTTGAGTGTTCCGGTTAATGAAGAGTCTACTGTACTTATTTACCAGTTTATTATACTTACATTTTTTACTTATTTACATTTAACAGTTTATTATAAAAGATATTATAAAGAATACAGATGAATAGTCAAAATAAGAGATACATAACATGCAGTGTAAAAGGGTCCCAAGCACAGGAGCTTCTGTGTCTATTGAATGGAACTAGGATATACTGCCCTCCAAGCACGTGGATGCATTCACCAATCCAGTTGGAATTCATCAACTTTTGTTGTTTAAGAGTTTTTATGGAGCTTAATTTGTAGACACCCTCCTCTCCCTGAAGACAGTGGATGACTGAAAGTTACAACCTTCTAATCCATCAGTTCCCAAGCATTGGTATACGAACCCCCAGTGGTACATGCTGGGCCACTCAGGGGTAAGTGAAAAATAATCAGTAATGGTGAAAAAACCAGTAAAGTAAAAAATGGAAAATGTTAGTTATGGAACAAATAAATCTTAAGTTTGAATCATTGTTAATAGAGGCACTTCAAAATTAGATCACATTAGCAAATAATGATTGGTGAGGGTGTGGGTAGGAATCCTTCCTCAAGTTTCAGAACAATCAATTTGTGACATTTCTAGAACATATAAATATGTCTGTACCCAGACCGTTTGATCAGTTTAGTTATTGACTGAGTAAAAATAAGTGTGTTGTCATTAATCATGATTCCTTCCAAATAACTTTTTTTATTTAATGCTTAACATAGTTTCAATTATTATTATCAGTGGTATTTAAGTGTGTCAGTTATGGATTGGTGGTTGAAAACAGGAACAGTTAAAAAACCAAATTTGATGTGGATTATAATCCATCACCAAGGACTACTCAACACATGCCCACAGTACATGTACACCTGCACTGGGAGATGGTAAAAAGGTACATGTCTCAGATACTACACAGAAGGAAAGGAAATATTCTGAAGAATATGTTAAATATGGGTTTTCATTTGTAGGGGAAAATGATTGTCTAAGCCTTTGCGTGTTGTGTGTGAGGAAATAATATCCAGTGGTTGCATGAGACCCTCTCTCATGAGACATTTAGAAACTAAACAGCCTATGTATAAAAACAAAGAAATACATTATTTTTGATTCTTAGAAAAGAGTCCAACTGTTATTTCATACATGATGTCAGGAAAGAAAAGCAATGAGCATGCAGTTGAGGCTTCATATTGTATTGCTTATCACATAGCTAAATGTGATAAAAACCACACCATATTTGAAGATTTAATTTTTCTTGTATTGAGGGTACTGTTTTTTGTATGTTGGGGGATGAACATGTCTACAAAATCAATATTACTTGGTTTTCAAGCAATATAATGTCTCTACAAATTCAGGAAGTGTCTGATGATGTTGAAGCTGTAGTAGTAGATAGAAAAAGTAAATTCTTTGCCATCCAGGTCAATGAAAATGTAGATGTTGCTGATTCATATATTTTTGCTTATAATCATGAGGAAAATGAAATTGAGGAAAATTTGTTGCTTTGTTACCTATTGAAAGAGAATACAGCTAAAGATATTTTTAATGCAATCAATGGTTATTTCATTGAAAAGGACATTAATTGGTTGAATGCTTATGGTGTATGCACTGACAGAAGCAGGCCTATATTGGATTGTTTTATAAGGCTACACAGCCAAATTAAAGAAGTAGCTCCCCATGTACCACAGAGTCACTGCTGCATTCAAGGACAAAGTCTTTCACCTAAGCCTCTTAGTGAACTGAAAGATGCGCTTGATGAAGCAATAAAGATTGTGAATTCTATGAAGTCACAACCATGAACCTTCACATTATTTAAAATGCTGTGTGAAGCATTCACAGCACATTCTTTTTGCATATGGAGTTAAGGTGGCTATTTCATAGCAAAGTTCTTACACAGATGTTTGAACTTAGACATGAAGTCCAGGTATTTTTTGAAAACCATTATTTTCCTCTTGCTCCAAAGTATCAGGACAGTGTTTGGCTTCAATGACTTGCATATTTATCAGATATTTTTAAAGGAATAAACAAAATCAACATGGAACTTCAAAACAGCTTAATCACTATATTGAAAGTAACTGAAAAAATAGTCAATGATTAAAAAACTGAACTTTTGGAAAGAGTATATTGAAAGAGATGAGACTGAAGTTTTTAAAACTGCACAACTTTTTATCTGAGAATGACTTGCACCTATCCCAAAACATGAAAAAGTATTTTGTAAGTCACATGGATGGTCTTAAAGTTGTCCTTTTATAAGTACTTCCATCAACATGGAAGAGAAAACAACTGGTTTGTGGATCCCTTCAATGAAGAATTCTTCAAAGAAGTCAAACTATCAATCAATGAAAAAGAGCAGTTAACTTAACTTTCAAATAATTCTTTAAATTCTGATTCTAAAAGAAAGCATCTTACTACTTTCTGAGTAGATGTCCATGAGGAATATAAACAGTTCAGTGAGAAGGCACTCCAATACCTCTTGACATTTATTAATACTGAACTAGCAGAGAGTGATTTTTCTTATTATACCCTCATAAAAAATAAGTACCACAACAAGGTTAATGCAAGTCCAGATTTAAGACTGTATCTTGCATCTTTTGAGCTTGATTTCAAGAAACTAAGTACATCAAAGCAAGCTCAACCATCTCACTAACAATGTTTCAATTGTCTAGTGATCTGCAAACAATTATAGACTTTTCAGATAACATCAATAAATATTATTATTGATAATAATTAAAAGATTGATAAATACTTGATCATTGTTATTAGTATTTAACTGTGTTATAAATATTATAAAATTAAATCTGTGGTTTGTACTTCAGTGTAGTAATTTTTCTTTCCTAATTTATTACCTCATTTCCACTCTTTTATGTTAAGGTAGGCACTGAACAATAGTGTTAGCATTTAAAAACAGCTGTTTTAAAAACAAGGGGTACAATTTATAGAAATGGGTTTCAAAAAAATACGCAAGTGAGAAAAGGTTGAAAACCACTGTTCTAATCACCTGGTCTTTCTAACACTCAGTCCCATCCTGGGACTATCTAGTGGTTCCCATCCTAAGGCACCTTATTAACATAAATTCAGTTGTGTTCAAAAGACACTCTTATCACATAGGAAAAGGCCAAAAGTTTTAGGAAGTTTTTGCTAGGGCCTGGGGACAAAGACCAAACATATTTCTTAGTTTCCCACATCTATTGTCAGTTTAATATTCATACCCAACCAGGGACCCTAAGAAGATCAAGGAAAAAAATTTCCCTCCCCACAGATTTGTCCTATTGAGATTAGCACAGATTTATTGAGTGCCTACTCTGTACCCAGTACTTTGTTAGTTACTTTTATATATGCTAACTCGTGTAACCTTCACAACACTATGAGGTAGATTTTAATATTTTCAGTTTTACAAATTAGAAAACTGAAGCTTTAGATTTTAGATTACCTTCCTTACCAGAGAACTCTGGAGCCAGAGTTCAAAGACACTCTCCCAGACTGAAAACCCATCACCTTCCCAATACACTGAACTGCTTCCTAAAACCTTAGCCTTGTGTATTTTATGTGACCCATAGCCTAGTCCTCACCATTCTGCAGCTTTCTCTTTCTTGTAGCCTTGTGGAAACATTAAAACAAACTAACACAAAATAAAACCCTTAACTTTTGATTTAAGGTTATGGATTTCAACTATCCCTAAGAACATGTGGTCAGAACTGAGTTCAGCCAGGTTTAGGTTACTCTTGATTTATTGCACACAGCTTTAATCATCTAGCCTTTACGCTTTGAGATCATGATTTTATTCCCATATTTCTGGAAGTTACTAAATATATTTATGTAAGAAACTGTTTGTAGATGTCTGAATTTGTGTTAAGGAGACCCAGAGTTGCTTTGAATCATGAATTTGGCTTTCATCATGTCACTTCCTAAACAAAGAGGATTAAAGTCATTTGTTCCAGGAACTCCTGTGGGGTATCTGGAGAAGTTCCAGGATGCTCTTTTCTCTCTCATCACAAGAGCAAATGCCAACTTCCCAGCTTGCTTTTGTTCAGTGCTGCATTATGCTCAGAATAATCATTGCAATCTTTTAAGTAGGAACATGAAAATGTCCTACTTTCAGAGCACTAAAAATAGCAAAATTCAAATACAAAGAAAAGACAAATTAGGGACTGACTCATCACAAAATACTTATTTGCTTTAAGTAAATATTCACTGACAATTTTATTTGTGTGGCAGACTCCTCAAAGGCATTTAAAATGTAACTTAATTAATAAAACTATATGAAATATCTAGTACCATATGATAGCTTGCATTTCTGTAGGGTTTTATAGATTTCAAAAACATTTGACATGTGTTTTCATGTTTTATATTCTTCTCATTATTATTTTGCAAGATGAAGCAAGTAATGTTAAAAACTAACTAAGCAAACTAAGGCAAAGAGAGCTGAGTCCTTTGTCCAAGGTCACATAGCTGAATAGGATCAGAGCTGAGGCTAGATCTCAGCTCACTTAACTTTTTGTTAAAAAAAACTTCTTATAAGCAAACTTTTTTTTTTTCAGATTTACATTTTTCCTTGAAACAGAACTCATGTAGCTAGGAGCTATTTTGAAGTATATTCAAATTTGAAACAGAGAACTATTTGTAAAAAATAATTTCACCTCTTTCAAAGGGATAGTTGGAGATATGTGAGGTTCTGAAAGTGGATATATATGCTATCAGGATCACTAGTGAAATTTTTTAAGAACACAGATCACTAGACCAGATTGTCACCATAGATTCAAAGGATCTGCTTGCCTCCACACATCAACCAAGGGAAAGATTTATTAACTCATTTCCCTTTTGCCCCAAGAATACCTGTTGGCAACACTTGCAGCTATAGATTTATCCCACGATAACTCATGGATTATAGTCCTAACCTTATACCCCAGATTCCATGTTTTGAAATTTACCACATTAAATACTGATCATCATATACAAGGTCCAGCAGAAGTAACACCCTTTTTTAGGTAGTTAAGATGTTGTTATGTTATAGAATTATATGCTTATGATTTTGTAATAAAAAATTTAGTACAGATTACCAGCTCATAAAGAGGGCATTACTTCTGCTGGACCTTGTACATTTCTGCTACATTAGGATTAGAGACAAGTTCTGTTTAAAAATAACATCAAGAACAGTATTTATATTTATTTTCACATTGAATAGCAGTCAGATTTACTTCAGCTTCAAGGAACACACTTATGTAAAATTAAATGAATATGGCAGTGAACTGCACTTTTTTTTTTCTAAATGAGAAGTGGGTTAAAGAGTTGGAGCCAAGCCCAGAGGCACAGGTGAGCTGGTGATCTCAGAACCTGGCTCCTTGTTGGCCTCTAGTAGCTAGGTATATAAGGAGAAAATCATAATCATGGTTACTGTGGGAGTTGGGATCATGGGCTCTACTTATTTATTGGTTGGGGCTAAAGCAAGTTGCAATTAATCATGGCTTCAGGTACTGGTGTCAGTCATGGCGTTGTTCAGTCCAGTTTCTAAGGAATGTGGCCAGTGGGGCCCATCTACTTTCATGAGTCTGGAGCTGAAACATAATTGAGGCCAAGGTGTTATCATTGTTTGGCTAGAACCTTATTCTATTTTGAAATTTGGTTACTGTTCTTGGTCATGGTTGATAGAACTGAAGCTTTATTCTTAAATAAGTTTGATGTTGAACAGAAACTAATGTCCTAAGGGCTTAATGATCAAAAGGAGTAGACATACAGTATTTGTACAGATAGGAGGATCTAGGAGAAAGGATGCAAGTGAGTTATAGTTCTATTAGGCTAAACACGCCAGCTTGTATTAAAGCAGAATGCATGCTAAAGAAGTAAACCTTATCTGCAGTTAAAATTCCACAAATATATTCAATGCAAATTTCCAGATCTGGGTTGTTTTGTTTGTTTGTTTGTTTGTTAAGCTAATGGGCTTATTCAATTAAACCTGAAAAGTACAAGTCCAATATGGCCAGAGTGAGGCAACCTGAGGACTGGTGAAAAGTCAAAGATTTTCAAAGTGAATGGCTTTTGTGCTCAAAGATTTATGCCATTTCCTTGCAGGCAAACCTAATAAAATTAATTTGTACTTATCTCCTCTAACAGAGAAGAAGACAGGATGAATCATATGCAATTGGAGATAAACAAGAATAGATTCTATTTAGCTTTAGGACATGGTTCTATATTTATATTGAAAAGCTAGACTTTATGGTCCTTCCAGAGCAACGTTCCTCATACATGGATGGCTATAGTCATTATACTACATTATACTACTTTTCTCTGTCTCTCATTGTCTCCTGAATTGCAGCACTACTGTTTGCATGGCATACACAGTTCCCCATGATTTTTCTCACTCTGCTCTTGCAGTTTCTATGCATTACTACTCTCCATCCAGGGACCTGTATGTCCACCAATCCACATCACAGTGCTCACAATTTTAAAAAAGCATTAGATTTTGAAAAGAGTTATTTATTATTTTGTCTTAACTGAAATGCCTTTCTTTTTTAACTTCTTCAATGTCTACCCAATAAATTTTTCTCTTTTTAAAGAGTTGAGCCAAATACCCCATTTTCTATAAAGCCATCACTCGAAGTAAAGTTCCTTCTTCATGATTTGGTTGTGGTTTCTTTGTACATCACTTGTAACACCCATCACTTTCTGACTTGCATCTACCCACTCTTCTTTTAAATATCTTGCTTGGAAAAAGATGAAAAATTCTTTCAATTTTTTTTTATCTTGAAGTCAGCAAAAGAAGTAAGTTAAAAGCTGTTGAAGAGTGTTTGGGGAAACTGACCAGGCCACTGTGGTTGGCAAAAGAAGAAGCAACAGGGGAGAGACAACTTTTACCAGAACTACAAATCAGTTGATAACTAAGATATTCAAACTTGCAGAGAGAACAAAGGTGATGCAATCCTCAGAAAATCTATTTCTACTCACTGGGATCCAGGATTACTATATAAGTGAAATCAGGCAGAATTGAGCTGCCAGATTCTGTTTTGCCAACAGAAGTTGTCAAAAGGTGAGCAGAGCTTAGGGTCTCAAAGAAAAGAACTGGGTTAAAATAAATAGGTTAAAAAACAAATGAATAGGTTAAAAAACAAAACAAAAAAAACAAGCAACAAAATCTACATAGGTGTCTAAATCAAAACCTATTTGAAAAAGTAGCCAGATATATGAAGAAAACCAAGAGACTGTGGTGTCATGCAGTTAAAAAAAAACAATGTTATAAGAGTAAATGGTTAACTGTGTCTAACACCAGATTATGGAAGTTGAGGCTAAGAAGGGGCCATTAGATCTGACACCTTATTGCCTTTCTTCCAAAGAAGCTAAAGGTCTTTAATTTATGACATTATGGAGGTATATATTCCCTCAAATTCTGATAAAAATGATATGATCTTAATTTTTAAGTGCATTGCAGAGTGCAGAATAAAGGGGAGGGAAGGGGCAAATCCAGAAAACAAAAGTGTGAACTTTGAGAAATAAAGAAATTCCAAGAACCACTTTAACCTGGAAAGTATTTTCTAAACCCCAGGGAACTTAGTTGATGTTTTGATGACCTTATGCAATGAGCGAAATTGAAGATAAAGCCTAGATCTCACCCAAGAAAGGAAGTTTAAGAGATGACCACTTGTTGTATAAAAAAAAAAAAAAAAAAACAAACCTCAAAATTTAATTACCTTAATAACAATGTATTATTACATTCTATAGGTTGACTAGGCCTAGCTGTGAAGTTCTCACTTGGGGAGTCTCCTGGGTTATAGCCAGATAAAGGTTTTAGTCATGTGTAGGCTTACCTGTCCACCCAGAATAGCTCACTCACATGGCTGGCAGTCGTGCTGACTGTTGGCTGGGAGCTCAGTTTGGGCTTTTAACTAAAACAACTTTACATTATCTCTCCAGTGATAGCTGGGTTTCAAGAGGAACCATCTATCTCAAAAGCAATGTTCTAAGAGGCTCAAGCAGAAGCCACAAAGCTTATTATGACTTAGCGTTGGAAGTCCCAGAATGTCAACTCTGCTGTATCCTATCGGCCAAACAAGTCATTAAGCCAAGCCCAAATTCAAGAGTAGGGGAATTAGATTCCACATTTTTACGTGATGAACAGCATGCACTTATAGGTAGAGAAGGAATTGATAATAACTACTTTTGGAAAAGATCTATTATACCTTCAAATAAAGCTAGACTGCTACAAACTTCACTATAAATTTAAGGGTATGTAAACAATAAGTTTATCATACAGAAGGGAAGAGAAATAGACCTTGTTTGTCTAGACCCCTTCCTCAGAGGAAGGTGGAAAAATATCTGTCTTGAAAATTTTAAGCTGATTATAAGCTGATTCTTAGGGAAGTTATGGCCAGAATTTTCACTATCTATGTGGTGTAATAATCACCAAGTGCTAAATTTAATTTAATGTCATCCCAGGATTGTAATGTATCCAAGAACCTAGCATAAATTACCTAGAAATGTTTATTATGAATATATTCCAAAGTTTATAATCTGGAAAAGCTTTTATATATGTATGTTGAATGATGTATATGGAAATATTCATAGAATCATTGTTGCTAATAGCTAAAATCTGATAATTATCTAAGGTTCCATTAACAAAAGAATGGACAATTAAATTATATTATACTTATACTAGCAGCAATATCATGATTGAACCTGAAAAAGATAAAACTGAATGGAAAAGAAAATAATTACTATATAATTCCATTTATAGAAAGTAAAAAGAAACATGCAAAAACTAAATAATATTTTGCTTATATATATGATACATGTATGTGCTAAAACAGGGGTGTCCAAACTTTTGGCTTCCCTGGGCCACACATAAAATACACTAACAATAGCTGATGAGCTAAAAAAAAAAAAGGTCCATACATAATTTTTATAATGTTACAAGAAAGCTTACAAATTTATGTTGGGGTGAATTCAAAGCCATCCTGGGCCACATGTGGCCTGTGGGTTAAACAAGCTTGTGATAAAGGAATTAACACAAAGTTCAGAATAATGGTGTCTTCTAGAAGCAGTGATACATAAATGAGTATGAAGATACTAATAATTTTCTATTTCTCAGACTAGGGAGCAAGAACAAAGGTAACAATTTTATTATTCTTTTTTAATTCTCACATTTTTGTTTGTATGAAAGATCTAGGGAGTAAAAAAACATCATACTTAATTTAAAATAAATTAATTTACTTTAGACTTAAATCACACATCCCACAAGGATAATGAGAAATTCAGCCTTGGTCATTACAAGGGTTCTCCAATTTAAGAGTTATAAAAATGTTTTCCCCAACTTGAGGGTTATACAAAGGTCCTGAGCTCCTACATAAGCCGGTACATCAAGGAGGCTCCTTTGGTCACCAGCCACTGTTGACACTTGTTTACTCACCCAGGCTACATGTTCCTTTTATGTTCAGCGAGCCCTGGTATGTCTACTTCACATATAGAATGCAGGAATCTTTAGGATCTGGGAGCAGGGGAGAAACTGGAGGTTTCTTGACCTAAAATTCAGACTCTTCAGCACATCACACAGCTAAACCTTCTGAGACCGTTTACTCTCCAAGTAATTTAACTTTTGTTTGCAAGCAGTGTTTCTTCAATTTCTCTGTGAATTCTTATGCCAGTGCCATACTCTTCTTATTTTTTAGAGCTTTGAAATACGTATTAACTTTTTAATAAGTCCTCTCTCATATTTTTCCTTGTGACCTTTATTAGCCTTAAGTAGCTGCCTCTATCTACTTGGTGATAAAATGTCCTCAGAGAAAAGACCTCTCATCATTATATCTTCTGGATTACTTTCTCCCTGCCCCCATTCTCCCTTAATAGGGTCTCTATTCTCAAGTTCTTTTCCAAAATGAAAATGAATTGTTTATAGAGAACCATCTCCCTTGCTGATCTTCCTTTCTTACCCATTTTTGGCCAGTTTGACAATCTCTACTCAGAATAAATTGCAAATCAGCTTAATTAAATTTAAAATGAAGAATTGGTCATTTAAATTAGCTACAAAAAGTTCCATTGAGAAAGCACTTCCAGTATCATAATTCTACTAAAGTTTACACAACAAAAATTCTGTCAGTTGAACAATTTATGTGTTATACTTGCTTGTAAATAAATTAGGTATACTTAATCTCTCTCTCTCAAAAAAAGAACTATATCTAAAACCCCAGGATATCCTTGACTTTCTCACTTTGTTAAATAAAGAGTTTCATTCTGTTTTCTTCCTCAAGAACAATATTCTTCACCAAATGAGAAAATAAGATGCTTCAACCTGACTAGAAAAAAGAGAAGTCTTGAAATTCCCATCAAGACAATGCTGTGCTTGCCTCCTCCCATGACCACATCAAAATTACAAGTGAATTACGGAACAGTCATTATTGAAAAGCCTGAAGTTTAGTAGTTCTATACTGAGGACATATAGGAGAAGCCACCTTGAGACTGGTAGGAGGTGCAGAGATGGGAGTCATGGTGTGGTGGTTAAGAAAAGAGGACCTCTTAACTGTGAAGGAGCAAGGGAACCAGGCTCCCTGGCCCAGGGTTACAGTGCTGAGAAGAGACGTCCCCATAAATTCTCGCTGTAAAACCAGCAGAGATTGTCACTGAGTGAGATGAAAGGCTGCTAAAGTCCCAGGCATTCTTCTTAAAGGCCAATGCATTGACTTACTCTCTGATGAACTCGTTCACTCTGAGCTGAGGTAGCAGCTTAAAAGGCTCCAGGGACATAGGAGAGGAACTGAATTGTCTGGCTTCAGAGTGAGGACTGAAGGGGCAACTCCACCCACACAGAAGTGCTGGCACAAGCCATTGTTCCTTTGTTAATCCCTACTCCCACTCAGCCTGTCTGAGTCTTCATCAACCTGGCTAACATTATTTGTCCCACCCTGGCTTCCCTGAAACTCCAAGCCACCAAATTGTGGGCCCACCCATGCTGCTTCCAGTGATTTTTACATATAAACTGACTGTCTTGGCTTATGCTGCAGATATTTCCAGTATCTCTTTTAAAGGTTCACAAATCCCAAACAAGCATCATCTGGCCTTGGCAGGTCTCATACCTCTTGCTAAGTGATTAAAGCCTGGGACTAGTGACAGCCAACCTTGTTTCATAGCTTAGCTTCTTCTTGGCACTTCCAAGCCCAGCACAAGTGGCAATCATCTGCAGATCACTTTGTAGCTTATACCAAGTGGCCCTGGCAGGATACAGGTAGCAACTCACCTTGACCTGCAACAGAGTCTCTCCCAAGAGTCACCAGAACCAAAACACCTGATGGTGGCAAGCTTCACACAACACCAGAGCACTACCCAACTACCTCCACAAATGACATGCCCATAGGGCAGACTCAGGAGGCACCAGGGCCCCACTAAAGTGAACCCTGCTTTGTCTGATCAAAGTCTTGCACAATAGCTCTTCCACTCTCATCATGGCCAGTCCTTATAGCCAATTAGGTGCATAACCAATCAGCCAATTCCTCCCATTGCTGTGCCAACAACAACCAAGGCTCAACCTCAACAGAAGGGCACATACAACACACACAAGGGACATACCTGGAACACCTGGCTCAGGTGACCCAGGAGACTGTGCTACTGGGCCCCACAGAACTATCTAAGAAGACTGAGGTATGTAGCAACTCTACCTAATACATAAAAACAATCACAGAGAGGTAGACAAAATGAGGAGACAAAGAAACATGTCTCAAATAAAAGACTATAATAAAATTCAAGAAAAACAACTAAATGAAATAAAGACAATGAAGCTACCAGATACAGAATGCAAAACACAGATTATGAGAATGCTCAATGAACTTAGGGGAAGAATAGATTAACTCAGTGAGAACTTTAACAAGGATATAGGAAACATAATAATAGATATAGAAAACTTACACAAGAACCAGTTATAAGTGAAGAATATAATAACTGAAATAAAGAATACATTGAGGATCAACAATAGAAGAGATAAAAGAAATAATTGAGTCAGCAATTTGGAAGACAAGGTAGCAGAGAACCCCCAATCAGATCAGCAAAAAGAAAAAAGAATAAAAAAAAAAATAAGGATAGATTAAAAGACTTATGGGACAACATCAGCATTTAGCATTTGTACCATATGTATACCAAAAAGAGAAGAGAGAGAGGAAAAAATTGAAAGCCTATTTGAAAATATAATAATGGAAAGCTTACCTAATTTGGTGAAGAAAATAGATATACAAGTCCAGGAAGTGCAGAGTTGTCATGGAACACATGGATGGACCTAGAGGGTGTTATGCTAAGTGAAATAAGAGAAAGACAAATACCATATGATTTCACTTATATGTCTAAAAAGCAAAATAAATGAACAAACAGAAGAGAAACACATAGAAACAGAGAACATTTTGATAGTTGTCAAATGGGAGGGGTGTTGAGGGGTAGGCAAAAAAAAAAAAGGGATTAATATGTGCAAATTGTCAGTTATATAAAAGTCTTGGAGATATAAATTACAGCTTAGAAAATATAGTCAATAATGTAATAATTATGTATGGTGTCAGATGGGTACTAGACTTAACGGGATGATCACTTCATAAGTTATATAAATGTTCAATCACTATTTATGTTGTATACATAAAACTAATATGTCAACTGTAATTGAAAAATAAAAAATTATTTTTAAAAAAAGGAAAGAAAAATAAAAAGGAAAAGTATTGCAAAAAGGAAAAAAGTAATTAAGTTCTTTCTGTCTTCCTCTCTCTCACTCTCTCTCTCACACACACACTGTCATTGCCAAGGTTTCCAGGCAGGACAGGTTTCAGTGTTGGTACACCCAGTTGAAAAAACACACATGGAGCCAACATGGGAGACCATAAACACACCAGCAAGCAAGCAAGCAAGATACTTTATTGCGCACCTGAGATTATATGTATGTATTCAAACAAAAGTTGCATCTTGCCACATCTGCCCAGTAGCAGTTGTGTGGGTTTTCATGGTTACATAAGGCAGTACATGCACAGTAAATGTCAGCCCCAGGAATTCCTCAACCCCAGATGTGGACTAATTATACCAAGGTCAAGCCTGGGCAGCAGGCCTGGCTTTAACCCTTTACAGTGGGCCTGGCTGTAATTCTTTATATTGGGCTTAGCTTTAACACTTTGGGGACTCACACACACACACACACACACACACACACACACACACACAGAGAGAGAGAAGGAACTTGGTTGTTGGTTGCTCTGTTATTCCGTTTTATCTGGGCTATCTTACCGTTGGACAGTTGTTGAGACTTCTAGTTGCTATGTGAAAATTCCTATCACTTTACAATATACACTCATATTTTAGATGTCACCGATCTTCCTCAAGTGCATCATTTCTTTCACTCTTCAATTTCTGGGCCTGCCACTTAGGTAAAGGCCATGCCTGGCATGAATGCCTAGCCAGCTGATGATTCTCTTTTTACCTCATTGCAGTGCAGAATGTGGCTTCTACAAGCCCTATTTCACCCTCTCCCAGCTGAGATTTCATTCAACCCCCAACTCCAGGGGTAGACTGTGATCACTCTCACTGGATTACAGTAATTCTTTCTTCTTTAGTTCAGTTTAAGAGCTGTTATGTAATCTAAGTAGGTCTGATCAAAAGGAAGCCCATGACTTTTGTTAGTTCACTTGGGTAAGAGATATACTGTTTCTTCTCTTGGATACCAGTAAAGAAGCATGTAGCCTCAGGCTGCTTGCAGTCAGCTTGTTCCCCGGAAGGGATTATGCCACGGAACCAAGCCAATACCTGAAGGGGAGGTTTACAGCAGAGAAAGGCTCACAGAACCTTGGTTGAATAGAGCCTGAAGTCCAACTTCATTTTGTATGTTTCAGTTATGTGAGATAATAATTGTTTAAGCCATCTGGATTGGGGTTTTCTACTACTTGCAACTAAAAAATACCCTGAAATACCAGAAAGTGATGTTCCTCACCCTGTAGAGGTGACATTCCTTCAGTGCAAGGGCTGGGCAGGTATTTCTCGGGCATCCCTCCAAATTCAAGTCTAGTTATTTTCTGCTATTCTTATTTCTGTTAGGATTCAATATCCATTTCTAGTGGCCTTTCTTTTTCTCTCATTTTTTAAAAAACAGAACATCAATTTGAATTTTAAATGTGAATTTTAACTTATTTTTATTTTATTTCAGCAACATATATTCACAAGTTATGTAAGGATGAAACTCAAGAAATCAATAACTTAGTTAGCTCCTGCTTTATTAATCCACCTGGTCTGTTTTGTTATTCCACTTATTTAGTTTATAATCTGAATCACTCTATAGTTTTAATTTTCTTTTTGTTTAATGATTTTACTTTGTTCCCTTTCTTAAGGCTACACATAACTCATTAACCCAGTTCATTATCAAAAGCACTACCCCAAAGGAGTAATTTTGTAGTCCTCAGGCAACTGAGTGCTGGAATTCATGTTCTGAGTCCAAGATAACATTATTTCAAAGCAGACCACACCCTAGAAAGTGATTTATTAACTACCAGCCCTTGAATCTGCCTGATCAACTCCCTCATTTTCCTTTGTTCTTCCCCAACTTTCATGCCTATAAAACCTTATGGTCTTGCTAGGATCTGGAAAAGTAGTCTTTGAGGCCTTCCCAGAATGCTGGCATTTTGAACAAATCTATTTTTCTTTCCAATCTTATCTTAAATTTTGGAAGCTGTAAGCAGTCCCTGAATCCAGTAACAGTTAAACAATTAAATAATTCTCAAAAAGAAAGTTAAAATCTCCACCCTATCCTTTGACTGATAATCCCCTCTAGAGCAAATCCTGTCAATTCTTTTCACTGTTTCTTCTGAACTTTAGCTCCTATTGTTAAAGAACATTTTTATACAGTTATTTGTTGTCATCTAGCTTGAGTTGTTATACATTTTCTGTGATGGAAGATGGGGACTTAGATTTCTTATACACCTCCTCCCCCACATACAAATTCTCTCTCTTCTTTTTTTGAAAAAATGGTATAGTATTTTGCTATTTACATTATTCTCTATGCAAATAATTTTTCATAGTTAAGCCATATAGTGTACTATTTCCTTTCGTAAACAAGAGTTCATTTTTCCCTAGTATTTAATAATTGCTTTGCCTTTTTTTGCTTTATTTTGCTTATTTTTCTATGTATTTTCACTAGTTTATGTTAAGCTGTCCAAGAAAACTATAAATCCCTCCAATGTGTGAAAATCAATTAGTTTCTTATTTTTCTGCTGCATACCAACATTCTGGAAATTCTTTTCACCTTTCCTCTGTGTTAGAGTCTTTGTTTCCTAAAGGTCATGTTTTATTCTGTCTTGGTTTAATGAGTTATTTTGGAGGAACACATCATCCAGTAGGTTGCTGGTAAAAAGTGATAAAATGTTGAGATTTTTTTATATTGAAAATATCTCTACCCTTTCATTTATGTGTTGGTATTTTTCATGTCTGAGCTTTTTCCTCCAATATAGTAGTCATTGACAATTCATAATTAAGAGTGAGGCTCTAAAAGGTTAATTAGATGCTTTCTGTGAGTGAAAGAGATTAGTTGCTGTTAGAGATACTAGCTGAAACACTGGGCAATAGTAACAAGCTTTATTAGGCCCACTGCTGGGCTGCCTCACAAAGGGAGTAATAGCAGCAGCCCTGACAGTGGGGAGGGGAAGATGTATAGGTAAGGGGTTATGGTGGGCAAATGCGGAGGAGAGTATAGGTGGTTATGTTTGATTGGTCAAAAATAGGTTTTGGTTTCCTAGGTTAGGATGGGTTTCGGTTTCCTGAGATGAGCTGAGCCCTCATAAGACAAGGGAAGGGAGGGAGAGATCAACTGAATAAGATAACAGTTCAGGAGCCATTTTAGGCTGAGTTCATCAGTTGCAATAGAACAGGCCCTGACTTGTGTGTTGGGGGAATTTCCAATAGTCTGAATCTGTTGGTCTATTTTCTTGGGCTGAATATTTTTTCCATAGGAGCAGCCTCTAGGTTCCCCTCTTAATAGGATATGAGCCTGACATTATTCTTGCAACTGAGTAAGGGAAGAGTTCTAGGGCTGTTATTTACTATGAGGAATTTCACTTAATCTCTCCCAAACTGCAGACCCCACCCCTCACTCTGCCTGGAGTCAACAAATCCAAAGAAAAAACTGGTCTTTAGTCTTCTTTTGAGAGTGATGAGGGGTAGGTTCCTGGTGAGGGGGGAGATAACTCTAATTCTGACTTTCAACCAATCTTCCTGGAGGTTTGTGGCGGGAAACAGTAGGGGAGCACCCAGCCAATTCTTCTTCACAGAGGTTCTTAGAACTCTTAATGAGCTGTGTGAACTTACACAAGTTATATCATTTCTCTGAGCTTCAGTCTCTCCATCTGTAAAATGGAAATACAGGACTTTGGTGTGAAAATTAAATGGGATCAATAAACATCAAGTGCCTGGTACAGTCTGCTCAGCATAAAGAGGGAACTCAGTTGTTGGAAATAAAATTGTCATTGTGCTAGTAGTTGCTAGTCTCCTTAGCCTTGTTTAAATGGATAGAAACAACTCCCTCCCACTATCCAGGGCTTTTTTACACACCCTCAAATGGAAAACCATTCTATTTGTGTTCTGCAAAATGTTAATAGGATTTCAAGGGGATAAAAACCTTTACAGCTTTTCCTCTACCCTACACTTGTTCTGAGTGCTCACTCAAACCCTTAGAGACACCTTCTCTATTCTGGCTCCCATCTCAATGGATTAACATGCAAGATTAAGAACTGTAGTGAAGTCAGTTGGAACCACAATTTAAATAGTAAAATTGATCTCTTTCTCCCCTATTGTACACATAATCTAGGAAAACCTCTAGAGCAATGCCTCAGGTGTTCCTCTTACTCTTCCTGTCATTCTGACCCTTCTGGCAAGAAAGGGGCAAAGGTAACATTCTTGCTAAAGTCCCTCTCCTAGTGCAAAATGAAATCCTTTTTCCCCCTCCTGACCAGCTCTTACTTGCCCTAGTCCTTCTGTTACTGGAAAATGGGGTGTCCTCTTTGACTTGCTGTCCAGGTTCTTGGTATCTCGAGCAAAGAATTGAATGTGACACACACAAAAGTAAAGTGGTGAAACAAAGAGATAGTTTATTGAAAAGAAAGTACACTCCAAAGAGGTAGGAGCAGGCTTGAGCAAAGAAAGTGACTCAGGAATGAGCCAGTTAACGAGGCTTTGGTACTTTGATTTTCTTCTGTGTCTTAAGGGGAGACACCTCTGAGCATGAAATCTCTTGATTGACAAGTCTGATTGACAAGCCTGTGACATCACCTTTCTTTTATTGTTCCTGTCTCCTTTCCAAATTTAATTACCTCCTGTGATTGTCTTATCTTGGGGGAAGGGATTACTAGTGAGAGGGTGATATCAGGGCAGTTGTGACTATTCCAGCAGAGCAAGTCTCATGGGAGGGGTCCCAAGATCCCCCTATTCTGTCTGCCTTCCTCATATTTTCTTAAGAGGTGTGATCCCCACAAATCTTTATGGGAAGCTGAGGGGCTGAAGGTCTCATCTTCTGTATCTGCTTCCTGCTGAAGATGGTCGTTGTCCCTACCTACTGGGGATCCATGGAACTCTCACCCTATCTGATCTAATCGGGGAAGGGGTCTTGAGATCTGCCACATTGACTCCTTTGGTCAAGATGGACTGGAAGACTTGCCAGGCATTCCAAAGGTCCCTAGATAAGAGAACCAGACCCATTTAGTAAGTTCAAAAGCTTTGGCCCTAAATGTAGGCTTCAAAGCCATTATTTCAGGGATTTGTTTAGCCCTTTAGAGTCTGCATCCTGCTGATTTTGGGCTCCACCTGCCACCCAGGTGCAACTGCCTATCCAGGAATGGCCTGGGGATGATACAATGAACAAACACAGATTTGCAGTCACAAGGATGATTAGCTAAAGTATAGCTTACCCAGCTAAGTAAAGTTTTATTATTACATATTTTATTATTACAAATTTTAGGATGGCTAACCAGAGCTGGAGACAGACATTTTAGAAATAAAATTAGCAAACACAAGTTACAAGTTCTTCTCTGCATGATTAGCTCAAACTGGGGCACAGGACACCCAGGAGATATGGGCTAAAAGCCTGTTGTTTACATTTTGGGGTAATTGTCTAAAGCAGGAGACAGGATGAAGACATTCCATGATTCAAGTTAGGAGCAATCTGTTGTTTAAACTAGAGTTAAAGGAAAACTGATTGAGAGGGTGATTAAGGCCACAGACTAGGGAAAAGGTGAAACAGAGCTAAAGAACAAGGAAAAGGAGTCTTTAGTGAAGTAGGGGGTGGCTGCTTTATTTGACCCATATCACTTCTCCTTTTTTTTTCTCACTGCTCCCATTTGGGATCTTGACCATGCTTTATTAGAGGACAATCTTTCCCTTTATCATCAAATTATTTCCCCTGAATTCTTTTTTTGTTTTGTTTTGTTTTGTTTTTTTGCTTTTTGGTATGTGGGTAGCTCCCTGACTGGGAATCGAACCCAGGCCGCAGTGCTGACAGCGCCAGCGCCGAAGCCTTAAGCCACTACACCATCAGGGAACTCCCTCCCCTGAATTCTTAGAATGCTTTTCTTATTTGCTCTGGGGCCTCCGGCAGCTTTATTAATTAGCTATATCTCAGGGTATTGAAGAGGGAAGAGGAACCAAAGAAGTTGAGGAAATTGAAAGTATTTTAAAGTTAAGAATTTAGAATGCCTACTGGGCCAAAGACCTAATACAGAATCTGAAGAAAAGTAGCACTTAATGTGCTTGGCATTTTCCCCCACTTTGACACATCAGGTTACAAGATTGCAATATGGAATTTTCCTGCAATGGTCCCATTTAGACTTAACCATTGAAAATGTGTCTAATAATATTTTTGAAGTAGGTCTTATTAACAAAAGTCATGGTCAAGTATATGTTGGAAATAGACCTTTGTTGGGAATGGTGTAAATACATGGACATTGGGAGACAATGTGTGTGTATGAAGGTGGACATAAGAATACAAGAATAGGCCTCATCTAATAATCCTTTAAATTTGTGTTTCCTTTTTTAAAAAACATGCAGACAGGAAAGCTGCACTTTGTCATCTGTGGATGACATTTTCTGAGTGCAGAACTTAGTCTGTCCTTAAAATCCTCCCCAGCAAAGTAATAAAGCAAAGGATTAAGGAGGCTGTTAGCTTCTGCCAAAGCCAGTATAATTATCATGGCTTTATGCAGCTTTGCATATACCTACTTTTCACATGACCAGATGGAAGGTTCTCAATATATGATAGGACAGGAAACACAGGAGGAAGATGATCAAGGCAATAATGATGATGGTCAGATCCTTTTTGTGAGACACCCACAGCCCAGATTTTAGGACTTCCACCATTAACAGGATTTTAATGATCAGCAGGTGATAGATATTGAGCATATAGAATGACAGCAGGAAGCCCACCATCAAGGCAATAAATATGGTCATTGTCTACAGTTTAACAATCTATTGAAATTCAGCTTTAAGCATGATGTGACATTGTCTTTCTGCTCAGAGCTACTGTTAAGCTTTGTTGAGGAAGCCATGATAAGGATCTTTATCATCCCACACAGAACCATGACACTTCTGATACTGGTGACATGGGGGGAACTGAAAGGGGTGAGCAGTTACCAGGAAGCACATAGGCTTAGCACAGTCAGAAAATAAATGCTGCTGTACATGTTGACATACTTGGAATAAGACAAAGTCCTGCAGATCACATCTCCAAAGATACAATTGGAACCTCTGAGGTAATAGTCAGCCCTGAAGTTCACTGTGGTCATGAACAAGTCATCTGAAATGACTAGGTTTAGCATGAAAACATTCACAGATCTGGACTTCTTATAAGGCTTCAGAAAAACATATATGGAAAAGCTCTTTCCCAAGGCTCCCCAGACAAATATTATCAGGTACACAATAGGAAAAAAATTCTTCTTAAAGTTTTCAGTTGTGCAGTTCCATTGGTTTTCCTTTCTGATATGGAGATGGATGGAGGCAATGATGTAAGTTTTCTTTCCATGCTGGATTTAAAAGAAATAGATACAAAAAGTTATTCCTGCTCACTGCTTACATCTTTCCAGGTTTTAATGAAACAAGGAGAAATACTAGCTTTCCTTTGAAACTTGAGTAAAAAAAAGTCAGCTAAGTATTATATGCTCTAATACATTTCATAATAAATTTCTAGAATGAAGAGTAAACATAAATTTATTTCATTGAAGCTGAAGCCTTAAACTTTGGGTGCTTTGGCCTAGTGCCCATGTTGGCATCAGTGCCCTGTGACAACACTGCAATCTAAATCTACTGGATAGCAGATTTCTGATCAGAATCTATGGAAGACCAAAGGAAGTGGCAAAACATTCTTTAAATGCTGAAAGAAAAGGCAAACCTAGAGTTTTATATCCAGAAAAAAAAATCTTCAAGTATGAAGGAACAATGAAGACATTCTCAAATGATAGAAAACTAAAGGAATCTCTGGCCAGCAGACTTACTTTTCTCTAAACAGAAAGAAATCAATTAAAAAAAGACAGAGAGAGAGCCTTAGAACATCAGAAAAGAAGAAAGAACATAATAAGCAAAAATGGGTAAAAACAAGCTTTCCTTTTCTTTTTGAGTCCAAGTTATGTTTATTGGTTGAAACAAAAACTATAACACTGTCTGATGTGGTTCTAAATGGATGTAAAGAAATTTTTAAAGATAATTATATAAATTGAGGAGGGTAAAAGGACATAGAGAAAGTAAGGTTTCCACACTTCACTTGAACTGGTAGAATAATAATGCCACTAGACTGTGGTAATGCAGTCATAATGTAATACCTAGAGTAGTCACTAAAAAACTATATGAAGAGATACACTCGAAAACACTAGAGATAAATCAAAATAGGATTCTAAAAAGTTTTCTGATAACCAACACAAAGGCAGGAAAAATAGATAATATAAGGAGAAGAATAAAATAAAATGTCAGACTTGTTCCTAACAAATAAATAATTACATTAAATATAAACAGTATAAATATACCAGTCAAAATACAGATTCACAGACTGAAATATTATATATAATATAATATAATATATATAATAAAAACTAATTATGAGTTGTCTATAAGAAACTCATTTCAAATAACAATATTGGCAGTTTGAAAGTAAAAGGATAAAAAACATATATTTACACAAACACCAATCAAAGGAAATCAGGAGTGTCTGTTAATATCAGATAAAATAAACTTCATAACAAAGAAAATTACCAGAGACATAGAGGAACATTATAATAATAAAAGAATTTATCCACCAAAAGACATATCAACTTGGAAAATAATAGGAGGACCTTGGCATATGGCAACCAGAGAGGGGATCCCTGAAAACTCTCCTGGAAAATACAGTTGAATAGCTAGTTGGGATCCAACATGGAAAACCCTGTGTGGCACAGTGATGGCTGAGAGATCCACACATCACAAGAAAACACCTGAAGGTTAAAAAAAAAAGGGGGGGGATGAGTGGAAGAGAAGGGAGAGAGCAGAGACGGAACATGACCCAACAGATCTTGGTTAACTGAAGGAACTAGGAAGGAATCAGGGAACACTAGCCAGGAGCAGCACAATACTAGGCATGGGGGAGGCTCAATGGTGAAAAGAATGGAGGCAAGACATGCACACAATCAATAGTTTAATGTTTATTTGGGGATGAGTGGGTTAGGGAGGGGAGAAAGGGGAGGGGGTGGGAGAGGAGGGGGGGAAGCTAAATATAAGGTGATGGAAAGAGAAGTCACATTAGGTGGTGAACTTATTATACATCAAGTTGACAATGCACTGTAGAATTGTATGCCTGAAACCTATGTAATCCTTGCTAAC
>PVJL010000738.1:292676-309814 GCA_004026885.1 Lyroderma lyra | reverse complement strand
GGCTCAGAAGAAGAAAGAAAGGCTGAGCTGGTGGCACTTGCCCCAAACAATGTAAGCAGCCTTGGCTTTCATCCCATCAGCCTCCCCTCTCTCCCTCAGCTTCCCTGACTAACTGCAGGAAGCAGAGTGACTGCGGACTGAAACCCAGATGGAGGCCAGAGATAAGGTTTACTCAACCTGCCTCTTTCCCAAAATTTGCTCCCCAGTGCCACCTAGTGTCTGCTCTACAGCCAGACACTACAGCTCTGCCTGGAACTGTCACAGAAAAAGCTCTCATGCCTAAAAAGGAAGCTGTGGTGTACACTGCTGCTGCACAGAGAAACACTATGAATACCTTAGGATTCAAAGCCTCTCAGAAAGAAGATGAAAAACCTCCAGAAAAGATCTTATAGATCTAGAAATTTATGAACTAAGTGACATAGAACACAAAGCTACAATTAAAAAGGCTCTCAGAGAAATGAAAACATATTGGCAGAACACCCTAGCTGAGATGAATGATCTCAGAAAGGAAATATGTGAACAAAAGGAACAATTTATAAAAGAAACAGAAATTATAAGAAAGAATCAGATGGAAATTTGAGAGATGAATAATACAATAAAAGAAGTGCAAAATAAAATAACTGCCATAGGAAACAGGGCCAACCAGATGGAGGAAAGAATTAGTGATATTGAAGATCAGAACATGGAAACAACAGAGAAAAAAGAAGATAGGAACTACAGCTTCAAAAGGATTGAAAGAATTCTGTAAGAACTATTTGACTCCATTAGAAAAAACAAAGTTAGAATATTGCTTTCTCAGTATGCCATCTCCAAGACACACACTTTAGCCGTAAGGACAAACACAGACTCAGAGTGAAAGGAGGGAAAACAATACTCCAAGCAAATGGTATTGAGAGAAAAGTAGGAGTTGAAATACTGATATCTGATGAAACAAACTTCAGGTTAAAAAAGATAACAAGAAACAAAGATAAACACTTCATAGTTATAAAAGGGACAATAAAACAGCAAGAAGACCTGACATTGTTCCCAATCAGGAAGCATCAAAATATACAAAGCAACTACTAACAGATCTAAAGGAAGAAACTGACAAAAGCAAAATCAAACTAGGGGACCTAAACAGCCCCTTAACAGCCATGAACAGATCATCCAAACAGAAAATAAATAAGAAAATATCAGCTTTAAATGACACATTAGAGCAATTGGACATAATTGGCATTTATAGGACACTTTATCTGGCACACACACAAAAAAGAGTTTACCTTCTTTTCCAGTGCCCATGGAACATTCTCAAGGATAGACCATATTCTGGGACACAAAACAAGCCATAGCAAACTCAAGAAGATTGAAATCCTATCAAGTGTATTCTCAGACCACAAAGCTTTGACATTGGAGATTAACTGCAAAAGGAAAGCTGAAAAAATCACATATACATGGAGATTTAAAAACATCTTATTAAGAAATGACCGAATCAAAGAAGAAATTAAAAAGAGATTAAAAATAAACATAGACTAGTGACAATGAAAATATAACATATCAAAATTATTGGGATACAATGAAAGCAGTAATAAGAGCGAAATGTATATCATTACAAGCCTATCTTAAGAAACAAGAAAAATCACAGGTAAACTTACTAACATCCCATTTTAAAGAACTATAGAAGGAATAACAGAATAAACCCCAAGTCAGCAGAAGTAAAGAAATAATAAAAATTAGAGCAGAATCAAATGAAATTGAGAACAGAAAAGTCATAGGAAAAATTAATACAACAAAGAGCTGGTTCTTTGGAAAAAGTCAATCTAATTCCCACACCCCTGGCTAGACTATTCAAAGGATGAAAGGAAATGACACAAATACCCAAAACTAGCAATGAACGGGGAGAAATTTCCAGTGATACCACAGAAATACAAAGGATCATAAGAAAATATTATGAAGGACTTTATGGCACTAAATTTAACTACCTAGAAGAAATAGACAAGTTTCTAGAAATACATACTCTACCTAGATTGAACCAAAAGAACTGGATTATCTAAATAAACCATTCAACAGTAAAGAATTAAACAATATTTCAAAGCCTTCCCAAAAGCAAAAGCCCTGGATCAGACAGTCTCACCAATGAATTTTACCAACCATTCAAAGGAGAATTAATGTCTATGCTTATCAGACTCTTCCAAAAAATTGAACATGAGGCAATACTTCCCAAATCAATCTACGAAGCCAATATTACCCTAATATCAAAGCCTAGTAGAGACAACACACAAAGAAGAAAACTGTAGACCAATATCTCTGATGAACACAGATGCAAAAATCTTAATCAACATATTAGCAAATAGAATATAACAATGCTTGAAAAGATTATACATGATGATCAAGTGCAATTTATTCCAGGGACACAAGGATGATTCAACATATAAAAATCAATCAATGTGATATACCACAAAAACAAAATAAAAGATAAAAAAATGATCATATCAATTGATGCAGAAAAAGCATTTTATAAGATACAACACCCATTTATGATCAAAACACTGAATAAAATGGGTACAGAACGTTCTTCAAAATAATAAAGGCCATATATGACACACCCTCATCTAAAATCATATTGAATGGGGAATAGCTGAAGTTTATTCCCCTAAAATCAGGAACAAGACAGGGATTGCTCTTGTTGCTACTGCTACTCAATATAGTCCTGGAAGTTCTAGCCAGAGCAATTAAGCAAGAGAAAGGAATAAAAGGTATCTAAATTGGGAGAGAAGATGTGAAACTGTCACCGTTTTCAGGTGACATGATCCTTTATATAGAAAATTCCAAAGACTCCACCAGAAAACTATTTAAAAAATAAATAAATACAATAAAGTTGCAGGATACAAAATCAGTGTACAAAAAATCTATTGCATATCTATAAACAAACAAATCTCCAGGAAAAAAAAAGTGAGATTGCAATAAAATAAAATGAAATAAAACATTATTTTATTTGTGATTGCAATAAAAAGAATGCAATACCTGAGAATTAGCTTAACAAAGAATGTGACTTATACATGGAAAATTATAAGACACTTTTGAAAAAAATTGAAGAGGACAGAGAAATGGAAAGATATTCTGTGTTTATGAATAGAAAGACTTAACCTTGTTAAAAACAGCCATATTGCCCAAAGCAATATACAGATTTAATGCAATTCCCATCAAAATCCAACATTCTGTTACAAAATAAATAAAATAATTATCTCATTTATAGAACCACAAGAGACTTCAAATCACCAACACAATACTACATAAAAAGAATAAGGCTGGTGGTATCATGCACCCTGATTTCAATTCATACTACAAAGCGTCAATAACCAAAACACATTGGTATTGGCAGAAAAACAGACACCTAGACCAATGGAACAGAATTGAAACCCAGAAATAAACACACAAATATATGGACAAATAATCTTTCATAAAGGAGTAAAAAATATGCAATGGGGAAAAGAAACACTCTTCAGTAGATGGTGCTGGGATAACTGGAAAAACATATGAAAAAGAATTAATCTATGCTGTGAACTGTTACCATATACTGAAATTAATTTCAAATGGATTAAAGACCTCCACATAAGACCCAAAGCCATAAACTGCATAGAAGAAAACATTAATACTAAAATTATAGATCTTGAGCTCAACGAGGACTTCATGAATGTTACCTCAAAGGCAAGACAAGTATAAGCAAAAATAAATGAATGGGACTATATCAAACTAAAAGCTTCTGCACAGCAAAAGAAATCAACAAGCAAAGAGACAGCCAACCAAATGGGAGAAAATATTTGCAAACGATACATCTGATAAGGGTCTAATATCTAAAATATATAAAGAACTAGTAAGACTCAACAACAACAACAACAACAACAACAAAAACAAAAACAAACAACCCAATTAAAAAGTGGGCAGAGGACCTGAACAGATACTTTTCCTATGAAGATGTACAAATGGCCAACAGACAAATGAAAAAATTGTCAACCTCATTAGCTATTAGGGTAATGCAAATCAAACCACAATGAAATTCCACCTTACACCTGTTAGAATGGATATCAACTAGATAAGGAATAACAAGTCCTAAAGAGGCTGTAGAGAAAAAGAATCTCTCACACCCTGCTGGGGTGAATGTAAATTGGTACAATGGCTATAGAGGAGTACAGTGTGGAGTTCCCTCAGAAAACTGCAATACCCCTTCTGGGTATCTTGCCCCAAAATATAAAAACTTTAGTATGGAAAGTCTTATGTACCCTAATGTTTATTGCAGTGCTGCTCATGGTGGCCAAGATGTGGAAGCAACCAAAGTGCCCTTCAGTAGATGAATGGATAAAGAAGCTGTGGTACATATACACAATGGAATATTACTCAGCTATAAGAAAAGATGAAATACTACCATTTCCAACAAAATGGGTGAACTTTGATAACATCATGCTAAGCAAAATAATCCAGAAAGAAAAAAAATAAGAACCATATGACTTCACTCATATGTGGAATATAAAACTTAAAGCAACAACAACAACAAAAGCTCATCAACACAGTCAATAGTTTAGTGGTTACCTGAGGGCAAAGGTGAGGGGGTAAAGAAGAAGAAGAGGGTTGGAAAGGAGGGAGACAGAGTCAAATATATGGTGATGGAAAGACAACTGACACTAGGTGGTCAACACATAATGCAACACTTAGATGATGCAATGTAGAATTGTACACGTGGACCCTATGTAATTTTTGTTAACCAATGTCTTCCCAATAAGTTTAACAATAAAACTTTAAAAAATACATTTCAATACTAAATATGTATGCACCAAATGACAGAGTTGATAATATGTGAAACAAAAACTGATGGAATTAAAAGGAGAAATAGAAAATCCCACAATTATAACTTCAAGACCCTCCCTCAACAATTGATAGAGCAAAACTCAACAAGGATATAGAAAAACTCAAAAACACTATCAACTAACAGGATCAAATTGACATACTGTCTAACAATATCAGAATACACATTCTTTTCAAGTGACCATAGAACATGTACTGAAATAAATCACACCCTGGACCTTAAAACAAACATTGATAGATTTAAAAGAAAATCAGATAGAGTGGGCTCTACAACTATAATGTAATTAAATTGGAAATCAACAGCAGAAAGATAACAGATTAATTTTCATACACTTGTAAACTAGGACCACATTTCTAAATAATTTGTGGCTTAATGAGGAAGGCACAAGGGAAACCAAACAATATATTGAACTAAATGAAAATGATAATGCAATGTATCAAAATTTGAAGGATATAGCAAAAGCAGTTCTGAGACCAAACTATATAACATTAAATGTATGTATTACAAAAGAAAGAGTATTAAATCAATCATACAAGTTCACATATCAAGAAGCTAAAAAGAAATGAGTGAAATAAACCAAAAGTAATCAAAAGAAGGACATAATAAGGATAAGAGAAGAAATCAAAGAAATTGTAAACAAAAAAAATTGGAAAAAATCAATGAGACAAATAACTGTTTCTCTGGGAAAAAAATTTATACAATTGACAGTACCTATAGCAAGATAGACAAAAGAAAAAGTTAAAGCTGACACAAATTACTGTTATCAGCCATAAAACAGGACATTATTATAGACACTGCAGACATCAAAAAGGTAATAAGGGAATACTATGAATACTTCACAAACATCAACTTGACAATTTCAGTGAAGTGGACTAAGTCCTCAAAAAATAAAACTATCCCAACTCACCAAATATAAACTAGATTATCTAAGTATTAAGAAAGTTAAATTTTTTTGTTGTTGTTTTTTGTTTTTGTTTTTTTCTTTTTGGTATGTGGGTAGCTCCCTGACTGGGAATCGAACCCAGGCCACAGCACTGACAGTGCCAACACTGAAGACTTAAGCCACTACACCATCAGGGAACTCCCAGAAAGTTAAATTTTTAATTAATTTTTTAATTTTTATTAAATTTGTTGGGGTGACATTGGTTAGTAAAATTATATAGGTTTCAAGAGTACAACTCTATAATACATTATCTACATAGTGCATTGTGTATTCACCCACTCATTTCTTCTTCCATTACCAAAATTCTCAATAAAGAGATTTTCAGGTCCAGATGGTTTCACTGGAGAATTCTACCAAATATTTAAAGAAGAATTAACAGCAATTCCATACATTAACATGTGGAAAATACAAGAGGAGACTACACATCCCATTAATTTTGTGACTCTAGTATCACCCTGATATCAAAACCAAAGACAGTATAAAACAAACAAAAAATCCACAAAAGACTGTAGGCCAATATTTCTTATGAAAAGAAATTAAAAATCTCTTAGTAAAGTATTATCAAATAGAATTTAGCAGTATACAAAAGAATTTTACACCATGACCAAGTAGGGTTTATTTCATAGATTCGAGGCTGGTTCAGTATTTAAGAAACATTTACTGTAATTTATGTTAACAGACTAAGGAAGAAAAAGCACATGACCATATCAATCAATGCAGACTAAGCATTTGCTCAAATTCAATAACTGTGATTAAAATTCTCAGAAACAGAAAAATAGAGGAAAGTTCCTCAATTTGATAAAGATCATCTCAAAAAATATACAGCCAACATACTTAATGGTGAAAAATTGAATGCCTTCTCCCTAAAATTGGGAACAATGCAAGAATGTCCACTCTCACTGCTCTTATTCAACATAGTGTTGTAAGTTCTAGCTGGTAAAATATGAACTAAATATTATACAGATCAGAAAGGAAGAAATAAAACACTCCTCATTTGCAGATGATGCAATTGTAAAATTACTAGGAATCTATACAAAAAAAGTCCTAGAAGTAAGAAGTGAATTCAGCAATGTTGCAGGATACAAGATAAATATACAAATATACAAAAATCAATTTTATTTCTATATACTAACAATGCACATAGGGACACACTGAAATTAAAAATACAGTTCCATTTTCAGTCATTCAAAAATAAAATGAGAGAGTTCTATGTAAATCTAACAACACATTACAAGATTTGTATGCTGAAAATTACAAAATGCTGATGAAAGAAATCAAACTTCTAAATAAATAAAGATACATATCATGTCCATGGATTGGGAGGTCAATAGAATCAAGATGTCAGTTCTCCTGAATTTGATATACAGGATTAATGAAATTTCTAATAAAATACTGTTTAGACTTTTTTTATAACTATAAGGGGGTACCCTGGTGGTGTAGTGGCTAGGCTTTGGCACTCTCAACCGGAGCCTGGGTTCAATTCCCAGTCAGGAAACTACCCCCCCTCCCCCCCAAAAAAAAGAAACTAGAGTTTTTTATAGTTATAGACAAGATTATTCTAAAATTTATGTAGAAAAGCAAAGAAACAAGAACATTAAAAAATAAAGTGGAAAAATCAATCTACCCAATTTCAGACTTATTTTATAGCTAAAGTTAAGAAGGTTGTATGGTATTAAAGAAATAGACACATAAATCAATGGAACAAAATAGAGAACCCAGAAATAGATTCATGTAAGTATGTCCAACTAATTTTTGACAAAGGTGCAAAAATTTCTTTTGTTGATCTAACAAAGGAAAGATAGTCTTTTTGAAGGTGCTGAAATAATGGAATATCCATAGGCTAAAGAATGAAGCTGGATTTAAAACTCACAACTTATACAAAAATTAACTAAAATAGATCACAGACTAAATGTAAAATGTGGAGTTCCCTGATGGTGTAGTGGCTTAAGGCTTCGGCATTGGCACTGTCAGCACTGTGGCCTGGGTTCGATTCCCAGTCAGGGAGCTACCCACATACCAAAAAAAAAAAAAAAAAAGTAAAACTATAAAACATTTAGAAGAAAATATTTGGGATCTAGGGCTAGAGAGGGAATTTTCTCTGCAAAGGACTGTGTTAAGAAGATGAAAAGACAAGCTACAGACTGGTGGATAATAAATCCAACAAAGAACTAATATCTAGAATATATAAAGAACTGTTAAAACTCAACAGTTTTGAGTTAAACAGTTAAAAAGTAACAGCAAAAAACAATTCAATGCAAAAATGAGCAAAAGACATGAACAGATATTTCAGATGGCATACAGATTTTTAAAAAGCACATGTAGGAGTTCCCTGGTGGTGTAGTGGCTAGGCTTCAGCATTGTCAGTACTGAGGCTTGGGTTCAATTCCCAGCCAGGGAATTACTCACATAAAGAAAAAGAAATAAATAAAAACCAAAACTAAAAAGCACATGAAAGTTTGTTCATCAGCACTAGCCATTAGAAAAATGAAAATTATAACTTCAATGAGATATATCTAATATACCTATTAGAATCGCTAAAATAAAAAATAGTGACAACAAATACAGAGAAACTGAATTATTCATGTATTGCTGGTAAGAATGCAAAAGTGATACAATTTTTCTGGAAAACAATTTGGCAGTTACTTTAAAAACTAACTACTATAACTAAACATGCAATTACTATACAATCCAGTAATTTCACTCCTGGGAATATATCCCATGGAAATGAAAACATATATTCACACAAAGACCTGTACATGAATGTTCATAGCACCTTTATTTGTAATAAACAAAAAATGGAAATAAGCCAGATGTCCTTCAATTATTAAATAATCTGTGGTAAATACATACCATGGAATACTATTAAAGAATGAAAAGGAGTAGACTATTGACACATGCAATAACTTGGATAAATCTCCAGAGAATTATACTATGTGAAAATTAAAAAAAAAACAATCTCAAAAGGTTATATAAATTATACTTCCATTTATGTAACACTTTTGAAATGACAAAATTATGGAAATAGAGAACATAGATTAATAATTACCAGGAATTAAAAAGGTAATGGGAGGGAAGGGAAGTGGATATAGCTATAAAAAGGCAGTTTGAGGAATCCTTCTGATAAAAATGTTTTGTATTATAACTGTATCAATATCAATATCCTGGTTGTGATATTTTCTTACAGTTTTGCAAGATGTTATTATGGAGGGAAAGAGTATAAACAAGCAATTTCTTTATTATTCCTTACAAACTGCATAACAAGCTATGATTATTTCAAAATGAAAATTTTAATACATTTAATTTAAAAATGTTAGATATGACTTGAGCAGGATACCCTACCATGACTGAAGAATTCTATTTGGAAAGAATGGCTCAATAGTTCTTGTTTTTATGGTCTGTGGTTGTTGTTAAATGTTCCCTTTACTACATACAGCATTCTTCTTCAACCTGTGCACAATGTACACCTTGAGAGGTCATCCCAAGGAAATGGAAGAAGGCTTTTAAAGCCTTGTGATTAATAATAAAGTGAACTTGTTCTATAGCAAATGTGTTTCTGGTGGTCTTTGGCTGGAGGACATTGACAACTTGGAGTCTCACTGAGATTTCTGAAAGTCCTTCCTACCTTGAACAAGTACCTTGACTCAGTAATCATGTGGACATTTGTGATCCCTGCTCACAGCTGGAGATAAGTTCACAGTACATTAAACTTTGATATTTTATTGAGAACATTCAAGAATGTGCATTTTTCCCCCCAAGGAATAAATCCTCTGAAATATTTTAGTTATTGATTAGATTTGTAAATCTGGTAAATTGAAATAATTGTTTTCTAGCCTTCTAACATGCATTTTGTAGTCTTTTTATGGTCTTGAGTGTTGTTTGTCTATCAAAGGAAAAGTCTACAAGGAAAAAACAAGCAAAGGCCCCATAAATCCATCCTCCAGCTGCCCCAGAAGCTAAATTCACAAAAAGTGGCATACCTTGGACAAATTGTCCTTTGTGTCAGGTCATTTCCAAATTTAAAAGGACTTCCTCTGTCTTACCTTTGTGAACCTGAGAACTGTTTTCTTTGTTTTTTGTTTAAACCCTAATTGACAAAGTTCCAGGGATAGAAATTCATACAAGCACATTCTTTCACTATTGCAGTTCTCATGGGGCCCACTCAACCTAAAACTGAACCTCTTCCAAGGCCCAAGAACTGTTTTCTTCTGCTTTTCTCGCTGTTAACACAAACATGTATGCTTGCCTCTACAACTGGCACAATTTTACCAGGGACAATTTGGAATTACAATGGCTACTTTGGGGAACTATTGACATTAGATTGTTTAGTTGAAAGACACGTTAGAACAGTAAGAAGATAACCTTCAATAGGAGATTGTCTAAAGAGATTATTTTGTTTAATGTAGGCAGTAACTCTCATCTTTGCTTCCATATTTTGGGAATTAATAAGTGCTCGCTTTTTAATGAGTTACTGATTAAATTGTCAAGACTTTAACCAATTTTAATGTCACTCCTTTTGTGTGTGTGTTATTTCAAAATCTCTGTTTTTCTATATATAAATTTTATTTCCACGCTTATCAGAGGGAACATAGTTATCCTTTATTCAGTGTTTATGTTACATTTATATGAAGCAGTCACCTTTAAATTGTTTTTAAATTCCTCTTTCTTTTTCCTTCTATTAACAAAGTAGTGATTACTTGATCAATAGAGTAATTCAATTTTTATGTACACATTGTAGGAATACCTAGACCAGATAAACAGTCAAAAGGTTTAGAATAAAGAAAGACAAAGTTATTAAGATGTGTTTTATTTTGTGAACATTAAAGTATATTTGCATAATAGGTTTTATTATTACAGTTATGAGAAAAGACGAAAGGGCACTATCTTCAAGTTAAAAGAAGATAATGTTTTTGGCATGATTCAGTTTTTTAAAATATATTGGTTTGATATATAAAACTAGTGTCAACACAATATTTATGTTTGTACAGGACACGGTTAACATTTTTTAAACTAAATTTTATTAAACTAAATTTTCTATATTGGTTTTATGAATTAAGCAAGCTCCACTGTTTTCATACTTTGTTTAAAGTTTCAAATTATACATATAAAATTGTATTCAACTAAAATGAGTGATAAAAATGAGTGTCTTTTTAAAAGTTCAATTTTATGAAAGTCTTACATTGCTATAAATATTAAGGATTTAATGTGTTAACCAAAATTATAATTTCCTGATCCTTAACTAACTTTGAGAACTTTGACAAGTGGTTAATTAATAAATCTTTGTATGCCTAAAAAATTTCTAAATAAGAAAAAGACACAAAATACTGGCCACTATAATTTTTACCTTATTGTCAGAATGGCAAAAGATGAACAAAATATGCAAATGCCTTTAAATTCTGTGTTTAGACATAAAATTGTTTTAATCGAATAAAATAAATGTTAGTAAGCAGAAAAAAATTTGTAATAATTCTTTATTTTATTTTCTATAACATTTTTATGCCTGAAAAAATGAAATGTTGATTACTTTGGTTAAAGATGATAACTAAAATAAATGGTTAAATAAAGAAATACAAATCTGTATATAAGACAATGAATATGATTTTCTATTTGTTTATTAGGAAAGCTGAAACAGTTTATTCAGAAGGTAAATTTAGTATGATATATACATTTTTATTTATCAGATTTAATTAAAATTATAAACACTTTAAATTTATTATTTATTTGTATATTTACATATTTTTGAATGCCCAAATGGATACTAACATAGTTTTTAACAGCTCAAGACCATATCTCTAGGATGTCCCTAACCATACCCTTCTTATAGAGCCTGAGAAAACTCAAGACTGTCCAAAGAATTTACTCTTTGAGTAAACACCCCTGTCTTGCAGCTTCTGTGAGAAGGTAGGATGCTAACCTCTGTAAGTGCCAGTTGATCCATAAGCATTTCTCCCTTGAAAATGCCCATTTACCTCTCAAAAAAATCAAAGTTGAGTTCAGATCATGTTGAATTATTTTCTCTATTGTAGTAGGGAGTTACTGATTCAAATCTGTTTTTATCACTTTAATTAGTGTCCAATTTTATCTATGACAAAGGGTAGGTTTAAATATAAATTTATTAGGCAGAGTTGTCATGGTTAATGCCATAACACTTAATTTCTGCTTCATTTTTTTTTTACTGTTAAATTTATTAGGGTGACATTGGTTAGTAAATATTACACAGGTTCCAGGCGTACAATTCTACAGTGCATCATCTATGTGTTGTATTCTGTGTATGTCATCCAGAGTCAGTTCTCTCCATCACCATATATTTGAGTCTCTTACCTATCCCCACCACTCTCCCCTCTTACCCTCACCTCAGGTAACCACTAAACTATTGACTGTGTCCATGAGTTTTTGTTTCCTTGTTGCTTTCAATTTTATGTTACACATATGAGTGGAATCATGTAGTACTTTTTTTTTTTCTGTCTGGCTTGTTTCACTCAGCATGATGATCTCAAAGTACATCCATGTTGTCATAAATGGTTTTATTTTATCTTTTCTTATGGCTAAATTTATTCCATTATGTAAATGTACCACAACTTCTTTATTCAGTCATCTATCAGGAAACACTTTGGCTATCATGAATAGTGCTGCAAAGAACATTGGGGTACATATATCTTTATGGACTAAGGTTTCAAGTTTTTTTTTTAATAAATACCCAGAAGGGGGATTACTGGGTCATATCGTAACTCTATTTTTAGTTTTATGAGGAACCTCCATATGGTCCTCCATAGCAGTTGTACCAGTTTGCATTCCCACCAGAAGTGTATAAGGGTTTCTTTTTCTCCACACCCTCTACAACACTGTTCTTCCTTCTCTTATTGATAATGGCCATTCTAACAAGTGTGAGGTGGTATCTCATTGTGGTTTTGATTTGCATTTCCCTAATAGCTAGAGAAGTTGAACATTTTTTTATGTATCTGTTGGCTATTTGTATGTCTCTATGGGAGAAGTGTCTGTTCAGGTCCTCTGCCCATTTTTAAATTGGATTATTTATTTTTGTTGTTATTAAGTTGTATGAGATCTCTACATATTTTAGATATTAGCCCCTTAACAGAGGTGTCGTTTGCAAATATTTTCTCCCATTCAGTTGGTTGTCTCTTTGCTTTGTCAATGGATTCTTTGGCTGTGCAGAAGTTTTTTAGTTTGATACAGTGCCATTCACTAATTTTTGTTTTACTTCCCTTGCCTTTGAAATCAGGTTAATAAAGTCCTCCCTGATCCTGAGGTCTATAAGTTTAGTACTGATATTATTTTCTATACAGTTATTGTTTCAGGTTTTATGTAGAAATCTTTAATCTATTTTGAGTGAATTTTGGTATATGGTGACAGCTCATAGTTCAGATTCATTCTTGTGCATGTGGTTTTCCAATTTTTGCAGCACCATTTATTGAAGTGGTTTTCTTTTCCCCATTGTATGATTTTTGCTCCTTTGTCAAAAATTATCTGCCATATATTTGTGTGTTTATTTCTGTGTTTTCAATTCTGTTTTGATTATTGATGCTTTGTAGTACAGATTGAAATGGAGGAGTAGGATGCCTCCAGCCTTATTCCTTTTTCATAGGATTGCTTTGGTTAGTCAGAGTCTTTTGTGGTTCCATACAAATTTGATGATTCTTTTATCTATTTTTTGAAAGAATGTTTGTGGGATTTTGATGAGAATTGCATTAAATCTGTATATTGTTTTGGGTAATATGGTCATTTTAACTATGTTGATTTTTCTAGTCCATGAACGAGGAATATCTTCCTATTTCTTTGTGTATACTTTTAATTTTTTTTAGTAGTGCCTTACACTTTTTCAGTGTATAATTCATTCATTTGTTGTTAAGTTTATTTCTAGTTATTTTATTCTTTTTTGTTGCAATCACAAAAGGTATTGTTTTCTCATTTATTTTTCTGAAGTTTCATTGTTGGTATATAAAAATGCAATAGATTTTTGTACATTGATTTTGTATCCTGTCACTTTACTGTATTTGTTTATTGTTTCTAATATTTTTTTGGTCAAATCTTTAGCATTTTCTACATAAACAATCATGTCATCTGCAAAAAGTGACATTTTAACTTTTTCTTTCCCACTTAGGCTATCTTTTATTTCATTCTCTTGTCTGACTTCTCTGATTAGAACTTTCAGTATTATATTAAATAGCATTGGTGATAGGGGACATCCCTATCTTGTTCCTGATTGTAGAAAAATAGGCTTCAGTTATTCCCCATTCAGTATGATATTATCTGAAGGCTTATCCTATATGGCCTTCTATACCCATTTTATTCAGTGTTTTGATAATAAATGGATGTTGTATTTTGTCAAAAGCTTTTTCTGCATCAATTGATATAATCATATTATTTTTATCTTTTATTTTGTTTACATGGTGTATTACATTGATTGATTTGAATATTTTAACCATTTTTGTGTCCCTGGGATGAATCCCACCTCATTGTGGCATATAATTTTTTTAATGCATTATTGTATTCTAATTGCTAGTATTTTGTTCAGGATTTTTGCATCTGTGTTCATCAGAGACATTGTTCTATAGTTTTCTTTTTTTGTGTGTTATTTTTACCAGGTTTTGATATTGGGGAAATGTTGGTCTTGTAGAATGAGTTGGAAAGTATTGCTTACTCTTCAAATTTTTGGAAGAGTTTGAGAAGGATAGCATTAATTTTTTTTTAAATGTTTGATAAATCTTTTTGGTAAGGCCATCTGCTCCTGGGCTTTTGCCTTTCAGAAATTTTGGATGACTGTTTCAATTTCCTTACTGTTAATTGATCTATTTAGATTACTCAGTATTTGTTGTTGTGGTTGTTTTGTTTGTTTTGTATTTTTGCTTGTTTGTTTGTTTAGTCTAGGTAGACTATATGTTTCTAAAAACTTGTCCATTTCTTCTAGGTTAAATTTGGTGGTATAGCATCCTTCATAATACTTTCATATGATCCTTTGTATTTTTGTGGTATCAGTTGTAATTTCTCTTTTTTCATTTTTCATTTTGGTTATTTGTGTCTTTTCTCTTTGTCCCTTGGTGAATCTAGACAGGGGTTTGTCAATTTTGTTGATTTATTCAAAGAACCAGCTCCTTGTTGTATTAATATTTTCTATGGTTTTTCTATATTTTGTTTTATTTAGTTCTGCTTTAATTTTTGTAATTTCCTTCCTTCTGCTGACTTTGGGCTATTTTGTTGTTGTTGTTCTTTCTTTTCTAGTTCTTTAAGTTGGGATGTTAGGTTGTGACTTTTCTTGTTTCTTGAGATAGGCCTATAATGATACACACTTTCTTATTATTGCTTTTGCTGCATTCCAATAATTTTAGTACATTTTATTTTTATTGTAATTGGTTTCTCTGTATTTTTAAATCTCTTCTTTTATTTGTTCTTTGATCCAGTCATTATTAAATAAGATGTTGTTTAATCTCCATGTATATGTGTGTTTTCGGGGGGGCTTTCTTTTTGCAGTTGATCTTCAATTTCAACGTTTTGTAGTCTGAGAATACATTTGGTATGATTTCAATCTTCTTGAATTTGCTGAGGTTAGCTTTGTGTCATAGCATATGTTCTATCCTTGAGAATGTTCCATGTGCACTAGAAAAGAATGTATAGTCTTTTGTTTTATGAAGAAGTATCTTGTAAATGTCAATTCTGTCCAATTATTGTAATGTATCACTTAAAGCTGATATTTTCTTATTTGTTTTCTGTTTGGATGATCTGTCCATGGCTGTGAAGGGGATTTTTGGGTTCCTTACTATAATTGTGTTTTTGTCAGTTTCTCCTTTTAGATCTGTTAGTAGTTGGCTTGCAAATTTTGGTGTTTCCTGATTGGGGGCATGTTTATTAATTAGTGCCATGTCTTCTTGTTGTTTTGTCCCCTTTATCATTATAAAATGCCCATCTTTGTCTTCTATTACCTTTTTTATCCTGAAGACTACTTCTACGTTTCTCTGGATGCCATTTGCATGGACTATTGTTTTCTACCCTTTCATTTTGAGTCTATGTTCTTATGGCTGAGGTGTAGATCTTTGAAACAGCATATGAATAGGTTTAGTTTTTTCTATTCTGCTACTCTGTGTCTTTTTATTGGTGATGATTGATATGAGGATTTTCTATAGTCATTTTATTTTCTGATTTTTGGTAGCTTAGTGTCCTAATTTCTTCTTTGTTTTTTTCTCACTGTCAGTTTTTTTTTAGTTTGGTGGTGTTCTATAATTTTTTCCTTTAGTTTTCTCTTTCTTTTCTTTTTCTTTTTCTTTATTTTTGTTGTTGTTGTTATGTGTCTTAATTATGAGTTTTATTTTGAGTAGTTGACATAAAATTTATAAAAAAGAAAGTTTCATATGTGTACGGACTCTTTTTCTTAAGCATACTTCTTATCTCCTTTTCTGTTTTGGAAATTTAAACATTTACTTCCTCTCCTTTGATGTTTTTGTTGTGTCAACATTTCCCCATTTATTTTGACTTTTTGTTTCAGTATTTCCTGAAATGCCAGATTTGTGCTAGAGAATTTTCTCAGCTTCTGTATGTCTGAAAAGGTCTTTTTTCTTCCTTCATATCTAAAGGGTAACTTTGATGGATAAATTATTATTGGCTGGTAATTACTCTCTTTTAATACTTTGAATACTTGATTTTACTTTCTCCTGACTTGTAAAATTTCTGCTGAGAAGGCTGATGACAGGCTGATGGGATTTGTTTATAAGTTATAATCCTCTTTGCCTGAGCTGCCTTGAGAATTCTTTCTTTGTCCTTGAAGTTTAAAATTTCCAGTATAATGTGCCTTGAAGAAGGTCTGCTAAAATTCAGGTAGTTAGGGATCCTGTTTTATTTTAATTTGGGGTTTCATTTTTCTGTAGGTTTGGAAAGTTCTTATCTACTATTTGAGTAAACTCTCTTTGGATTTCGGCTCTGCCCCTTCTAGTACTCCTATTATTCTTATGTTGTTCTTTCTAATGGTGTCAGATATTTTTTGTATAGTGCTTTCATTTCTTTTTGCCTCAAATCTCTTTCTTTTTCCTTCCATGACAATTCCATATTTCTATCTTCTGAATCACTAATTCCTTTCTTCATCTGGCTGACCTTGCTTCCTATGCTAGTTTCAATTTCTTTGTTATTCTTTTTGTTCACAGATTTTCTTTCTGAAGTCATTCAGCTTCCTCTGTGTGTTCTGCCAATTTTCTTTGATCTCTGAGTGTTTTTAGAATTGCAGTCTTTAATTCTGAGTCATTTAGATCACATAATTCCTAATCTTCCAGTTCTTTTTTTGGATAGTTTTGTTTTCCTTTTTTTTTTTTTGTTTCCTTTCTTTTTTTTTTTTTTTTTTTTTTTTTTTTTTTTTTTTTT
>PVJL010000738.1:211709-292576 GCA_004026885.1 Lyroderma lyra | reverse complement strand
ATTCATTCTTCTCACACTGGTAGATACCCTGGGAGGTGGGCTTCTCTACTTTCATCCAGTTGTCTTGGACTCAGTGTACCTGTTCTTTGGGAGGATGTGATGGTGATGGTATTCTATGCTTCTCGAATTCCAATGCAGGCTAGAGCTGTTGTGCCTACGTGTTGCAGTTTCCCTTAACCCCCTCCCCGCTGCCAGTTTCATCTGGAAGATTGGGGGTGGGGTTTGTTGGAAAAAAGAGAAATGTAGCCTTGTTTATGATACACCATAATGGTGGGTTTCTTTTTTTTTTTTTGCACTGATTGCAAGCTCTAGGTGGAGTTGCAAGGCAGGAGCGAGTCTTGGAAGAGTCATGGGAAGCCACCAGACTCTGTGTTCCTGGGTTTTGCCTGGCTGTATAGGCAGTGCTCATTGAAACTAGTCAGTGACCTGAGGTTTTATGCTGTCCTGGGTGCAACCCAAATCTGTCTCTCTGTCAGAGTACAAAGGGATATTGTGTGCAGATGCCTTCAACTCTATCTTTCTCTGTTCTTTGCACCTCACCCAGGACTGTGTATTTTCTGGTCAGCATTTTGACAGCTCCTGGCTCTCAGTCTCCAGCTTGCCCAGGACTGCCCTGTGGCTGAGTCTACTGCACCTGTGTGTTGCAGTTTTGCTGAACTCCCCTGTCAGTTTCATCTGGAAGTGTGGGGGAGGGATTTGTTTGGAAAAGAGCAGGTGCAGCTTTGTTTACTGCACTGCATAATAGCTGTTTCTTCCTTGGTGGATGACTGCAGGCTCTAGGTGGATTTGGGAAAGTGAACCTTGGGAACAGAGTCAGGGAAAGCTGCCAGACTCCCCATCTGTAGATTTAACTTGGCTGTGAGGGAAGTGCTGATTGCAACTGCTGTGCAACCCAAGATCAAACATTGTCCTGGGCACTGGGTTCAGTCACAACCCAATCCCATCTCTCTGTCAAGAGCAGAAAGGGCCGCTGCGGGAGTACACATTTAGCTCTGCCTTTCCCCCTTCTTCTGAGCTGATGCCTTACCCACGATTGTGATCTTTTCTGATCAGCATTTTCACAGCTCCTGGTTCTCAGTTTCCAACTCACTCAGGGCCACACTATGGTTGGGTCAGAGCTGCTGTGCCCCTCAGCTCTTGGCTCTGAGCTCTTCCAGGTCCACACTTGTGCTCTGGCTGTGACCCTACCCTTCACAGGGCCATGTAAGGCATCTCTGCTCAGGCCCTAACTTACCCAAGGCTATATGTTCAGGCCCTAGGTCACCCAGGGTTGTTCCCACTTTAGTCGCTCCCTCCTCCCTTGTCAGTTCTCTGCTTCCAAGCTGTCTGGGGTCATGCTGTGTTTCAGCCAGTGTTCCCAGGCTCCCATCTCACTCCCTGTTCTGCCGGGCTTCGGGTCATGAACCATGACCTTATCTGCCCTCTTCCCCTCTCTCCTGCTCATCTCCCTTTCTCTGACATGTAGGTATTATCTTGTAATGAGTGGATCTCTCAGCCTAGGCTATGCCCCACTTAGGGATTATCTGGCCAGATTTTTGTTTTTTATTTGTTGTATTTTTCAGGAAAGGTTTCAAGAGTCTCCTCTCATGCTGCCTTCTTGACAACCCCCCTTGAGTATTTTTAATTTCTTCTTAGCTAGCCAAATAGGAAGTATGCTGAAATAAAGACTTCTTGTTACACTTGTACAAATGCTACAAAATAGCTCATGACTGAAGTGAGGGTGAAGGAAAGCTTCTTGGATGTCTATAATAGAACAGGTGGATTTTGGGGGACATTTTTTCATTGGACTTGATAGTCTGTGTTCTTTCTTCTCAAAGCCTGTTATGAGAACTAATAACCATTTGTTTCCCTGGAAAGTCCTGCTTCCTTGAAACTTACCCCCAAATTATTTAACACAAGCACAAATCCAATAACAAATCCTAACATATTTTGTTCTGAGACATCCAGTTGCATTCTCCCTTGACACAACAAATCTATAAATCCAATTTTGTTCAAATACAAGTGTGTTCCCAGTGAACTTGGACTAGAATACACATGAGTTCCATGAGATGCTCTGTAAAACAAAAGGCTTTCATGTTCAAATAGGCCTGAGAAAAACAGTAAGCCCTAGCATCCCTCCCTTAGAGATTTATAATGCATGTTAAAGTCTTTGTGAGGAGTCCTGCAGAAGAAATAAGACTGATTTATATAATACATAGTGTCCCTCCTTTTTTTGATCCTGAAAACTTTTTTTGCACATTAACACATTCTACTATCCCACAGAACCAGTGCTCTACACTTGGGCAGTGCTGGTGTTCTTATATAATCTATCTGGAAGATGATTTTGATACAAGAGAAAAAAAGTTCCCCCCCCACCAATGTGCCATAATAACAAGCAGGTGTTCAAGTGTTTGGAGGCAGGGAATTCTAAGCACTTAATTTAGGGTAAATTAGCATTTCTGAGCACCCATTGCTTCATTGGTAAAATGGAGATTATATTAATTTCTTAAGTGTACCTTAACAAAGTACAATAGATTCTCCATTAACCAAAACTGAAGCAAGTAGCACTCTCAAGCAACCAGTTAAAAAATTTAAAGAAATAATACTTTAAATAAAAATTAAAATAAAATTAATTTTTAGCAGAAATGTAAGTTTAATATAAGACATCATAGAAGCTGCTGTGAATCATGGAAAAATGAATATTGCAGAGGAGGAAGAGAGTGATGACAATGGGTGTGAGGTGGAAAGAGTATCCTGGCAGAGTTCTACTGCAGCATTTGAAACTGTAATAACTTATACAAAATAGCAACCCTTCATCACTTCTCAGCATGTTATACAGCTGCACATCATGAAAAACTTGACTTTCTGTGAGAGGTGGAGGGTCTCAAAGCAAGCTGATATTTGTTTATTTTTTAAGAAAGCTGCACACAAATTTACCAGTACAGCATCATCTACTGATGTAGATCCAACACCATCCACATCCACTTCTGATTCCGTCCTAGCTGCAGCATCAGATCCTGGTAATCCTGATGTGATGTCTACCCAATAAACTCTCTACCCATACTGTAACAGTTTTAAGTGTGTATGTGTGTTTTTTCTAAATTACTTAAAGTTAAAAAATGATGTCAGTAAAGTTCATTAAGTTGAAACGTTTATTGACTGCCATTTAACTAAAATTTTACACTTCATTCACAAAGCTTTCTTTTATAATAAAACTGTTACATGAAGTTTGTCTTTGTCTTAATTTGCTTTCAATTATTGTATTTCAACATTACTTTCAAGGCAAGAGAGAGTTTATGATATGGTATGGTATGGTATGGTGTGGTATGGTATAATATGGGGTATAGTATTAGTTAGGCCTATTTTTAGTAGTAACTCTCAAGCAACCAGCAACTACATTTATCCACCATCTACCAATACCTATGGGTGCTGATTAACTGAGAGTTTACTATACCACAATTTTGGTGGCTTAAAACATCAGAAATGTATTCTCTCATAGTTCTGAAGGCTAGATGTCTGAAATCAAGGTGTTAGCAGTTCCATGCTTCCTTCAAAGGCTCCAAGAAAGAATTTTTTTAAAATTGTCTCCTCTAATTTCTGGTGGTTACCAACAATTTCCTGCATTCTTTGGCTTGTAGATTCATCACTCCAATCTTGACTCTGTCACATGGTATTTTCCTTCTATGTATTTATATGATCTTTCCACTATTTATTCAGTGTCTTTGTGTCTCCTCTTCTTTTTAAAAGAATACCAGTCATTTGGCTTAGAGCCCATCTTAATGCAGTGCAACCACATCTTAACTAATTACATCTGCTAAGATGCTATTTCCAAATAAGGTCACATTCACAGTTACTTGGTTTTAGAACTTGAACATATCTTTCTGGGGGACATAATTCACTCCACAACAGGGACATATAACATCTATTTCATAGAGTTATAAGCATTAAGTGAAGAAGAGAGAGTATGTATGTTTCACAGAGTATGTGGTACTAGGTAAGTGTTCCCTAGATGCTTCACTCTCATTAATGATGAATGTAGCAATGATCTAACTTCAACATTTGTTTTCCCACTGTCCATGGGGATGAGTTGATTACCTCAATTCTCCCATTCATATCAAGTATAAAAAGCAGGTTCTTCTTGGTGTTTTCTAGAAAGGTATACTCTGCAGAAATTTCTAGAAAGGTATACTTTCAAGTTATTCTGACATGTTTATGATGAAAATCTCTCAAGATAATTCCACTCCTTTCTTCTGAGTCTATTTCTACCAGGGAACCTTCTGATAACCCATCTTCTTAGTCTCTGGAAGAGTGAACAGTGGGTTGTGAACTGAAAGATTCCTAAAGGGAAAGTAAAATCCCCCATTTTAAGGGTATAAATAAGAATTCTGGGTTAAGAATTCAGCATGTGTGAGATTTGTTTGTGTAAACTGATTTCTTGAGGCCTATGAATAGATTGACAAGATGAAATTCCTCATGTGCAGAACTGAGGGCCACATCCTATTTCTGAGATGACTCCAGGGCCTTAGTGCTAATTACATGGATAATGGCTCTCTCTCTTTTCCATTTGTCTAAACAATAAATATGAAATTTCTAGGAAAAATGGTGAGACCATCAGCTGGGATAAAGATCACATACTCTGGAGCATGTACGCTGGAGCTCAGCAGACAGGTCAAGGCTTGTAGATACGGTTTAGGGAGACAGTTGTGAAGAGACTGGAGGTCTGTAAGCCTAACTTGGGAAAGGGAATATAGAAAAATAGGAAGCTTAGGATAGTGTTTTAACCAATTTTACAGAGAGCTAAAATTTCTATTTGTTGACAGAGCCAGGACAGAACGATCAAATCCAAATCAGAAAGTACAATGTTAAAGTGCTAGAGGTTGTACAGGCAGCATATACAAACTAAACCCATGAAACAAACATGGAGTTGTATTAAATGATAAGAGGTCAGAAACAAAAAAGATCACAGGTAGTCCACCAGATGAGTTGAAGAGTGTGGGGAGACCAAAAACAGATCCTAGCAACAGGGACTTCTTGAACAAGTGGGCAAGAAGGCGTAATTCATGGGAGAGGTCAATCTGCAGGCAGCAAGACCCTTTATTGTCAAGCCACAGTGCAAGTAGAGGACTTTGGACCTGAGAGGAGGCCTGGACAGTGCAGGCAGTCTGGCTCCGAGTCCTGGAGATACCAAGTACTATACAAAACCTTGGACACAGAGACTCATGCCAGGGATGCCAAGACAGGAGTCCATTTCCCCTAATGAGACAGAGACCTCAAGAATAAGAGAAATGCCCAATTATATAATCAAGGCAAAAGATCAGATCAACCCTGATGGTAACACCAAGTCTCAGAGTTGCTTCAGTTACTCTGCCTGATATTAGAATTTGTTCTGGGACCTATAGGGGGATGCAGAGAGTGGGAAGGGTTGATGACTGTCAAAAAGCCCTGATAGCAGGGAGAGAATAACTACAGAAACGAGGGTTTTGATTCCAAGAGCAAGCTAAAGAAAGTATGTAAACACCCTTCCTAGAAGACTCATTTAGCCAACCGTCACAGGCTAAAAGCAGGACCAGCTTGGATACAAATTCCATTTAATGCAACACTTGAGAACTTTAAAATATTTGGATTGTTCTTTCCTGCCAATATAAAAATATAAAAAGAAAGAAAGAAAGAAAAGGAAGCAAAGGAAAAAAAATCGCCTGCTAGATGTGGCTGTAAAAACCAGCCAGACCAATTAAGTACGTGACAGAAAACTAAGAAATATATGAACAGGTAAATTCAAGGTATAATAAATTAGAAAATCAATTGACAGCATAATTTTCACTGCCTTAGAGGAGAGTTTGCATGGTTTCCTATACTGAAAGGGGGGCTAAGATCAAAGAAAGAATCAAGGCTTTGTCTCCTGAGGATTTACTGGTAATAAAGTAACTAAGAAGAAATAGTGAGAAGCAGCTGCAGATGGTGATTCTGTATTTCAGTTAGGAAGAAAACCAAACTTGACCAATTAAAATCTGATGAGGGTGAAGAGCTTACATTGATACTTAAACTGTTTTCATGGTCATAGCAAAGCTTCAACTCTCTCAAATCTCACAGAAGTTATTTTTCTTTATACTTAGAAAAAATATACTTTGATATATAGACTGAGGATCATTATACCTTGTCACAGGGTCATCCCCCACTGTCAGTACTCACTGGGACTCTGAGGCCACAGATGTGCTCACTTTCAGTTCTCAGGTCTGGGTCTGTGATCTGTACTCAGAACCTGATGAGTGAGGGCCTCAGAAACACTGACACAGACATACCTAAGAGCAGCAAGTGATGTGCAGCTAGATAACCAGCTGCTGTGACATTGTAGTAAACTGCTGAAGAACAGTTTGCATCATCTTTAATACATAAGCCATTAGTGATGGGGTTTTCCACACAGCAGTACTGAGGGAGAGGGCAGCAGCACTGAATCTGTGAGCACCACGTTTGAAGGAGAACTCCCATGCCAGCATCCACCCTGATTGAGACTAGGTGATGTTCTGAGTCCTCTGTTCAGCCACTATCTCAGGGCCTTCTAACTTCCACATTGAAAAACCTGGTAAATTGGCCCTAGTCTGTCTGTTCTCATCAGCCACTCTAACTCTCACTATCTCTCACTTCAAGTTCCCCAGCCTTAGCCAAAGCTGCCTAGGTGCTATGGGAAAGTCCATTCCTCTATCAGCCTACCTCCACCTCGACCTCAAGCCACAGTTGCTTGTTCATTCAACAAGGAGCAACAGCCTACCTGTACAACATTTATTCTGAGGTAAGCACTCTGCAAAACTCCTTTATGCATTAACTCTATTAATTCTTAAATAGCCTTAGGTACTGTGAATTGGTCATTTCATAGATGAGGAAAGCCAAAATACAGAGACATGGAATAGTTTGTGTGCCTAAGTTCACTTGTCAACTAGTGGTCAGATGGGCCTGAACCCAGTTGTCAGTTCTCAATTTCAAAGCTATCCTGCCTCTCTCTAAGGCAAATGTACAGTTGACTCTTATACAATGTGGGAATTGGGATGCTGACTTTTTACTCCCCTAAAACATAACTACAAATGTTACTGAACAGAAAACTTGGGGGTTTGCAGTCCATCACTCATAATGCAAATTTCAAAGGCAGAGCTGTGGTGAAAAGGAGAGGAACTTTTATTTAAAAGCTACATCATTTCTAAGCCCCCTCTAACCAACCAGACCAGTCTCAGGCTGCACCTGAAATTCCCTCTGCCTTTTCAGTAATACAATCTTGGGGGGACTGCAGGCAGCTGCAACACCATTCTCCTAAGTGGATCCATCTTGCCCCTGGCATCAAGAGCCTGAGCCACTCCACCATGTTTAGGTGCCCTTGCTGTTCCCCACGATCCCAGAGAGCAAGTGCCTGAAAGGGCAAGAGAGTGAGTTATTCCATGTTCCTTCATTTTAAATCTCCCACTTGAGCTCCTGAGTGCTACAGAAACATTCACCTTCCAGCCAATCCTTATCCCAGGCTGGCTGATTGGCATCTTCTTTTGCTCCCATGCCCTGGAAGAGAATAGGAGGGTCTTTTGCTCGGTCAATCACATTCTTGTCTGAGGCATGTGCCTTTGTGTCTCATGCTCCAACCCATAATGCTTATATAGGGGAGGGAGAACAAGATCCCTTCTGTACCTTACCCCAGGAAACTTTTCTTTTATCAGCCCCTCCCCTCATGCTGGTAGCAATTCTCCCCTTTAGCACTATGGTCCCTTGTAATCTTACCAGGACAAATGGGGGAAGGCCTCACTCTTCTCCTGGACAAATGGTGTAGTCCTACCTATCCCAGGGTTCAGAGAACACACATGGATTTGGGGATAAAGGGAAGCCTTCACACAAGGGAGGAAGGTCTCACAAAGTCCAGGTCATTGGCTGTTTCAGGGAGGTGGTGTGTGCAATGTCCTAAGAATGGCACCATTGGACATGCTTGTATTCTAGAGGTGACAAATATGGCAAGAAGATTAGCATGCATAATCAGAACCATGGCAAAGGTAAAGAGAAACTAAAAAAAAAAAACCATTTATCTTTTAAATTGCCCATCAAAGTTGCATTTTTCATGGCTTATGTTTTTCATTACTAAAACTATACCATTTATTTTATTTCCAATTTGATATAAAGTTTTAACTCTTATAAAACCCCATTTTTTTTCAAAACATGAACAAACCAAAATCTAAGGCAAAAACTGAGTTTCAAAAAAAAAGAGGGGGACAAGGACTAGTCTTAGAATCTTGTCTTGCATCAACCAGTACACACAAAGTGGTTCTACAGATGACCTTTCACTAGATCACACAAGTGCCTCACGGCAGAGACATGTTCTCTCATCAGTTGTTATGCCAATCAGCACCATGGCCCAAAGCCCAAAATGCAGACATAAGATTTCTGATGTAACAACAGAGTAAAGTTCAAGTCCCCAAAAGATAAGAATAACAAGCAAAGAATAACTGTATTCAAGAATTGAGGTTTCAAGTTTAAAACTTTAATAACCTTCTATGGGCCTTGCAATTTTCTGTTTATACTTATTTAGCAATAAACATTTTAGGACAAATTATTTTTTTCAATTTCTTCAAAAATATATTTACTTACCATATACCTATGCTTTGTATTTTATTTAACAACTTTTGAGCATAACTTGGATTTTAGCTCCCAGAGCTACTATGCCCTATGGGATGGCAAATTGGATAGTCTTTTAAAGGTTCATAGAAACTATCATAGTAGAAAGTTGGTGGAAGTTCATAGAACCACTTCCAAGCTTGCAGATCTTGGGCAAGTGACTTAACTTCTCTGGGCCTCTATTTCCTTATCTGTAAATGACATAATGCAGTGGTCCCCAACCTTTTTGGCACCAGAGACTGGTTTCATGGAAAACAATTTTTCCATGGACAGGGGTGCAAGGAGGGATGTTTTGGGAGAGATTCAAACACCAGATGCAGCTTAATTGTCACTTACCACTCACATATAGGGTTTTGATATGAGTCGGCAAGCAATTGATTTATTATGGTTTCTGATTAGTCAAACCTCTCTGCTAATGTTAATTTGTATTTGCAGCCACTTCCCAATGTTAGCATCATCATCTTAACTCCACTTCAGATCAGGTATTAGTTCACAATAGGGTTTGTGCTATTAGCTGATCTGACAGGAGGTGGAACACAGGTAGTAATGTGGGTGTTGGAGAGTGGCTGTAAATAAAGATAAAGCTTTGCATGCTCCCTCACTGTTCACCTCCTGCTGTGCAGCCAGGTTTCTAACATTCCACAGACTGATACCAGCATGTGGCCTGGGGATTGGGGACCCCTGGCATAATGAATGTATCTCACATAAATGAACACTCAATAATGTGAACTGTTATGGACATAGAGAAATTACTAAAGAGGTGAAAAATGATCTCAGGGCATTTATAAAAATATAAAAGCAAGGGCTGAAAGATTATTCACAATCAAAGAAAATGGTGAAAAGCATGACAGTGAAGCAAGGAAGCAGTAGCAGAGCAGCAGGTAGGAACATAGACTCTGGATTTGAATCCTAGTTCCTGCACTCACCATCCTGTACTCACTAGCTCTATGACCTTAGATAGATGACTTTATCTCCCTGTGCCTCAGTTCCTTATCAGTAAAATGGAGATAATCATAATAGTATCAACTTTCCAAGTTTTTGTCAGGATTGAGTGAGATGGCATTGTACTGAGGCCAGGGAAGAACTAGAGGAAGCACCGTGTATTAGCAGCTGTTGTTACTGCGAGGGCTCACAGGTTTAGCTCCCCAAAGTTGGCAGAGAGTTTGTGATTCTCTGGACTGGAAGATTCTACATGTTTGTCCCTCAGAGTCCGAGAGGGCCCAGACTGCTGCTCCACTCCACCCCCAAACAAGGAAGTTATCATTGAATGCCTAGTTTTTGAAATCCAAGACTGCTAGCTCAGCTCTTAGTTGAAACAGGCCCCAAATGTCATAATAGAAACATGAATCTTTATGGACCTTTCTGGCTTCCTGGGAACAGTCTTGTGCTTTCTCAAATTTTTCAAAGGAATAAAATGAATTAAGTTCTTGGAGATCAAAACAGAAATACAGATGAAAAGAATTGAGATTACATCTTTTGAATGAGGAACTGAACTGGTGGTCTTCAGGCTTCCCAAATAAATGGAGGCAGGAGAATGAGCTGCATAGATCCATATTTCCATGAAGTCAACACCTTGGATCATTATGCTGCTTTGATCCCTGTTCCACGCTAACTCCTACAAAGTTTCTCAAAGTGCCCCAAAGTGCAAATCACTTCACAAACCACCAAAATAATGCCCCTTTGCCTTCTGAATATCACTTACTTCCCCATGCCTTATTAACTGTGAAGTCAACATCTCAGACCCATTGATGAAAAGGGTACTTGGAGATCCCTTAAACCAGTGTTTTTCAAATTCCCCACCCAGGCTTCTATGTACAGTGAAAGCATTTAACTTTCCAGCTAATCCCTGTCCTAGGCTGGTAGACTTGTACCCTCTCTTGCTGCCATGGTCTGGAAGGGAGTAGAGGGTTCTATTCTTCCCTCAGTCATATTTTTGCCCACAGTGTGTGCCTCTGTGCCACACATGCCAGCCTGAAGTTCTTCCATGGGGGAGGGAGGACGAGCTCCCTTAGGAGCCTCAGCCATTCACAGTTGCTCCAGGCAACTTCCTCCTATCAGCCTCTCCCTTCATGCTAGTAACACAATGATGAGAGTGGTAAAGACCCTCTTAAATCTGTTTCCTGGCTTGGGAGAATAAATATGATAATATTTTGATACTTATTTTTAAAATTTGTGTAGTGGACACTGAACAACTCTCTGAGTTTTTACCACTTTCTCGGGCAAGTTTTTTAACAAATTCCTGTTCAGTTTTTCCATCTAAAAAGAAATTGTAATGGTGTCTATCTCCTGAGGCTGTGTGAAGATTGAATGGGCTAATCTTTGTAGAGTCTGAGACAATGTCTGGCATACAGTGTTACATAGGTTAGCTATTATAAAACTAATAATAATTTCAAGAAAGGTAAAAGAGATTCTGTAACTTCATCTTTGGCTTTATTTTTACATTAGAAAGAGTTAACATTTAACTAGAGAACTTACTCCCTATGATTCATCTGCATACCTAAAAATTTTATCAGAAATTGAATTATTTGCACAAGTATTTTCAAACTGTACAAGCCTCTCTGGCTTTACAGTCTGAACCTGTTACAATCTTTTTTTTTTTTTTTTAAAGCCTAGTGGGATTGTCCATGTTTGCCCACATGCCAGCTAGGAACAGGCCACAGTAAATGAGTGTTACATTCATAGTCCCTCCAGACAATTCAGTAGATATTGTGTGTGTTTATGTGTGTGTGTGTGTGTGTGTGTGTGTTCCTAAAATTTCTAACATAGATGTGTCGCTATTTTGTAAAAGGGTTTGGGGACACAGATAAAATGTGAAAGGAACATGAAGAGGCAGGAGATAGAATTCAACATGGATTCATGGGATTTGCAGGTACAAGGATCCTATCTTTTTTTTTTTTTAATTCATTTTTATTGTTAGACTTATTGGGGTGACATCTGTTAGCAAGGATTACATAGGTTTCAGGCTTACAGTTCTACAGTGCATTGTCAACTTGTTGTACCTGTTACAATCTTGATGATGAATAAATTAACATATGAAAGTTTAGTTACTTTGATCATATATTCAACTTTCAGCCCAAGGAAAAGAAGAGAATAGAGCCTTGGTCCTCCTGGAAAGGAGAGCACAAAAGTATGGCATCAAGCAATTCTTTGTACTTTCCTCCAAGAGAGATGATTGTATCTTCCTTGACAGAAAGAGAGAGAGATTGAGGGAGGATGGAGTAACCTTTAGAACAAGAAACCAAAGGAAAAAGACACATTTTTGCAACGTATGATGGCTGTCTGAAAAAAATCCAGCCATATGCCTCTATGTTTTATATTACAAGGCTGGCTACTTTCCAGGCAGCGCTTGTAGAAATACTAGAAAGGCAAATAGTTATCCCACTTTGGTTAGCACAGAAGATGTCAGTCAGTTTCTCAAGGGACAAGAAAACCTAAAACTAGAAAATACCAAGTTGCTTAAGGAGAGACCAGCATATTCTGCCTGAAGCCTAGAGAGTCAATAAAAGTCTAGCACCCTGGTTTCTATCAGGTGGTGTAAAGAACTATGCACATTTCAAATTTGAGATGCACTGTAGAGGGAAAATGTGTTTGGTTTGGTTTGCTTCAGTTTGGTTTGATATGGTTTTCCTTGAGCTCTGAAAACTTAATAGAATAAAGCAAATCCATGATTAGGTATGTCCTAAGCCAGAGCCCTGGGAGTTGGGGAAGATGCCACCAATGCCAAGATCAAAAACAGTTCCACCCTCTCTCATAGAATGTATCAGCATCTAGGGCACTCCTCACTGTGAGAACAGGTTCTGCTTTTTCTCATATCAGTTGGATTCCTAACTGTTTCTGGTCCAGAAGTCTGTGTGGCCTTCAAAAGGCCAAAACCGAACACATCAAAGTTTGTAGTAAAGATAGATTTATTGATCAAGAAATTTCCAAATTGAGAAGGTGATGGCTCTAGTAGTTGTGCAAATATATCTTAAGAAAGTACTGAGTCAGGTTTCTTTTATGTCTGGAGGAAGAAAAATGGGAGGGACAAGAGGTGATTGATGACCTAGACAAGGTCCAAGGAAGACAGCAAAATCTATAAATCTTTTTGTTCCCAGTTGATTGACTGTGGCTGATCTGAGTCCAGTCTTGAAGCTCCTGCAAATTTTGATAAACAATCATTTTTTTTTTTACGTATTTCCACTACCTCCTAAGAAATATCTTTTGTCAAGAGGCTGCTCTTTTAAAACTCAAGCCTCAAGCAGAATTCCTCTAATAATGAGCAGCATGTCTATAGCAGGAACTAATAGCCTAAAGGTTATGGAGAAAATGTAGGCTTAAATAACATGGAGTCAGAGAGAAAGAGAGAGAGTGAGAGAGCATTTCAGTCTGTTTCATAACTATCAAGTATAATCTGTAATTTTAGAATTCCAAGGAAATGACTAAGTGAATCCCTGAGATTTCCATCACCTTCTCTGGAACTTTTCAGATTTGTCTTTCCTTTTCTATTGCTTTCCTTAGAAACCTGCTTTGGTGTCCAGGTTGGGAAGTGGACAAAATCTCCTACTTTGGAATCTCGACAATTAGCTTTTAAATAGAAAATTAATTGACCCTGTGCCAATCAATACCACAACACTTGTTCTAGCAAAGGACCAGCTGTTGTTCTTCTTTTCTAATTTACTTATCTTACTGACAAGTGATAGGAAAAAAAAAATCCAACTTGAAAGAAGTTGACACTGAGGCCAGTATCCTCTGCCTGGAATGTTCTTCTCCTTGTTCTTTGTGTGCCTAATTTCTTCTCCTCCTTTAGATCTCAGTTTAAATGTCACCTGTCCGTAATAGCCTTCCCAATCATCTGTTTACTGTAGATGTCCCCTATGACAGGTAATAACTGGGCTATGGTCCCCAGATGTGATCAAACACTATTCTGGATGTTTCTCTGAAAGTGTTTTTGAATGAGAGTTACATTTAAATCATGGACTTCAAGTAAAGCCGATTGCCTTCCCTAATGTGAGTGAGCCTCATCCAATCAGTGTAAGGTCTGAATGGAACAAAAGACTGACCTACACTGAACAGATGGCCTTAAGACTTCATCTGCAATATTCGTATTGGCCCTTCCTGGTTCCACAGCAAACTGCCTTTGCACTCAAACTGCAATTATTTCCTGAGTCTCCAAACTGCTGGCCTCCCCCATCAGATTTTGAACTCACCAAGCCACCATGATTATATAAACCAATTCCTTAAAATAAATCTCTTTCTGTGTGTGTGTGTGTGTGTGTGTGTGTGTGTGTGTAAGATGTGGTCACACATATATAAATCTTATTGGTTCTGTTTCTTTGGAGAACACTAATACACACACACACACACACACACACACACACACACACACACATCATTATTCTTTTCTCATCCCTGGTTTATGTCAGAAGCTCATTCCAATGTGCACTCATATTCATTGTTTCATCTGTTTCTGAATGTTAATTCCATGGGGGTCAAACAGATCTGCCTTGTTCTTTCTGCTTTTTTTTTCCATCAGAAATGCTGGGCACATAACAGATGCTAATAAATCTTGGTTGAATGAACATATTGTTAATGTTCTACAGTAGGATACAGACTGGGGAAACTCTTATATGCAAACCACAGTTCTAATGTGTGTGAGAATATTGTGTTAAAAATGCTCACAACCACAATGAGATAACACTTCACACCCACTAGGATGATTAGAATTACAAAAAACAAAACAAAATAAAACAAAAACAGACAATAACACATTGGTCAGGATGTAGAAAAATCAGAACTCTCATACATTGCTGGTGACAATGTAAACTGGTTGCAGCTACTATTAAAAACAATTTGGCAGTTCCTCAAAAAATTAAATGTAAAACCATCATATGACACAGCAATTCCACTCCTAGCTATATACCCAAGAGAAATGAAAACTTGTCTCCATAAAGACTATATGCAAATGCTCATAGCAGTATTATTTATAATAGCCAAAAGCTGGAAACAAGCCAATGTCTAGCAATTAATGAATGGATAAACAAAATACGGCATATCCAAATATGTTACAATATAGATGAACCTGGAAAACATTATGTTAGTGAAATAAAGCAGATACACAAAGCCACATATTACATGATTCCATTTATATGAAATGCCTAGAATAAGCAAATCCATAGGCAAAGAAAGTAGATTGTGGTCTTCCAGGACTAGGAGTAAGTGCTAATTGGGTACAGCGTGTCTTTTGGGGGTAATGAAAATGTTCTAGAATTAGTGGTAATGTTTGCACAACATTGGAAACATACTAAAAGCTACTGAATTATATACTTTTACATGGTGAGTTTTATGATACATTAATTGTATCCCATTTTTTAAAAAATAATAACATACCAAAATATGTTCTCAAGAGAGTTCTCATGGCCTAGCAATGATGCAGAATGCAGCTTGGGCTAATTGGAGCTACAGTATCCCAATCACTCCTTTGAAGAACCTCCACCACATAAGCAAGAACATCTCTAAATGATGGTTGTTACATTTACTATCATAGGAATAGAAATAATAACACAATTCTCTATTTTTGCATATAAATGTTCTTGTAGGACATTTATTAGTCCTGAAACACAACTATTATTTAAGAACCTATAGTTGTAGCCCATTTGAAAACTATGTGTCAAAATCCAGTATAAGTACACACAATATTTATTAATCCAACATGACTAGTAGGAAATAACACTTTTGGCTGCTGCAATAAAAAACAAACAAACAAACAAAAAAAACAAAAAACTCTCCATAGGTCAGGTTTCTGGAGGAGTACTGTGGGTGGCCATTTATCACAAGTCCAATCTCAACCACAAAAGTCTGGTTTCTTTCTAGTCACCACTCTCTCAGGCACATTCTCTGGTTACTTCTGGTTCACTTCTGGTTGCTGATGCCAGCTCTACAGTAGCAGCTAAGGATACATTGAGTGAGAGACACTCTCCTGGGAGCCCTGGCATACCACACAAAAAAAGCTATCAGCACCTCTCACTCCAGGGTCATTCTTCTATATTTGGGGAGATCCTGGTGAACAGAGAGGAATTATTCTATGAACAATATGCTAGACCACATCTCACACCCACACAAAGACTTCATTTGTGTGGAGTGTCTGCTGTTTTCATTGGGAACTTCAGAAGAAAGAAAAGGACACATTACAACAACCTGTCACCTCCCAGAAGTCTGTGTAAGTACAGTAGAGTATTCAGAGTCCCTTCCTTACCAAGAAAGGCCAAGTGCACAAAAGTTGATGTAAGAAAGCTTTCTCCTGAAGAGGAGCAAGGGTTAACCTAAGAAGACTGCAGCCAACTTCTGAGCATAAGCACATAAAGCCCGTTTTGCCAGATCTAGGACAAAAAAGTACCTGGTCAGAAGGACAAAATGGTCTTTAGAAATGAAAAATCAACTCTGGCTGCAGCTTTTCGATTCCTAAGAATGAAAGATAAAAGCACTAACTTCCCATTTTGAATGTTATTCAGGAGCAATCACCGCAAGCCTGGCATTCAGCAGGCAAACTAATATTGGGTCATCTTCTGAACTCTGAGCAGGATTTTGGGGTTTCAGGAATAGTGAGTGTGAGGGCTGACCATATTTGCATAAATTTCCTTCCAAATTAAATGAGTAGAAATAGATTTAGTTTTACTAGACAAGTCCTTAGCATCAGGCCTCAGTTTGATGCTGATTAACAGCTTTCTACATTAAGGGGAGGGAAAAGAAAGGACCTTCAGAGTAGTCAGTACCAAAGGATAAATATGAGGAACTCTGAGTGTGTTAACAAAGTGACAGAGGCAAAGGGCTTGTGAGTCAGTAATGTTTCTGTTAGATGGGCCCAATCAACAGATGACTCCTGGTATGAAGTACTGAGAAGAACTCAGCATCAGTGCTGAGCAGTGTACACTACCTGAATCTTGTCACCAGGAAACGTCAGCCAAACTCAAATTGAGGGACAATCTACAAATGTCCTCCCCACACTCCTAAAAACTGTCAATATCATGAAATACAAAGACTCAAGAACAATTGTAGATTATAGGAGACTAAAGAGACATGACAACTGAATACCTTGGAGTTTCTTTTGCTATAAAGTATATTATTGCACCAATGAAAGAAATGTGTATATAGAATAGTGTTATATCAATGTTAATTTCCTGTTTTTTTGTCAGTGTACTGTTATTATTGAAAAAATTCCCTGTGTTTGAAAAATACACACTGACAAATTTAGGAGTAAAAGGAAAACATGTCTGTATCTTACTCTTAAATGATCCATAAAACTAATGAGGCAAGGTTGCGGGGAGATATTAAGAGAGAGGAAAGATGAGTTTTTCTTCATGAATATAATAAAATCACAATTCTATTAGCAAGGTGGAAGGGAAGAATGGATGTTAGACTCCACAACAAGTACACAGATCTTAATAAGATGGCCTTTTATTGCTAAAAAAAAAAAAAGAAAGAAAGAAAACGAGGGTAAATTCTATTCTCAATTATTAAAACATGTAACAAAATAACAAGTGAGATTTTCCCTGTGGTCCTGGAATTAACTAGAAGCATTAAGCACCCATAACCCATATTCAGAAACCTGCCATCTGTTGGGATTAGCTCTTCACCAGAGGGCCTGCAAGAGTCACCAGTTCCAAGCTAATTCTACTTTCCTTCCCCACACCACCTCACACCCAGTGACTGTAAGAAGAAGCTTGATAAGTAAGGGAGTCCTTGACTTTTTTACTAAAGCAGTGCTCCTAAAAATAAGCTATTTCCTCTCATTCTCCAAAACCAAGAGAAGATAGAAGTCCTCAAGAGAATCAGCTATAAAGGTTTGGGAAGACTACAAGAAGAGGAGAATTGCATTATTTTCCCTGGTTAAACATTAGCTTATCTAGTACAGGTCTAATCTTTCTCTATTACTTGAGCAAGTAAGAGAGAAACTTAGGAAAATAGCAAGATGGATAGAGGGCTCCACAGTGGAACAAACTGTATAACCACTATTTGATAAGGCATACATTTACGATCAGTCAAATGGACTCAATAACTAGGTTTAGTTCACATTGCTGACATCAGATCAAAAATAGTTAACCAACAGAAAAGGAGAATCTGAAGAGCAAGAAGCTATGGTATGTATGGAGGCAGTGAAGGAGGGAAGTGGGAGCCAGTACAATTTACAGAAACATGTGGTGTGGAATGTTGTCTATCAAATCAAATCTAATCTTTCCAGGGGACTCAAACTTGCTCTCAACCACACTTGTACAAACCACATTTAACATCAGAAATCCCAATACCCAAGACAGGTCTATTTGGTGCTAGGAGATTGAGGAAAAAAGAGCTTAGGTTAACTTTTGAGATGGAAGTTTTGAAATGAACAAGAATAAGTATCAAATACCAAAATGAGGCTGCTCTAAAACAAGAATGCCTAAAGAATTACAAAAATTGACCAAGATATCATTAAAGAATGATCTACCCATTGGTAAAATTTGACAAGGCCAACTAGGAAAAATTATTAGAAAAAACCAATCATTCTATGTTTTAGACACATGAATTTAGACTCCTGAATAAACTGGTTATATATAGAAGTTAAACAGAATAAAACACTGATGTTGAATCATAAACACCCAAATGTACCTCATATTTCCTCCCTTTAATCCAGTGGTTCTCAATCTTCCTAATGCTGTGACCCTTTAATACAGTTCCTCATGTTGTGGTGACCCCCATAAATTTATTTTCATTGCTACTTCATAACTGTAATTTTGCTACTGTTATGAATCGTAATGTAAATATCTGATATGTGTTTTCTGATGGCCTTAGGCAACCCCTGTGAAAGAGTCATTCAACCCCCAAAGGGGTTGCAACCCACAGGTTGAGAACCACTGCTTTAATCAGTCCTCTTCTTGTCATTAACCAACCAGCATACAAATACCAAGGGACCCCTCCAGTCATTGTGGTGACAGAAGAACAACCAACTTATTCCAGGAAGTTTTAAGAAAGTGAAGTCAGAAAATGAAGACCAAGTGACCTCTGAGGATGTGCTCACCAGGGTCTTCCACCTCCAGGTCACCCTGATCAGGAGTAGTTAGTCAGTGAGCAGATGCCAAAACTTAACTTCTGTTAACTGTGTGGCACAATCCCCATGACCTAACTTTTGTGAGGCTGCCATCTTATTCTAAGTCTATTATTTGGGAAGAAGGAAGGAAGAAAGGGAGAGAGTCTATCCAGCAGTAGTCAAAATATGGTTTAATTTCCCTTGAGCTTCCTTATCTAAATTTGAGTGATGTGGTTGGCACAGGTATTGACATATTTTCTGGTTGTAATTATAATTTCCATATACCCATTGTTGCAAAGAAAACATTAAGTATGATAAGAATGAAGTGTATTGGTGAAACCCAGCAGCCTGAGTCTTGGAGGGGGAGCACCTATGTTCAAGTCTCAGAAATTCTATCCATTAGCTGCATGACTTTGGGAAAATTATATTCTTTCTCTATGCTTTAATTTTCTTATCACTGATTTTTGTAAGACTTAGAAAAGTAAATACATGTAAAGCCCTTAGCACATCATAAACATTTCATAAATGTTGGTTGTTACCATAATAATTATAATCATTACCACCTTAAAAATTTAGGGGCACAGAATGGGTGTGATAGTGAGGAGCTGACTGCTGTTAGCACTAAGTAAACAACCAGCATGGAGAGTGAATGAAGATAAACCAACAGCTGAAGTAAGACTGAAATTCAACTGAGTTCTCCCACAAGAGGTCTTGGAGAGCAAAGGCATTGTCTAGCATGACCTGTCACTGAGGTATCAGGAGTTAGGTAGACCAGAAAGTATCTGGTGAACACTTGAAGCTGCATTTTCATTGGCTCCAAAGAACATAGAGACATAGCAGGCCAAGAAATCCAACCTAGTGTGCAGCTCTGACACCTGCCAGGGGGCTGTAGAAATATCTTGAGGACAAGCAGTGTGGCCATGCAAGAGGCTGCTCCTCTCTGACTGAGCAGCCATAGTCATTTGATCCAACTGAAGCCTGATGGGCCCTGACATGACAACTTAGTAAGCATTCCTTCCTGAATACAAAATTGTTTAAACTCATCCATGGGAAATGCAGACACACTATCAGAAATAAAGGGTTAAGGGGAATTATAAGTTAAAAATTATAAGCAGAGCTGTAGTGGTTGGACCTGACATAAAACTAGAGGAATTGGAGATAATTTGAGAAATGCACCCCAAATGAGAAGATTTTTCCTTGTACAGTTACACACAATGAATAGAGACACTTGTGAGGTTAAATAATTCAGTGCTCAACATCTCCAACTCTGGTGTTGACACATGTGTTTGATTTTCCACTATAACATTTGGAAGCTGGTTGTTGTTGGATAAGTTACCTAACCAATTTATTTTTTAGTTATAATTTACATTCAATATTATTTTTATGTTACTTTCAGGTGTATAGCATAGTTTTAGACATTTATACAATTTTGGCAGTGATTCCCAGAATTAGTATAGTACCCACCTGGCAATATACATAGTTGTTGCAACATTATTGACTGTATTCTCTATGCTATACCTTACATTCCCATGATATTTTGTAAATACCATTTCTATTTCTCAATCTTTTCACCTGTTTTACTCATCTCCCAAGCCCCCTCCCCTCTGGCAACCATCAGTTTTTTCTCTATATCTATGGGTCTATTTCTGTTTTTGTTTATTCTGTTCTTTAGATTCCACATATAAGTGAGATCATATGATGTTAGTCTTTCTCATTCTGACCTATTTCACTTTGCATAACACATTCTGTGTCTATAAATGTTGTCACAAATGGTAAGATTTCATTCTTTCTTATGGCTGAGTAATACTGTATTCTAATATATGTCACACAACTTCTTTATCCAATCTTCTATTAACAGGCACTTGGTTGTTGTGGGTTTTTTTCCATATATAAAAATATTTTTTTTGTTAGACTTACTGGGGTGACATTGGTTAGCAAGAGTTACATAGGTTCCAGGTGTACAATTCTAGAGTGCATCCTCTATTTGTTGCATTATATGTTCACCACCCAGTGTGAGTTCTCTTTCCATGATCATATATTTGGCTCCCCTCACTCCTCTTCTGCCCCCTCCCTGTTCTCCCATCCCCTCCCCCTCTTACCCGCAAATAACCCTTAAACTATTGATCGTGTCCATGAGTTTTGTTTGTTTGTTTTTTCTTTGTTGCTTTCAGTTTTATTTTCTGCATATGAGTGAAGTCACATGGTTATTGGTTTTTTCTGTCTGGTTTATTTCGTTTAGCATGATGATCTCTAAGTCCATTCATTTTGTCTCAAATGGCACTATTTTATCTTTTCTGATAGCTGAGTATTATTCCATTGTGTATATGTACCACAGTTTCTTTATCCAGTTATCGACTGAAGGGCACTTTGGTTGTTTCCATGTCTTGGCCACCGTGAACAGCGCTGTGATGAACATTGGGGCACATAGTTCTTTGCAGTCTAAGGTTTTCAAGTTTTTTTGGGTAGATCCCAGAAGGGGGATTGCTGGGTAATATGGTAACTCCATTCCCAATTTTCTGATGAAGCTCCACACTGTTTTACATAGTGGTTATACCAGTTTGCATGCCCACCAGCAGTGTGCAAGTGTTCCTTTTTCTCCACATCCTCTCCAGCACTTGTTATTCCTTGTGTGGTTGATTATAGCCATCCTAACAGGTGTGAGGTGATATATCATTGAGGTTTTGATTTGCATTTCCCTGATAGCTAATGGGGTTGAGCATTGTTTCATATGTCTCTTGGCCATTTGTATTTTTTCATGGGAGATGTGTCTGTCTAGGTCCTCTGCTCACTCTTTTATTGGGATGCTTATTTTTTGGTTGTTAAGTCATATTAATACTTTTTATATTTTAGATATTAGATCCTTATCAGATGGGTTCTTTGCAAATATTTTCTCCCATTCAGTTGACTGTCCTTTTGCTTTGTTGATAGTCTCTTTTGCTGTGCAGAAACTGTTTAGTTTGATATAGTTCCATTTATATATCTTCGCTTTTACTTCTCTTGTCATTGAGGTCAGGTTCATGAAGTTTTCCTTAAGCCTTAGGTCAATAAGTTTAGTACCAATGTTTTCTTCTATACAGTTTATTGTTTTGCATTTTATATGGAGGTCTTTAATCCATTTTGAGTTAATTTTAGTATATGGTAAGAGTTCACAGCTCAGATTTATTCTTTTGCATGTGTCTCTCCAATTTTTCCAGCACCATCTACTGAAGAGGCTGTCTTTTCTCCATTGCATATTTTTTGCTCCTTTATCAAAAATTATTTGTCCATATATTTGAGGATTTATTTCTAGGATTTCAATTCTGCTCCACTGGGCTGTGTGTCTGTTTTTCTGTGAATACCAAGCTGTTTTGATTATTGATGCTTTGTAGTATAAACTGAAATTGGAAAGCATGATACCACCCGTCTTATTCTTTTTATGTAGTATTGCTTTGGCAATTTGAGGTCTTTTGTACTTCCATACAAATCTAACAACTTTTAAATCTATTTCCTGAAAGTATGAATGTGATATTTTGATGAAAATTACATTAAATCTGTATATTGCTTTGGGTAATATAACCATTTTAGCAATGTTAAGTCTTCCTATCCATGAACATGGAATATCTTTCCATTTCTTTCTGTTCTCTTCAATTTCTTTCAATAGGGTCTTACAGTTTTCCATGTATAAGTTTGTCACACTCTTTGTTAAGCTAATTCCTAGGTATTTCATTCTTTTTGTTGTGATAGCAAAAGGTATTGACTCTATCATTTCTTTTTCTCAAGATTCGTTGTTTGTGTGTAGGAATGCTATTGATTTTTGTACTTTGAATTTGGATCCTGTGACTTTACTCTATATGTTTATTGTTTCTAAATGTTTCCAGATGAAGTCTTTGAAATTTTCTATATAAAGGATCACATCATCTGCAAATAGTGACAATTTGACCTCTCCTTTACCAATTTGGATACCTTTTATTCCTTTCTCTTGCCTGATTGCTGTGGCTAGCACTTCCAATACTATATTGAATAGCAGTGGTGACAAGGGGAATACCTGTTTTCTTCCTGCTTTTAAGGGAATGGGCTTCAGCTTTTCTGCATTCAGTGTTATATTAGGTGAGGGTTTGTCATATGTGACCTTTATTATGTTGAGATACATTCTTTCTATACCCATTTTATTCAGTGTTTTGATCATAAATGATTGTTGTATCTTCTAGAATGCTTTTTCTGCATCAATAAATATTACCATATAGACTTTATCTTTCACTTTCTTTAGGTGATATATCACATTGATTGATTTTTATATGTTGAACCATCCTTGTGTTTCCGGGATGAATCCCACTTGATCATGATATATAATCTTTTTGATGCATTGCTCTCTTTTATTTGCTAATATTTTGTTTAGAATTTTTGCATTTGTGTTCATCAGAGATACTGGTCTATAGTTTTCTTTTTTTGTGTTGTGTTTACGAGGCTTTGGTATTAGAGTAATGTTGACCTTATAGAATGAGCTGGAAGTATTGCCTCATCTTCAATTTTTTAGAAGAGCCTGAAGAGATTAGGGATTACTTTTTTAAATGCATGGTAAAATTTGTTGGTGAGACCATCTGGTCTGGGAATTTTGCCTCTAGGAAGGTTGTGGAGAGTCACTTCAATTTCTTTACTATTGATTGTTCTATTTAAATTCTCCAGTTTTTCTTGGTTCAGTCTATGTAGGCTATAAGTTTCTAGAAACTTGTCCATTTCTTCTAGGTTGTTAAATTTAGTGGCATAAAGTCCTTCATATTTTCTTATGATCCTTTGTATTTCTGTGGTATCAGTGGTAATTTCTTCCCTTTCATTTATAATTTTGGATACTTATGTCCTTTCCTTTCATCCTTTAGTTAGTCTAGCCCTTTTACTCTGAGTCTGTGTTTGTCCTAATTGCTGAGATGTGTCTCTTAGAGACAGCATATGGATGGGTTTGTTTTTTAATCCAGTCTGCTACCTGTGTCTTTTTATTGTTGAGTTCAGTCCATTAACATTTAGAGTGATGATTGATATATGAGGATTTCCTATGGCTATTACTTATTTCTTTTATTTAATTTTTGTTTCTTTTGTGTTGTCCCAACTCTGTACTATTAAGTGCAGTACCAGCTCGTCACTGCATAACTATTCTCCAGTGTCGTTTAGTTCTTAATTTCATGTAGCTCTGCTTTAATTTTTATTCTTTATTTCCTTCTGCTGACTTTGGGTTTTTTCTGTTCTTCTTTTTCTAGTTCTTTAAGATGGGATGTTAGTATGATTACTTGTGAATTTTTTATTGTTAGACTTATTGGAGTGATGTTGATTAGCAAGGATTACATAGGCTCTAGGTGTACAATTCTACAGTGCATCATCCACTTGATGTAATCATACTCTTTCCATCTCTTTCCATCACCATATATTGAGCTCCGCCTCCCTCCTCTCCCACCCCTCCATCTCCCATCCACTTGTCCCCAAATAAACATTAAACTATTGATTGTGTCCATGGGGTTTTTGTTTGTTTGTTTGTTTGTTTGTTTTTTCTTTGTTGCTTTCAGTTTTATATTTCTCATATGAGTAAAGTTATACAGTGTTTGTTTTTTTTTTGTCTGACTTATTTCTCTTAGCATGATGATCTCCAGGTCCATCTATTTTGTTGTAAATGGCAATATTTCATCTTTTCTTATAGCTGAGTAATATTCCATTGTGTATATGTACCACAGCTCCTTTATCCAGTCATCTGTCAGGGCACTTTGGTTGTTATTATGTTTTGGTCACCGTGAACATCGCTGCAATGAACATTGGGATACATAAGTCTTTGCAGACTAAGGTTTTCAAGTCTTTTGTGTAGATCCCCAGAAGGAGGATTGCTAGGTCATATGGTAACTCCATTCCCAATTTTCTGAGGAACCTCCACACCATCTTCCACAGTGGTTATACCAGTTTGCACTCTCACCAGCAGTGTGTGAGTGTTCCTTGTTTTCCACATCCTCTCCAACAAGACTTATTCCTTGTCTTGTTGATAATAGCCATTCTAACAGGCATGAGGTGGTATCTCATGGTGATTTTGATTTGCATTTCCCTGATAGCTAATGAGGATGAGGATTTTTTCCTATGTCTGCTGGCCATTTGTGTTTCTTCATGGGAGAAGTATCTGTTCAGTTCCTCTGCCCATTTTTTAATTGGGTTGTTTCTTTCTTTGTTTAGTCACATTAGTTCTTTACATATTTTAGATATTACATGCTTATCAGATCCATTGTTTCCAAATATTTTCTCTTATTCAATTGGTTGTCTCTTTGCTTTGTTGTTGATTTGTTTTGCTGTGCAGAAGTTTTTAGTTTAATATAGTCTCATTCATTTATTTTTGCTTTTACTTCCATTGCTTTTGAGGTTAGATTCATGAAGTCTTCCTTGAGCACTAGGTCTATAAGTTAAGTAAATATGCTTTCTTCTATATAGTTTATTGTTTCCAGTCTTATATGAAGGTATTTAATCCATTTTGAGTTAATTTTTGTATATGGTGAGAGTTCACAACTCAGATACATTATTTTGCATATGCTTTTTTAGCTTTCCCAGCACCACCTACTGACAAGGCTGTCTTTTCCCTATTGCATATTTTTTGTTCCTTCATCAAAAATTATTGGTCCATAAATTTGTGGATTTATTTCTGCATTTTCAGTTCTGTTCCACTGGTCTATGTTTCTATTTTTCTGCCGACACCATGCTGTTTTGATTATTGATGCTTTGTAATATAAATTGAAGCTAGGGAGTGTAATACCACCAGCCTTATTCTTTTTATGTAATATTGTTTTGGCAATTTGAGGTCTTTTATGGGTCCATATAAATCTGATAATTCTTTTATCTATTTCATGCAAGTATGATTGTGGGATTTTAATAGACATTGCATTAAATGTGTAGATTGCTTTAGGCAAAATAGTCATTTTAACAATGTTAAGTCTTCCTATCCATAAACAGGGAATATCTTTCCATTTCTTTCTATCTGCTTCAATTTCTTTCAAAAGTGTCTTACACGTTTCTATGTATAAGTCTATCACATTCTTTGTTTTTTTTTTTTTGTTGTTGTCACATTCTTTGTTAATTCCCATGTATTTCATTCTTTTTGTTGTGATAGCAAAAGGAATTGACTCCCTCATTTCTTTTTCTAAAGAATTGTTTATATATAGGAATGCTGTTGACTTTTGTACATTAATTTTGTATTCTGCAACTTTATTGTATTCATTTATTTTTTTCTAATAGTTTCCTGGTGGAGTCTTCAGAATTTTCTATACAAAGGATCATGTCATCTGCAAATAGTGACAATTTGACCTCTTCTTTCCCAATTTGGATGCCTTTTATTCCTTTCTGTTGCCTGATTGCTCTGGCTGGAACGTCCAGTACTATATTGAATAGCAGTGGTGACAGGGGGCATCCCTGTCTTATTCCTGATTTTAGGGGAATAGACTTCAGCTTTTCCCCAATTGGGGTGATATTAACTAAGTGTTTGTCATATATGGCCTTTATTATGTTGAGATACTTTCCTTCTATACTTATTTTAGTCAGTGTTTTGATCATAAATGGATGTTGTATCTTTTTTTTTTTTTTTTTTTTTTTTTTTTTTTTTTTTTTTTTTTTTTTTTTTTTTTTTGCTTTTTGGTATGTGGGTAGCTCCCTGACTGGGAATTGAACCCAGGCTGCAGCACTGACAGCACCAGCGCTGAAGCCTTAAGGCACTACACCATCAGGGAGCTCCCTGGATGTTGTATCTTGTCTAATGATTTTTCTGCATCATTTGATATGACCATATGGTCTTTATCTATCATTTTGTTTATGTAGTGTATCACATTGATTGATTTTCATATATTGAACCATGCTTGTGCTCAGACATGAATCCCACTTGATCATGATGTATAAGCTTTTTGATGCATTGTTGTATTCTATTTGCTAGTATTTTGTGTAGGATTTTTGCATCCGTGTCCATCAGAAATAGTAGTCTATAGTTTTGTGTGTGTGTGTGTGTATCTTTACCAGGCTTTGGTATTAGGGTAATGTTGGCCTCATAGAATGCGTTAGGAAGTATTGCTTCCTCTTCAATTTTTTGGAGGAATCTGAGGAGTATAGGTGTTAATTCTTTTTTGAATGTCTGGTGGAACTCGTTTGTGAGACATCTGGTCTGGGGCTTTTGCCTCTAGGGAGATTATGAATAGTCATTTCAATTTCTTTGCTATTGATTAGATTATCCAGTTCTTCTTGGTGCAATCTAAGTAGGCTACAAGATTCTAGAAACTTGTTCATTTCTTTTACGTTGTTAAATTTAGTGGCATAAAGCCCTTCATAATAATTTCTTATAATCCTTTGTATTTCTGTGGTATCAGTGATAATGTCTCCCTTTTTATTTCTAATTTTGGGTATTTGTGTCTGTTCCTTTTGTCCTTTGATTAGTCTAGCCAGTAGCCAGGGGTTTGTAAATATTGTTGACTTTCTCAAGGAACCAGCTCTTTGTACTATTAATTTTTTCTATTGTCCTTCTGTTCTCTATTGGTTTAGCTCTGCTTTAATTTTTATCATTTCTTTTCTTCTGTTGACTTTGGGTTTTGTCTGCTCTTGTTTTTCCAGTTCTTTAAGATGGGATGTTAAAGTGTTTACCTGTAATTTTTCTAGTTTCTTAAGATAGACCTGTAATGATATAAATTTCTGTCTTATTACTGCTTTCGCTGTGTCCCAATAATTTTGATGTGTTTCATTTTCATTGTATGCATTTTTAATCTCTTCTATTATTTGTTCTTTTATCCAATCATTTTTGCATATGATCTTATTTAATCTCCATGTATATGTGATTTTTTTTTTGCTTTCTTTTTACATTTGATTTCCAATTTCAGAATGTAGTCTGAGAATATACTTGTTATGATTTCAATCTTCTTTAATTTCCTAAGGCTACTTTTGTGTTTTAGCACATGGTTTATCCTTGAAAATGTTCCAGGCACTAGAAAAGAAGGTAGAATCTTTTTTTACTGGACAAAATGTCCTGTAAATGTCAATTATGTTCAATTGCTGTAATGTGTCATTAAGGCTAATATTTCCTTATTTATTTTTTGTTTGGATGATCTGTCCATGGCTGTTAATGGGGTGTTTAGATCTCCTAAAATAATTGTGTTTTTGTCAATTTCTCCTTTCAGATCTGTTAGTAGTTGCTTTGTATATTTTGGTGCTCCTGATTGGGAGCATTTATATTAATTAGTGTCAAGTCTTTGTGTTTCTGTATTGTTTCTTTTTTCACTATGTAATGTCCATCCTTGTTATCTTTTTTAACCTGAAGTTTGTTTTGTCACATATCAGTATGGCAACTCCTGCTTTTCTCTGGATACCATTTGCTTGGAGTATTATTTCCCATCCTTTCACTCTGAGTCTGTGTTTGTCCTAATGGCTGAGGTGTGTCTCTTTGAGACAGCATATGAATGAGTTTTATTTTTTAATCCATGCTCCTACTCTGTGTCTATTTATTTTTGCATTCAGTAAATTAACATTTAGAGTGATTATTGATATATGATGATTTCCTATGGCTATTACTTATTCCTTTTTTAAAAAATTTTTTGTTTCTTTTTTATTGTCCCAACTCTGTTCTTTTTATTCTGATGTTTTCTTTCAGGTTGAAGAGCCTCCTTTGTTATTTCTTGAAGTACCAGCCTCATGCTGGTGAATTCCTTCAGCTTCTGTGTGCTTGTGGTCTTTTTTCCTTGTTGATATCTGAAGGATAATTTTGCTGGATAATTTATTCTTGGCTAGAAGTCTCTCTCTTTTAATATTTTGAATATTTGATTCCATTCCCTCCTGGCTCGTAGAGTTTCTGCTGAGAAGTCTGTTGCCAGCCTAATGGGCTTTTCTCTAAATGTTATAGATGTTTTTCCCCTGACTTCCTTGAGAATTGTCTTTTTTTTTTCTGTTTTTTTTTACATCTTTAATACAACATGTCTTGGAGAAGATCTGCTAGGATCTGGGTATCTAGAGGACCTCTTTTCTTCTTGAATTTGGGGTTCCAGATCTTTCCATAGATTTAGAAAATTCTCATCTACTATTTGCTTATGTTCTCTGTACAGTTCTTTGATGCTTCTTCCAATCCTATTATCCTGATATTGTTTTTCCTCATGGACTGAGATCTTACAGAGTTCTTTCAATCTTTTTGATTCTGTATTCCCTATCCTCTTCATTCTGAGATGTTTCCATGTTTTAGTCTTCAATATCACTAATTCTTTCCTCCATCTGGTTGGCCCTGTTTCTTAGGGCAGTTACTTCATCTTTCACTTCTTTTATTGTATTATTTCTCTCTCACAATTCCATCCCATTCTATCTTATAATTTGAATGTCTTTGTTAAAATGTTTCTTTGGTTCACAGATTTCCTTTCTGAGATTACTCATCTCAACCGTATGTTTTCATTCCTCTGAGAGCCTTTAGAATGGCAACCTTGTATTCTCTGTTCATCAGTTTCTAGATTTATAAGATCCTTTTCTGGAGGTATTTCATCTTTTTTTCTGAGCACCTTTAAATCCTAAGGTACTCATATTGTCTGTTGTGTTCTTTGGCATGAAGGCTTTATTTCCAACAGGGCCCAGGAGATCCCTTTTGTTCTTTGATTAGTATTTTTGTGGTGTCTTTCTGTAGAGCAGATACTAGGTGGTGCTGGGGGGGGCAAATTTTGGGAGAGAGGGGAGGCGTTTAAGCTGTATCTTCTGTCTCTACCAGCATTTGGGGACAGGGCATAGCAGTTCATGCTCTCTCTGCTTCCTGAGTGTCGTTGAGAAAGGTGGAAGAGATAGGGGAGGCCAATGGAATGCAGGCTGAGGCTGTTCGTGTTGGTTGGGGTGACTGCCACCAAATCTGCTTTTCTCCCTTCTTTTGCATTTTACCCAGGCCATATTTCAGCGGTTCGTTTCCACAGCACGCTCCTGGCCATGCTCACCAGTGTGTGAGCTGCAAACTGCAGTGTTGTGTCTGGGGCTCTATTCCTGCCCAGAGCTATTCAGATGCCTCACTCGGCTTCCATGCTACCCAGAGCTCAGCTCCCAGACTGTCTCTAACATGTTGCTTTTAGTTCCAGCTTTCTCACAGTCTCTCAGGGAACCCACTACTCTGGGCTCCACTCTTGTTGCCACTCAGCCTCTCCCATTCCCTTGTATCATGTTGCTCCCTGATTTCTTTCTAGTTTCTTCAGTTAGCTGTGGTTGGATTGGGTCACAATCTGTCTCTGCTCCCTCCCTTCACTCCCTCTCCCCCTCTTTCTCTAACCTTCAGGTGTTTTCTTGCAATGTGTGGATTTTTCAATTGTCACTGTATCACTGAAGGTTTCCCATGTTGAATTCTGGCCAGCGTTTAATTGTATTTTCCAGGAGAGGTTTTAGGGACCTCCTCTCTGGTCACCATCTTGCCAAGCTTTCTCTGTTGCTCTTTTTAAAAATTGCTATAGCTATTTGGTGTCTTTTGTGGTTCCATATAAAGTTTAAGATTATTGGTTCCAGTTCTCTGAAAAATGTCATTGGAATTTTGATAGTGATTGCACTGAAATTATAAATTGCTTATGGCAGTATGAACATTTTAACATGAATTCTTCCTATCCCTGAAGATGTTATATGCTTCCATTTATTTGTATTTTTTCAATTTTGTTCTTCAGTGTCTTATAGTTTTCCAATTACAGGTCTTTTACCTTATTGGTTAAATTAATTCCTAGGCACTTATTATGGATGCAATTATAAATGGAATTGTTTTCCTAATTTCTCTTTCTAACAGTTCATTATTGTGTATAGAAATGTATCCAATTTCTGGTTATTTTTTATTTTGCTACTTTACTGAATTATTTACCAGTTCTAATAGATTTTTGGTGAAGTCCTTGGTTAGCATGATATATTTATTATCATGCCCTCTGCAAATAAAAAGTTTTACTTCTCCCTTTCTAATATAAATGCTTTTTGTTTCCTTGTCTTATGTCCATGACTAGGACATCCAAGACTATGTTGAATAAAAGTGGTGACAGTGGGCATTCTTTTCTTATTCCTTACTTTACAGAGTATACTTTTAGCTTTTCCCCATTATTGTGATGTTAGCTGTGGATTTGTCATGTATAGCTTTTATTATGTTGAGTTATGTTCCCTCTAGTCCTATTTTACTGAATGTTTTTATAATAAATGGATCTGGATTATGTCAAATGCATTTTTGGACATATTGATATGATCAATAATTTTTATCTTTTCTTTTGTTTATGATTTGTAGGTGTTAAACTAACCTTGCATCCTAGGAATAAATTTCAGTGATCATTTTGTGTGATCTTTTTAATGTAATGTTGAATTTAGTTTGTTAATATTTTATTGAGAATTTTTGCTTGTATTTTCATAATGAATTTTAGCCTACAATTTTTTGGGTAATGTTTTTGTATGGTTTTGAAATAAGTGTCAGGCTGGCCTGGTAAAATGAAATTAAAATTTATCCCTCCTTTTCAACTTTTTGAAATAGTTTGAGGAGAGTTGGTGTTAATTCTTCTTTGACTGTCTGGTAAAATTCAACCATGAAGTTTTCCAGTCCAGGTATTTTGTTTGTTGGGAGTTTTTTTGAATTACTGATTCATTTTTGTTAGTAGTAATCAGTAAGTTCAAATTTTCTCTTTCTTCTTGAGTTAGTTTTAAAAGATTGTATGTCTCTAGGAGTTTATCCATTTCTTTCAGATTGTCCAATTTGTTGGCATATAATTCTTCATAATATTTTCTTATAATTTCTTGTATTTTGGTGGTATCTGTTGTCATGTCTTCTCTTTTAATTCTGACTTCATTTGGGTCTTCTCTCTCTCTCTCTTTTGATGAGCCTGTTTATAGGTTTATTCATTTTGTTTATCTTTGCAAAGAATATGATCCTTATTTTCCTGATTGTTTTGTATTTTTTTAATTCTACTTTATTTTCATCTGATCTTTATTGTTTCCTTCTTTTATTCACTTTGGGCTTTGTTTGCTATTCTGCTTTAGTTCCTTAGGTTTAAGTTTAGATTGTTTATTTGAGATTTCTTTTGTTTCTTAAAGTATGCTTACATTACTATAAATTTTTCGCTTTTAATTGCTTTTGCTGTGTCTTATAGATTTGGGTCAGTGTGTTTTTATTTTTATTGTCTTGACATATCTTTTTATTTCTTCTTGATCTCATTATTGAACCATTTATTATTTAGTACCATGTTATTTAGCCCCCATGTGTTCGTGTATGTTTCAGGGGTTTTTTTTGTTTGTTTGTTTTTTGGTTTGTTTTTTTTTTTGTAATTGATCTCTATTTTCATACAAATGTGATCAGAAAAGTAGCTTGATATAATTTTAATCTTCTTAGATTTATTGAGATTTGTTTTGTGGACTAACATATAGTTTATCTTAGAAAATGTTCCATGTGCACTTGAAAAGAATATATATTCTGCTGCTTTGTGGGGAGTAAAATGCTCTAAAAATATCAATTAAATCCATCTGGTTTATTGTGTCATTTAGGGCTGATATTTCCTTGTTGATTTTCTGTCTGAAAGATGTTTATTGGTGACAATGGGGTGTTAAAGTTCCCTACTATAACTGTATTACTGTCAATCTCTCCCTTTATGTCAGTCAATATTTGCTTTATGTATTTAGGTGCTTATTTGGGGTGCATAAATATGTATAAGTGTTATGTTTTCCTGTTAGATTGATCCCTTTATCATTATGAAATGCCCCTCTTGGTTTCTTATTATACCTTTTGTTATAAAGCCTATTTTGTCTTATATTAGTATAGCTACCCCAGCTTTTTCTATGTTTCCATTTACATAAAATACCGTTTCCCATCCCTTTCTTTTCAGTCTATATGTGTCTTTCAATCTGAACTGTGTTTCTTATTAAGAACATGTATGGGTCTTGTTTTCTTAACTACTGAGTGATCTTATGCCTTTTGCATTGAAACATTTAATTCATTTACATTTAAAGTGATTGTTGATAGATACAGTTATTGCCATTTTATTATTTGTATGATAAACTCTCCTTGCTTTCTTTTTTTTCTTATTTTATTTTTTGTCTTGAAAGCTTTTTATCTCTCTTTCCTTTTTAAATGATAGTTTTTCTAGGTAGAGTAGTCTTGGTTGTAGTTTTAAAAGTCCTTGCTTTCCATTGAATATTTTGTGACAATCCTTTCTGGCCTACAAAGTTTCAGTTGTGAAATCAGCTGATAGTCTAATGGAAGCTTTCCAATAGATAACTATTTGCTTTTGTCTTGCTGTTTTTAGTATTATCCCTTTGTCTTTAAACTTTGGCATTTTAATTATAATGTATCTTTGTGTAGACCTCTTTGGGTTCATCTTGTTTGAGACTCTCTGTGCTTTCTGAACTTGTATGTCTAATTCCTTTACCAGGTTAGGGAAGTTTTTCTTCAAACAGGTTCTTAATTCCTTGCTTTCTCTTTTCTCTTTTTGTTACCCCTGTGATGCGAATGTTGTTATGAATGATATTGACCCTGATGTTTCTTAAACTATTGTCATTAAATATTTTTCTTTTTGTTGTTTTGATTGAATGTTTTCTGCTGCCTTATCTTTCAAATCACTGATTTGATCCTTTGCTTCATCTAGTCTACTGGCAATTCCTTACGGTACATTTTTCATTTCACTTATTGTATTGTCTTATTGTATTCTTCATTTCTGGCTGGTTCATTTTTACAATTTTTATGTGCTCTTTTATGCTTATTATCTCTTTGTTGATATTCTCACTGAGTTCATCTATTCTTCCCCTAAGTTTATCGAGCATCCTTATAACCATTGTTTTGTTGTTTTTTGTTTTTTGTTTTTTTTTTCCTGATAGGTTGTTTGACTCTATTTTGTTTAGTTCTTTTTCTGGAGTTTTCTCCTCCTCTTTCATTTGCAACATAGTTTTTTTGTTTCCTCATTATGACTGCCTATCTGTATTTGTATATATGTATTAGGTAGATCTGCTATGTTTCCCAGTCTTGGCCATATGTAGTAGGTGCCCTGAGGGACCTTATGTAGTTGGTGCCCTAAGAAGCCTGGTGACACAGACTTCCTGGTCATCTTCATGTATGTTGATTCCAGGACTTTTTGGGAAGGACTCTGGTGCAGGTCCAGGTCAGCTACTGCCTGTGAACAGCCAGGAACTGCTGAATAAAAGTTACAAAACAATCTGTGGTTGGTTGTTTCCTGTGCTTGACCTGGAGGCATGTAAGCAAGACCATGCTGTGAACCAAGGATAGCTGCCACCAGTACTGGGCCTGGGATAGTTGTGAAAAAACCCCAGGACACTCCAAGTTTCGTTACTACCTACCAGCTCTCATAAAGCTCAATTGTTGGTAGAGCCTTGTGTAGTATACAAGTTGTATGACTCAGGTTCTCAGGAGTTATCAGGGTAGGATGAGTGGTGTTCAGCAAATTCATGTAGATTCTGGCTGGTGCCAGTGGTAAGCCTGGAACTACTCAGAAAAAGTCTCAGAGCACATCAGGGGCAGCCACTACCCACTGAGAGCTCACAAACCCCTGAAAATTGTCCAAGAAAGAGTGCAATGTGGGTGAGGCTGGTTGGTGGCTGAAAAAGAGCCTCTGGCATTGAAGAAGATGAGTGGGGCAGGGTCATGGAAGTCACCATATTTGAGTGAATGAAACTAACCAGGTCAATGCAGATTCAGATTTGGTTGTGTAGGGGACAGCTCAAAACAGGAAACATGGCAATCACCTTCTAGTGGCTTAAGAAGAGAATTATATACAAGAAAAATGGTGATTCTATCTCCACTTCCTCACACTGAAGCCACACAGATCACTCTCTCCCTGTATCTCTCTGACTCCTCCTGAGTCACAGTACTTTCATTGGAACCAAGGAAGGATGCTTGCAAGTGAGTAAGTCTGTGTGCAGGCCTTCTAAAAGGATGTCTGAGTTTCTTTTAACCTTCTATCTCACCCAGAGTGTTGAAATCTCCACTGATTTTGACAACCAGATGTTGTGGAGACTCCTTTTCCTGGCACTGATACTTTGAACTGAGGAGACCAGTATGGGCTGTAATTTTTCACTTTTCTCAGAGGATGTCTACAGCTGAGATATTCCTCTCAATTGTAAACTGCCACACGCAGGTGTGGGGCCAGCTTATTTCACATCTCCACCCCTCCTACCAGTCTCAATGTGGCTTCTTCTTTATATCCTTAATTATAGGACTTCTGTTTAGCTAGACTTCAGATAGTACTCCAGGTTGATTGATTTATTTGTTAGTAGTGATTTTAATCTATATCAACATAGACCCAAGTCATCCTTTTATCATGTAATTTCATTCATATAATTCCTCCAGTTAAAATTCTTCAATACCTTCTATGTGAAACTGCTTAGAGTTGCTGATAAGATCCTCTATGATCTCCTCTTTCTACTTTCACCTCTCTTGCCTCCATCTTGTTGCTCTCCCCTAATCCACACTAGTCACACAGTCCACTTGTGGTTTTTAGTACAAGTCAAAAATACTGTCATCATAGAGCCTCTGAATCTGCCCATCAGGCTCTTACCCAGATGCTCATATGACTATTTCCTCACCTGCCTCAAGTCTTTGCTCCAGTGTCACCTTTTCAGTGAGGTGTACCCTGTTTAAAATTACAATCTAGAAACTATTGCACTTCCAAGCCTCATTATTCTTTTTATTGTTTTTCATCTTACATAGGACATTTTTACATATTATATAATTTACCAAACTATGATGTATTCTCCCCAAGCTAGAATATAAGCAGCACAAGGTAGGGATTGATGACTGTTTTGTCCATTAAAGCTAACACACAGAAGGCACTAGTAAATATTTGTTGAATGAATGAATGCAAATAAATGAATGATTCTGTTTAGACAAAACTGTGATTCTTTGGCAAAGGCTTCTTATAAGGGAGATAATCCTCTTCCCAATGGCTTGTGAAGATTGAATGCTGTGCTCAGCTTATCTTTAGACCATATGCCCATATCCAATTTAAGCTAGCATCTGTCCAGGTTAATCAAATGAGAATTAAATGAGAAAATGTATGTAAATTCACCTAACATTGTTTTTGGCACAGAATATGTGCCTAATAAATAGTTTCCATTCCCTTTTTCTGATAAGTATGGGATTTGATTGTCCTTAAAGAGTAGGTTGGGGGCTTCTTTAATATGAGTCTTTCTAGTGACAAGAACAAAAGATCTGTGGCCACAATATCAGATAGTTCCTGACACCAACACCAGACACTGCTTTTCCAAACTTGCGAGGAAGAAAAGACACACAAACATACAAACATGATGGAGAGACAGAGCCACAGAGGTAAGTTATGGCTATTCTGAACTCCTGTAGGAACAGGACTTTTTACTCCATTGGGGAATAATGTTTATAGTTAAGAACTGCAGCTTTGCTCCTCAATGATCTATAGCATTTTGTGTCAAAACACAACATCAACACAGAGCACCCAAGAGAAAGAAACAGTGTTTGTGTTCACCACAATGCCCTGACATAGTGAGTGTAGCTTGACACCAACTCCCACTATGGGACCCTCAGTCCTTAAGATTTACCTTTTCAAGATTCAATGAGTTTACTTAGCAATGGCTCTTTTTAGTGGAAGGAGATAAATATATTTTTTAAAAGAGGCTAGGTAGCTGACAGGTGTTGCAATTCACATTTTTCTTTTTTTAGTCTTTTGCCCTGAAATCATGTGAGAACTTTAAAATCAGTTTAGGCTGCTTAACAAAAATACAATAGATAAGGTAGCTTCAACAACAAACATTTATTTCTCATAGTTCTGGAGGCTGAAAGTTTAAGGTCAGGGTGCCAACATGATCAGGTTTTGGTGAGAACCCTCTTCCTGGTTTACAGATGACAACTTCTTCCTCTGTCTTTACTTAGTAAAAAGAGAAAGCACTTGATCTATTCCTCTTTATATAAGGGCACTAATCCCATTCATGAGGGCTCCACTCTTATGATTAATCACCTCCCAAAAGTTCCTCTTAATACCTACACATTATAAATTAGGGCATCAATATATAAATTTTGGTAGACACAGACATGCATTCTATAACAACATATATTCACAGAAACATTTGTACACAAATGTCCACAACAGCATTATTCTTAATGGCAAAAAAGTATAAACAATATAAATTCATAAAATGATAAATAGATCGACTTCTAGTCAAGATGGCAGAGTAGATAAATGTTGCACTCCCCTTCTCCCACAATTGCAATGAAATTACAAATAAAGTATAGAACAACTACCTTGATAAACACCTGCATACTAGATAAACAGAATTTCTATAACTGAGGATATAAAGAAGCAGCCACATTGAGACTGGTGGGAGGAACAGAAATGCAAAACAGACTGTTATCCCACTAATGTGTGATGGTTAAGAATCAGGATGGATATCCAAATTACAGAGGTCCCTCTTGAGAAGTGAGAGGTCCAAGCCCCACATGGACTCCCTAGTCCAGAATACCAGTGCCAGAGAAGACTCTCACAGCATCTGACTTTGAAAATCAGTGGGGACACTGTCTGTGTGAGACCAAGGGCTACTGTGGACCCAGGCATCCCCTTAAAGGGCCTGAGTACAAACTTACTTGCTCACAAACACTTGCCCTATGCTCCAGGCATCCTTGAAAGGTGCCAGAACATTTGGACATGAATTGAATTGTCAAGCTTCAGGGGAAGGACTGAGGAGACAGCTTTCTCTCTAGGAGAGAAGTGCTGGCTGGTGTTATTCTTCTGTTGAGCCCTATGCCCACATAGCAGGAAAGCACAGGCAGGTGCTAAATCTGAGTCTTTATCAACCTGGCTAACATTGCTTGCCCCATCCTGGTGATTCCTGAAGATCCTACCCCAACCAACTTTCAGACCAGCCTGAACTTCTTTCAGCACCTGTTTCTCACAAGTGCCCATCTTCAGCCCATTCTGCAAACATTCCTAAAATCTCTCAAAAATTCACAAACCTCAACCAAGCAGTGTCTGGCCTCAGAATATACTGTACCTCTTGCTAAGCATCCCCAAACCTAAAATAAGTGGCAGCTGGCCTCAGGTCACAGCATAGCATCTTCCAGGTGCTTCCACATTTTGCACAGGCAACTACCAACAAAAGATCATTTTGTAGCTCCTACCAGATGGTTCTGGGCTGGATACAGGCAGTGTCTGACCTGCAATTGCACCAGAGCCCCTCCCAAGATGCCCCAGAACCAACACACTTGGTGGCTGGCTTCAGACCACAACTACAGAACCGCTGAATGACATGCCTAAAGGTACCAGAGAACTGTTAAAGTGAAGCCCAATTCATGAAGTCATCCCTTGCATAACAGCTCGTATACTATAGTTATGGTCAGTCCTCACAGCCAATCAGCCAGAGGGTCAAGGCCTCTCACTTACATGTCAACAGCAATCAAGACTCAGTTATAGACGGAAGGCACACACAACCCACACAAAAACATTCCTGGAGCATTCAGCTCTTGTGACCAGAGAGACTGTGACACTAGGAAACCTATTACATAAGGATACCCTGCTAAGATTTGTAGATGCAACAGATTTACCTAATACATATGAACACACACAGTAAGTCGGCCAAATTTAGGAGACAAAGGAACATACCAAATGAAAGAACAAGACAAAACTCCAGAAAAAGAACTAAATGAAATGGAGACAAGCAAGATACCAAATATGTTAAAAACACTGGTTATGAGAATAATCAACGGACACAGTTCTCTTCAACTAAGAAATATAAAACATAAAAATGGAGGTAGAAAACATAAAAAGTAACGTCAGAAATAAAGAATGGAGGAATCACACACAGACTAGATGAAGTGGAGGATCAAATCAGCAATTTGGAAAACAAGACAGCAAAAAACACTGAATCAGAACAGAAAAAAAAATCTTAAGCAACAGGAGGATAGTTTAAGTGACCTGTGGAACAATGTCAAGCATAATAATGTTTGCATCATAGAGGTGTCAGAAAGAGAAGAGAGAGCCTAAGGAATTAAAAACCTATTTGAAGAAATAATGATGAAAAACTCTCCTAATCTGAAGAAGGAAACATACAAATCCAGAAAGAGCAGAAAGATCAAAACAAGATGAACTCAAAGTCTCATACCAAGGCACATCATAATTAAAATTCCAAAGGTTAATACAAAGAGAGAATCTTAAAAACAACCAGAGAAAAGCAATTAGTTACCTGCAGGGGAGCTCCCATAAGACTATCAGCTCACTTTTTACTAAAACTTTGCAAGCCAGAAGGGATTGGCACAAAATATTCAAAGTGATGAAAAGCAAGGAACTACCATCAAGATTAGTTTACTCAGAAAGGCTATTATTTAGAATAAAGAAAAGATAAAAAGCTTTTCAGATAAAAAAAAGCCTAAAGGAGTTCATTACCACCAAACCATCATTAAAAAAAAAAAAGTTAAAGAGATTTCTTTAGGAAGAAGAGAAAACAATTTTAAACGTTAAAAATATAAATGATTAATGGCAATAACTACATACTTACTAATAATTACTTTAAAAGTAAATGATTGAAATATTCCAATCAAAAGACAGGGTGGTTGAGTGGGTAAGAAAATAAGATTCATACATATGCTGCATATAAGAGATAGCCTACTTCAGATAGAAAGACACAGACTAAAAGTAAATGGATAGAAAGAGATATTTTATGTAAATGGAAATGAACAAAAAGCTAATGTAGCAATACTTATATCAGACAAAATAGACTTTAAAACAAGTGTTGTATCAAGAGACAAAGGAGGCCATTTTATGATGATAAAGGAATCGATGCATCAAAAAGACATAACTTTTATAAACATCTATGCACCCAATGCAGGAGCACCTAAGTATATAAATTAAAAATTGATGAACATAAAAAAAGATATCAACACAAGTACAGTAATTGTAAGGGACTTTAACACCCCATTGAGGTAAATAGATAGATCATCCAGACAGAAAATCAACAAAACAGATGCCTCCAAAATGTATTACAGTAGATAACTGATATTTTTAGGACATTTCTCCACAAAACAGCAGAATATACATTTTTCTCAAGTGCACATAGAACATTTTCCAGGATAGACCACATATTAGGCCACAAAACAAGTCTCAAGAAATTCAAAGACTGAAATCATATCAAGCATCTTTTTTTTATCACAATGGTATAAAACTAGAAATCAATTACAAAGAGAAAACTGAGAACCACACAAACATATGAAGGCTAACTTACATGCTAATAAAAACTGAATAAGTTAACAATGAGATCAAGACATAAATCAAAAGATACCTTGAGACAAATGAAAATGAAAACACAATGACCCAAAACTCTATGGGACACAACCAAACAGTTCCAAGCATAAAGTTGATAGCAATAAAGACTGACCTCAAAAAACAAGAAAAAACTCAAATAAACAATATAATCTTACACCTGGAGGAACTATAAAAGAAGCACAAAGGCCACAGTTAGCAGAAGGAAGGAAATAATAAAGACCAGAGCAGAAATAAATGAAATCAAGTTTAAAAGAAAACAAAAGATCAATGAAGAAAAGCTAATTCTTTGAAAAGATAAACAAAACTGATAAACTTTTAACCAGACTCATTAAAAAAAGAGAGAAAGGCCCCAAATAAATAAAATCAGAAATGAGAAAGAAGTGACAAATGACACCACAGAAAGTGTTATAAGAAAATACTATGAACAATTATTAATATATGCAAACAAATTGGACAATCAGGAAGAAATAGATAAGTTGCTAAAAATATGCAATCTTCCAAGAATGAATCAAGAAGAAATAGAAAATCTGAACAGACCCATTACTATTAATGAAATCAAAACAGTAATAAAAGAAATCCCAACAAACAAAAGTCTTGGACCAAATTAATAAATTTTACCAAACATTGAAAGAATTAACATATATTTTTCTCAACTTTTCCAAAAAATTTAAGAAAAGGGAAGGCTCCCAAACTTATTTTATTAGGTCAGCATTACCCTGATTCCAGAACGAGATGAAGACATTACAAAAAAAGAAAATTATAGGCCAACATCCCTGATAAACATAGATGCAAAAATCCTCAACAAAGAATTAGCAAACTGAATTCAGCAGTACATTAATTAGATCATATACCATGATCAAGTGGGATTTATTCCTGGGATGAAAGTTTGGCTCAATATTTGCAAATCAATTAATGAGATACACCACATAAAACATAGAATAAAAATTATATAATCATATCAATAGATGCAAAAAAAAAGCATTTGACAAAATTCAGCATCAATCTATGATACAAATTCTCAGTAAAGTAGGAATAGAGGAATTATATGTTAACATAATAAAGTCCATGTATAATAAGCCCACAGCTAATGCCATATTCAATAATGAAAAGCTAAAAGCATTTTCCTTAATGTCAGTAACTACTTTCTCCACTTTTATTAAATATAGTCTTGGATGTCCTAGTCATAGAAATCAGACAAGTAAAGGAAATAAAAGGCATATAAATTGAAAAGGAATAAATAATGTCATAATTTGCAGATGACATACTATATATAAAGAACTCTAAAGATTCCACCAAAAAACTATTAGAACTGATAAATGAATTCAGTAAAGTAACAGGATACAAAATTCATATTCAGAAATTGATTATATTTTAATACACCAATAATGAACTGTTAAATAATCTATACTAGCCCAAACAATCGATAGATTCAATAAAAACCCTATCAAAATACTAGTGCATTTTTCACAGAACTAGAACAAATTATCCTAAAATTTATATAGAACCACAAAAGTCCCTCAAACCCATGGTAATCCTGAGAAAGGAAAACTAAGTGGAAAGCATCATGTGGCCTAAGATCAAACTATACTGCAAGGCTATAGTAATCAAAACAACATTGTGCTGGTTTAAAACTGACACATAGATCAATGGAACAGAAAAAAGAGTCCAGAAATAAACCTATGCCTATTAGTCATTAATCTATAACAAAGGTGGCCAGAATACACAATGGGATAAAGACAGTCTATTCAATAAATGGTGCTGGAAAAACTGAACAGATACATGCAAAAAATAAAATAAAATTGAACCACCTTTTTACATTATACACAAGAATAAACTCAAAATGCATTAAAGACTTAAATGCAAGACTGCAAACCATAAAACTCTTAGTAATGTGCATATATATATATATATATATATATATATATATATATCTCCTCTGGAACAAGTAAAATAAAAGAAAAAATAAACAAATGTCACTACATCAAACTAAAACCCTTTTGCACAACAAAGGAAACCATCAACAAAATGAAAAGACAACTTACTTAATGGGAGAAGATGTTCACCAATGAGACATCTGGTGTAAGTTTAATATCCAAAATTTATTAAAAACTCATATGTATTGTGAACGCCAAACAAAAGATCCAATTAAAAAGCGAGCAAAGGACCTGAATAGACATTTTTCCCAAAAGAACATACACGTGGCCAATAGATATATGAAAAGATGCTCAACATCACTAATCATCAGAGAATGCAAGTTAAAACTAAAATGATAGATCACCTCACACCTATCAGAATGGCTATCATCAATAAGTCTACAAACAACAAATGTTCTCAAGGATGTGGAGAACAGGGAACCCTTGTGCACTGTTGGTGGGATTGCAAATTGGTGTAGCCACTAAGGAAAATGGTTTGCAGGTTTTCAAGAAATCAGACATGTAAAGGAAATAAAAGGCATCTAAATTGAAAAGGAAGAAATAAAACAATCATTGTGCTACTTAAAAGTAGAACTACCTATGACCCAGCAATTCCACTTCTGGTTATTTATCCAAAGAAATACAAAACACTAATTTGAAAAGATATATGCATCTCTATGTTTATTGCAGCACTACTTACAAAAGCCAAGACATGGAAGCAACCTAAGTGTCTATCAATAAACAACTGGATAAAGAAGAGGGTCTGACAATTAAGATTGAGAACTTATTTTAGTAAAGGTGCTACATACCTCATTGCTGAATATCACTGCAGTCACCTTTGAAGTACTCCCCTTGTGAAGCTATGCACTGACACCAGTGCCTAGTCCACCCTTCAAAACAATTTTGGAACTCTTTTTCTGGAATGGCCATCAGAGTTGTCATCTTATTGCCCTTGATGTCCTGAATGTCACCAAAATGTCTTCCTTTCAATATTTCTTTTATCTTTGGGTAAAGAAAAAAGTCACTGGGGCCCAGATCAGGTGAGTAGGGAGAGTGTTTCAACATAATTATTTGTGTACTAGCTAAAAACTCCCCCACAAACAGTGCTGTGTGAGCTGGTGCATTGTCATGATGTCAGAGTCATGAGTTGGTAGCAAAAAGTTCAGGTCTTTGTCATCTGACTTCTTCACACAGCCTTTTTAATACTTCCAAATAGTGAATTTGATTGACTATTTGTCCCGTTGGTACAAATTCATTACAAACAATCCATCTGATATCAAAAAAGATTAGCAATATTGTTTTGACTCTTGATTTGGACTGATGAACATTTCTTGGTCATGGAGGATTGGCTGATTTTCATTGTGCACTTTGGCACTTTGTTTTAGGATTGTATTGGTACACTCATGATTTGTCATCAGTGATAACACAGTCCAAAACATTGTCTTGCTTCTCCAAAAGGTTTGGGCAAATTTTGACTCTCCTTTGCTTTTGTTCATCAGTGAGCTCCTTCAAGACTATTTCTGCACACATCTCAGAAAAAATGTTTACTCTACTTGTACACTGCCATTTTCTTCATGGCTTTATTCCCACAAACTTGGACTAACATGTCCCTGATTTGACTTCCACTCTTGCCAAGTTTAACAAGAAGTTTAATGTTCGTTGCTCTAATTCAAGATCTGACATTCTCAATATAGCAAAAAAAAGCATCCAACAATAATGAATGCCAATCAGCAAGACACCACCACATGTCACATATTGGCACAAACACAGCTGTGAGACACAATTATACAAAGGTTATGAAACATTACCAAGTCATTTGTACAGTGCTGCCAATATACGTGTATGTGGCAAGTTTGCAAACTTAATTGTCAGTCCTTGTCATATACACAATGGAATATTACTTGGCCATTAAAAAGAATGAAATCTTACCACTTGTGACAATTTGAATGGACCTAGAGGTTACTATGCTAAGTGAAATATCAGAGAGAGAAAGACAAATACCATATAATTTACTAATGTGTAGAATTTTAAAAAACAATATAAAACAATGAATAAAACAAACAAACTTATGGGTACAGTGAAAATGTCAATGATTGCCAGATGGGAGGAGGTTTGGGGGACTGGAAGAATAAGAGGAAGAGATTAAGAAGTACAAATTTGTAGTTATAAAATAGTCATAGAGATGTAATATATACTATAGGAAATATTGTTTATAATATTATAATAGCTATGTGTGGTATCAGGTGGGTACTAAACTTATGAAATGATTACTTTATAAGTTATATAAATGTCTAATCATATGTTAACACCTGAAACTAATGCAATATTGAATGTCAACTGTAATTGAAAAATAAAAAACTTTAAATGAATAACAAAAGATAAATAAAACATGATATATTTATACAATGGAATATTATTTGGCAATTTAAAAAATAAAATACTAATATTTGCTATACAACATGGATGACCTTCAAAAACATGTTAAGTGAAAGAAAACAGTCACAAAGAAACATATATTGTATAATACCATTTATATGAAATGTCCAAAATAGGCAAATCTATAGAAATGGAAAATATATTAGTGTTTGCCTAGAGCTGTGGAAAATGAATAGGTTGAGGTGATAATGGCTAAAAGATATGAAGTTTTTTTTTAGGGTCATAACGTGATACTAAATTGATTGTGGTGATGGATGAACAATTTTGTGACTATACTAAAAGTCTTTAAATTGTGGAGTTTAAATGGATAGATTGTATGATATGTGATTATATATATCTTAAAAAATATTTTTAAAGCTTTTTATTAAAGGACAAAGATTGAGAAGATTCTGTGAAAGGCAATGATTAGTGCAAAAAAGACACATAGGTTAATTCCTCGACGTGTCTCTCAATACTTGCACATCTCACTGGTGCCAGGCCATTCTTGTTTGAACTCTAACAAGATTACACAACCGGAGACCTGCTACACTGCTAAAATGTTATGCTGTTACTTTTTATCCTAGCCTTCCTCAAAGGTACCTTTGGCCTTTACCAGGGTGACCACGCATTAGGGAAAAGGAAATAATAGACTTTTTAGGGAGACTAACTCTATCTAAACTGACATTAATTCCAAGAGTCCCAAAACATCACTTTGGTTCACCAGAGTTGAGGCTTATGGAGATCATGTGATGGCATTTTAGCGCAGATCCATTTCATAATGGGTTCAGTAGGTCCCTAAACCCACCCTGTAGTTATTTCCCCACTTACGGAATGCATGATTGGAACAGACATACACAGCAGCTGGCAGAATTCCAAGATGCGTGAAATTCAGGACTGCAATAGGTTTGTCTGGCTCTGGAGTCTGTGCTGTCTCTACAATGCCAAAAGTCATGAGGGCAAAAGATCAAATTACTAACAACAGGCCCTAGCAGCCCTGGAATTTATTCCTACTTTCTACCTAATGAAGTTATGGCTAAAGATCTGGTTTCTCAGTACAGAGCAGATTAGAATCAGTAATTAGAAGGGGATATAAATTAGAGAGATATGTACTGATGACAGCTGTGAGAAATAAAGACTGATGATCCTCAGTGAGAAAGCCTACAGAAAGGAGACAGGAGCCCTTCCTACAAAGATCAAAGCAGCCTGTTGGGATGGGGCAAAAATGCTGCCCATGTCATGGCCCCAAAGTCATCCCTTTATCAGCCATTTCTCGAAGTTGTGGACTTTATAATCTGCTGGAATCATGTTACAGCAGAGATTTCTGGGCTCTGCCCCCAGAGTTTCAGATTCAGCATGTTTGGGGTGGGGGCCTGAAAATGTGCTTTTCTAATAAATTCCTGGGAGTGTTAATGCTGCTGGTTCAGGAGTACACTTACTGGCCTATATTCTAGTCCAGGGCACTCTACCAGGTATTCGCATTAAGGACCCTGAATCTTTTAGGGAGTCTTTAAGAGAAGACTGACTGTACTGGGTTCCTGTGTTATAAGGCAGAAGTATACAATGCATTGAAAGTAGTTTTGGTCAAAGCAAGTCAGAATAAAAGCTCTTTTGGCATTTAAAGAGGTAATATTTAGAAATTGGAAAAATTCATTCATAAGGAACTCTGCTCACAGATCATCTGAGGAGATGAAATGCCTTCCTTTATTTCCTTATCTAGCCTCTCCCCACAATATCTATTCCCTATTTCTGGATCCTTGTTTTATTTTACTTCATAGCATTTATCACAACCAGATATTTTATTATATTTTATATTTATGTTTACTTGTTTACATGTTCCTGCTCATTCTCCTCACAAAATGTAAGCTCCAGATAAGTAGGTCATGTTTTCTTTTGTTTACCACAGAATCTCTAGAATATATTATAGAACATGACTGGTATTTGGTAGGGTCTTAATAAATAATTATTAAATGAATAAATGAATGAAGAAAACATTGTTTTGTTATAATATTGGTTAAAGGAAAAATGTGTGTGTGTGTGTGTGTGTGTATGTATGAGAGAGATATGGTGTGATTGTATTAATATGTATGTAATGCATTGTGTGGTAAATGAGTAGTATGCAGTATATATGTGTGTATGTATGTGTGTAGAGTGTTCAATGTGTGTGTATTTGGAAGATAGAGCATAGAAGAAAGGTTAATGATTGTGTGGTTACAAGTCAGTGAAAAGGACCCTCTTCTCTGTATGCCCTTTAAGAAAATGGAATTTGAGGAGAGCAGTAAATGAGAGGAATAAAACTTCTTGTGAATAAGCTATTTTCTTTCTTGATCCAGATGCTAAGAATGCGATTCCAACTGCTGGAAAGGGCAGAAATGTAAAACAAAGTCATTGCTGCTGCTTGCAGGTTGCAAAAGTATTCCCAAGACAAATAAGAAAGGCAGATTTGGCAGAGTGAGCTAGGCCTAAAGGAGACTATAGCAGCAGTGTGAAGGGACAGTGTAGCTTTTATTGTGGGGTTGTGGGGGTTGTTTTTGCCTGCAGCAGCAGAGAACCAGATTTCAGGTGTCTGTTTCCAACATTTGGTGCTGACTCAAGATATAGGGCTCCCAGGACATTTCCACTTATTGATCAATTATCACTCACAACACTTGGTGCTGACTCAGAATGCAGGTTGTTCAAAAGGGAAAACTCCACAGGTGAGAAAGAGTGCTGGTTTTTATTAGGGGGTTTATTGATGTAAGTTCTGCTTGCAACTGCAGAACATGTTTTCCCTTCTGCTTATCTGTTATTTCAGCCACCTCCTTGTAAGACTTCCTTTTTTTTTCTATCTCTAATTAACCCTATCATGAACAAGAATTATGCACCACAAGCACAGTATTCACGTGCAGACTCAAGTTTGCCTCTGCCCAAGTTTAGCTATGGCTGAACTCAATGATCCCTAGACAATGTACTGCCAGGGCCTGAAAGCCAAATCAGTTTATCTACCATCAAGGTTCAGTGCTTTTTGGCAAAACTGGAAGGTACTTCATGGCAAATTGCCCACCTAATGACTCACTAGTACTACTGAGAAAAGATGAAAGTTTCTGGTGGTGAAAAAATACAGAAAATGTGAAACTACATATTTTTCCTCCTTCCCTCTTTTCTGTCCAACTATGTGATTTTTTTCTCATAGTCACTCTTCACCAGGTTCTACCACACACCTTCTTAACAGAAATATTAGACCAAAAAGTCAGAAGATCAGCTAGTGCAGATTCTTGATTCAAGATGAGGTAATTAAGCACCAGGAAAGAGAGGTAACATACTAGTAGCAGGTCCAGGACTAGAATTCAATTCTGTCCATCAAGAAGAGTTTTTTACAATGAATCCTGTCATCAGCCAACTTTAAGCTCCTACAGAAAGAAGCTGCTGTATTCATCTCATGGGTACAGTGTCTGGTATATAATAGGCCTCAAGAAATATCTGAGGAAGGGCAAAAAATGGCAGCATGAAAGGTGCTCCTGGAAAACTCCCCTGGAATTTACAACAAATAGAACAATATAATTCAACAAATAATTTTCTATGCAACAGACAAACACAGCTAAGTGACCCACTCATCGCATCGAAGTATGTTCTGGTGGGCAAAGACTGACAAACCAAGGAGGGAAACAAGAATGCAAAAATGTGGGCCATAGGTCCCTGCATAGAATTCTGCAGCTGCGGGAGGGAGGAGGAAGAAGGCAGCAGGTAAGCATTCTGAACCTCACCCAGTCTGCAGGACAGAGAAAAGAAGGCCCAAAGGCTGAGGCCATGAGACACTGCAACCCGACCTCATTTTGGCCCAGGGAGGTGGAGACTGTGTGCTGCAAGACACCATAGCCTGAATTCACTTTGGTTCTGAGATTAGATGAAATGACAGGGGCAGTGGGAAACCACAGCCCAAAATACCTCTGGCTGTGAAAGAGAAGGAGAGAAAAGACTGTGAGTGCACTTCTCTGACCACAAGCCGTCCTGCCTGAGTGGTCAGCATATAAAATAGCTGATCCCAAAACTCAAGGCAGAGACCCCAGGGAAAACCAAATACAGAAAAATGTAAGTCTGTATGTCCATGCTATCTATCCTCAATGCCAAAACCAAAAACAAGGACACTGGTTGCCCTCCCCTTCCCGCCCTTCCAGACCTCTTTCACTCCACCTCCTCCCATTTAACAGTGAGTCCCAGAATAAGTTGTAGCAGTGACTGTCGGGTAAAGCGGCAGAATATTTATAAAGAGAGAGGCAGCCAGAATGAAGAAACAAAGAAATATATCTCAAAAGAAAAAAAGCAGAAAACCCCCAAAAATGAGATGGAGGTAAACAACCTATCAGAGACAGAGCTCAAAACAATAGTTATAAAGATGCTCAAGGAACTTGGTGAAAATTTCAGCAAAGAGACGGCAAGTATAAAGGACAGAGAAACCACAAAAAATTTTTAAAAGACCAGGCAGAAATAAAGATTACAATGATTGAAATGAAGAATAAAATAGAAAAATTCATCAGACTAGATGAAACCAAGGTGCAAATCAGTGATTTGGAAGAAAAGGTAGCAGAATACATTCAATCAAAACAACAAAAAGAAAAGATAATCTTTAAAAATGAGGGTATTTTAAGATTCCTCTGGGATAACATCAGACATAACAACTTTCATATCATAAGGATACCAGAAGCAGAGACTTATTTGAAGAAATAATGACTGAAAATTTTCCTAACCTGGCAAAAGAAATGGACATACAACCCCAGGAAGCACAGAGAGTATCAAACAAGATGAACCCAAAGAGGCCCACATCGAGACATGCCATAATTAAAATGGCAAAAAATAAAGACATAGAGAGAATGTTAAAAACAGCCAGGGAAAGTCAAGTAGTAACTTGTAAGGGAGCACCCATACAATTGTCAGCAGATTTCTCAACAGAAACTTTGCAGGCCAGAAGGAACTGGCAGAAAATATTTAATGTGATGAAAATCAAGGATCTACAGTCAAGATTAATGTATGCAGCAAGGCTATCATTCAAAATTGAAGACCAGATGAACTTCCCAGACAATAAAACGCTAAAGGAGTTCATCACCAGCAAACCACTACTACAAGAAATGTTAGAGGGACTTCTTTAAGTGGGAAGGGAAAAAAGCAAAAATTATTATTAATAAAATGGCAATAGCTACATATCTATCAACAGTTACCTTGAAGTTAAATAGATTAAAAGCGTCAATCAAAAGATATGGAGAATATTGCACTGAGTGGAGTGTCAAATAGAGGAAGACAGTTGACTTCGCTTATAGGTGAAATCCAAAGAAGAAAATAAACAAGTGGAACAGAACAGATTCATAGATATAAAAAAATATTTGGTTTGTTGCAAAATGGGAGGAGGGTTGAGGGAGTGGGTGAAATAAGGGAAAGGGTTGGGAAGTTCAGTTTGGTTGGTACAAAGTAAGGGCTATGGAGGTATAGGGTATAACATGGGAATATAGTCAATAATGTTCCAATAACTATGTATGACGTTAAATGGGTACTAGATTTGTTTGGATGATGAGAGGAGGGGTGGGTGGAAAAGGGGAAGAAATCAAAAAGTACAAATTCATAGTCACAAAATAGTCACAGGGATGTAAATTGCAGCATAGCGCATACAGTCAATAACATTGTAATAATATATATGGTATCAGATAGGAAACAGATGTATTGGAATGAGAATTTTGCAAGCTATATAATTGTCTCATTACTATGCTGCATACCTGAAATCAATGTAATATTGTATTTAAAATGTAATTTAAAATAAAAATCATTATTTATTTGAAGCAAAAATAAGAAATAATAGACCAATGGGGATAATACCAACCTTTGACATGGGTGTTAAATTGAATACTATGTATGTACAGTGCCTGGCATGTGGGCACTTAGTAAATACTCCTATTGTTAACTATCCATAACCAGTAGCTATTACCATTACTGCTATTATATCTGCTTAAAAATGTAAGTATCTGTAATTGGGGAGAGAGACTGACTCAAAGGGACACAAGAGAACTCTCTGGGTGATTGAAATATGCTATATCTTGATTGGGATGTTGATACAAGGGTATATCCCTTTGTCAAAACTAATCAAACTGAGCCTTTAAGATCTGTGCATTTGATTGTATATGCATTACATCTCAATTGAATTAATTGAAAAGAAAAAGATCTGATAAAGAAGAAGGATCCAAGGTGGCAGAGTACATAAACACTGTGCTTTCCTCCTCCCATGAGTACATTAAAATTACAACTATAATAAATCAAAATTACAACTAACTTATAGAACAATCAACCTGGAAAACCATCTGAAGTCTAGCTGAACAGAAGTTTTATAACTAAGGATATAAAAAAGAAAGCATGTTGAGATTGATAGTAGAAGCCAGGCACAAAAGAGTTTGGCCCCACACCTGCCTGTGGTGGTAGAGAATCAGGAGGAATATCGATGCTGCAGAAGTCCCTCACTCCCAGAGGTGCAAGGGATCCCAATCCCATACTGGGCTCCCCAACCCAGAGTACCAGTGCCAGGAAAAGAAGCCCCCCACAACATCTGGCTATGAAAAACAGTGGGAATTTTTACTATACACGTGGGTGAGAAAAATAAACAAAACACAGACATCCACTTAAAGGGCCCATGCACAGACTTACTTGCTCACCCTGAGCTTGGGTGGAGAGACAGACTCAGGGGGAATTGGAAACATACAGGGAGAGACCGAGTTGTGTGACTTTAGGGCAAGGACTAAAGGGACAGTCATCATTTTTCTTGTGTGAGCCCTCCTCCTCCAGTTCAGCTGGCAGGAGGGTGCCATCTTTCCTGTGTTAACCCCTCACCACAAACAGCCACATTTGATTCTGAACTATCCTGGTGAGCTCTTCTTGCTCCACCCTAGTGAATCCCTGGGATCCTCCACAACCCAAATTTTCCAACATCAGAGGCAGCTTCTTGGACAGCAGCCAGCCATGCCCATATTTCACTCTTTCAAAGACAACTCTTGGTGCTCTGCAAGCCCCAGGAGGATGGCGGCTGGCCTTGGTGTGCTCTAAAACTTTTGTTGAGTAGCTGGAGGCTCAACCCTGACACCAAACCAGAATCTACATTAACCTGGTAACCACTACTCATCCAACCCTGGTGATACCCTGAAACCCCCACATCTCACCTAACTTGCATACCACATAAGGTGTAATCAGCAACTGAACTTTATGAGAGTCAACAGGCTATAGCAGGCCTTGGGGTTTCCTGGGCTTTTTGCAGTGCTACCCCAGATCTAGTACTTATGGCAGCCAACCTTGGCTTGCAGCATGGCCTCTCCCACATGCCTCCAAGTCCAACACAGGGATTGATCAACCATGGATCACTTTGTAGTTTCTACCAGGTAGTGCCTGGCCAATCTCAGGCAATAACTTATCTGTGCCTTCACTGTAGCCCCAGAACCAACATACCTGGAGGTCAGCTTCAGACCAAAGGATAGCACCACCCAATGAGTCTCATAAGTGTCACACCCAAAGGGCAGTCTCAACAGGCACAAGAGCTGCCTAGGGTGATCTTGCCCCAAGGGATAAGCCTTCTACACAGTATCCTATAAGTTGTGGATGTGGCCAAATACTACAGCTCATCAAAAAAAAAAAATCAGAGCTCAAAACTAAGAGGAGGACACACACAACCCAACAAAGAACACTCCTAGAGCTCCCGGCTTTTGTGACCAGGGAGTCTGTGCCACCTAGTCCCTCAGGGTACCTACTACATAAGGCCACCCAGCCAAGACTGGAAGACATAGCAGATATACCTAATACATAGAAGCAAATACAGAGAAGAAAACAAAATGAGGAAAGAAAGAAATATGTCCCAAATGAAAGAACAGGAGAAAACTCCTGAAAAAGAACTAAACAAAATGGAGGCAAGCAACATACCACATACAGAGTTCAAAACAGTGGTTATAAGGATGTTCAATTAACTTAGGGGAAGAATAGATTAACTCAGTGAGAACATCAACAAAGAGTAGTAAGCATAAAAAAGTACATAAAAACCATAACAAAGAACCAGTCAGAAATGAAGAATGCAGTAAGTGAAATGAAGACTGCCCTACAAAAAATCACCAGCAGACTAGATAAATCAAAGTATTGAATTAGTGATTTGAAAGACAAGGTAGCAGAAAACACCCAAATGGAAAAGCAATAAGAAAAGAAAAAGATGATAATTTAAGAGACCTCTGGGACAACAGCAAGCATAACAGCATTTGTATTATAGGGTACCAAAAGAAGAAGAGAGAAACCAAAGAATTAAGAAACTATTTGAGGAAATAATGATTAAAAATTTTTCTAACCTAGCGAAGGAAATAGACATGCAAGTCCAGAAAATACAGAATTCCAAACAAGATGAACCCAAAGAAACTCACACCGAGACACACTATAATTAAAATGTCAAAGGTTAAAGACAAAGAGAGAATCCTAAATAGCAGCAAGAGAAAGGCAACTAGTTACTTACAAGGGAACTTCCATGAGATTGTCAGCTGATTTTCTCAACAGTAATGTTGCAGGCCAGAAGAAATTATCACAAAATACTCAAAGTGATAAAAAGCAAGGACCTAAAACCAAAATTACTCTACCTAGAAAGGCTATCATTTAGAATTGAAAGACCAATAAAGAGCTTTCCAGAAAAAAAAAAGCTAAAGTAGTTCATCACCACCAAACCACTATTACAAAAAAATATTAAAGGGACTTCTTTATACAGGATTAGAGGAAATAAATTAAAAAGAACAAAAGATTAATAATAGATTAGCAATAACTACATATCTATCAATCATCACTTTAAATGTAAATGAGTTAATTGCTCCAATCAAAAGACATAGCATGGCTAAGTGAATAAGAAAACAAATTATATATATATATATATATGTTGTTTACAAGAGACACACCTCAGATCAAGACACACACACACAATGAAGATAAAGTGATGAGAAAAGATAATTCATACAAATAGAAACAAAGAAAAGTCTGGGGTAGCAATACTTACGTCAAACCAAAGAGACTTAAAACAAAGGGTATAATAAGAGACAAAGAGGAACATTACATAGTGATAAAGGGATCAATCCAACAATAAGATATAATCCTTGTGATCATTTATGCATCCAACATAGAGCACTTAAATATATAAAGCAAACATTGACCTCCATAAAGAAAGATTAACAGTAATACAATCATAATAGGGAACTTTAACACCCCATTGGCATTAATAGACAAATCTTCCAGACAGAAAATCAACAAGGATTTAAATGACACAATAAACCAGGTGGATTTAATTAATATTTTTAGAGCATTTCATCCTAAAGCTATAGAATATACATTGTTTTCAAGATTATATAGAATATGTGATAGGCCACAAAAAAAGTCTCATAAAATTAAGAAGGTTGAAATCATATCAAGCATCTTCTCTGACCACAGTGGAATGAAACTAGAAATCAATTACAAGAAAAAAACTAAAAAATACAAAACACAATGAGGCTAAGTAATAAATGGGCCAACAATGAGATCAAGGAAAAGTTTAAAAGATATCATCAGATAAACAAACATGAAAATGCAGTGACTCAAAATCTGTGGGACACAGAGAAATTAGTTAAAAGAGGGAAATTCATACCAATACAGACCCTATTTTAAGAAACAACAAAATGAGAAAAATCTCAAACAATCTAAACTTACACTTGAAGAAATTAGAAACAGAACAACAAACAAAGCCCAGAATAAGTAGAAAAAATGAAATAATAAAGATCGGAGTAAAAATAAACATAAAAGACTACAAAATACAAAAGATAGATGAAACCAAGAGCTGGTTCTTTGAAAAGATAAGCGATATTGATAAATATTTACAGACTTATCAAGATAAAAAAAAGAGAGAGGGTCCAAATAAATAAATTCAGAAATGAAACATGAAAAGTGACAACTGACAACACAAATACAAAGAATTATGAGAAAATATCATGAACAATTATATGCCAATAAATTGGACAATCTGGGGAAAAAAAGGATGAATTCCTAGAAACATACAATCTTTCAAGACTGAATCAAAAAGAAGCAGAAAATCTGAACTGACTAATTACTACCAATAAAACTGAATCACTAATAAAAAAATACTCCCAAAAGTCCTGGGCAGGATGGCCAATTGAATTTTACCAAACATTCAAACCTCTAAATATTCCAAAAAATTTCATAAAAAAAGGAAGGCTGCCAAAATTATTTTACCAGGCCACCATTACCCTGATACCAAAATCATGTAAAGACACTACAATAAAGAAATCATAGGCCAATATCCCTGATAAACATAAATGTAAAAATCTTCATGAAAATATCAGCAAACTGAATTCAGCATTGAATTAAAAAGATCATACACTATAATCAAGTGAGATTTATTCCTGGGAAGCAAGGTTGGTTCAATATTCACAAATCAATTAACATGATGCACCACATAAACAAAACATAGAATAAAAATCCTATTATAACATCAATAAATGCAGAAAAAGCATTGAAAAATTTCAACATTCATTTATGATAAAATATCTAAGCAAAGTGGGATTAGGGGGAACATAACCCAAAATACTTAAACTAACATCACACTCAAAGTGAAAGAGCTCAAAGTGTTTTCCTTAAGATCAGGAATAAGGCAAAGATGCCCACTTCCAGCACTTCTATTGAACATAGATAGCAATGGAAGTCCTAGCCACAGCAATCAGACAAGAAAAAGAAATAAAAGCCATTCAAATTGGAAAGGAAGAAGTAAAACTGTTACTATTTGCAGTTGACACGGTACTATATATACAGAACACTAAAGTTTCACTGAAAAACTATTAGAATTGATAAATGAATTCAGTAAAGTAGCAGGATACAAAATTAATATTCAGAAATTGGTTACAATTTTATACATTAATAATGAACTGTCAGAAGGAAATTTTTTTTTTTAAATCCCATTTACAATTGCATAAAAAAAAACCTAGGAATAAATTTAACCAAGGAGGTAAAATATGCATACTTGGAAAACTATAAGACACTGAGGAAAAATTTTTTTAAAAGATACAAATAAATGGAAGCATATACCATGCTCAAGGGTAGAAATAATCAATATAGTTAAATGTTCATACTACCTAAAGCAATCTATAGATTTAGTGCAAGCCATATCAAAATACCAATGACATTTTTCAGAGAACTAAAACCAATAATCTTAAAATTTATGTGGAACCACAAAAAATTCCAAATACTCAAAGTAATCTTGAGTAAGAAGAAATTGGACGTATCATGCTACCTGATATCAAACTATATAAGGCTATAGTAATTAAAAAAAAACATGGTACTGACATAAAAGCAGACACATAGATCAATGAAACATAATAGAGAGCCCAGAACAAACCCACAACTTTGTGGTCATTTCATGTATGAAAAAGGAGGTAAGAACATACATTAACGTAAAGACAGTCTATTCAATAAGTGGTGTTGGAAAAACTAGACAGATACATTAGAAAAATAAACTGGACCACATTTTTATGCCATATACATGAATAAATTCAAAGTGGATTAAAGACTTAAATATAACATTGAAACTATAAAATTCCTAGATGTAAACATAGGCAGTAAACTATTTGACATAGGTCTTAGTGATTTTTTTTCTGATCTATCTCCTCAGGCAAGGGAAACAAAAGATAAATAAATAAATAAATGGTACTACCTCAAACTAAAATGTTTAGCCCAACAAAGAAAACAATCAACAAAACAAAAAGCCTACTGAATAGAAGAAGATATTTACCAGTGATACATCTGATAAGGGATCAATATCCAAAATTTATAAAGAGCTCACAGAACTCAACACCAAAAAACAAACAAACAAGCAAAAAACCCCAACAATCCAATTAAAACAATGGCAGAGGAACTGAATAGACATTTCTTCAAAGAGGGCATACACATAACCAAATAGCCATATAAAAAGATGCTCAATGTCACTAATCATCAGAGAAATGTAAACTAAAATCACAGTAAGATATCACTTCACACCTGTCAGAATGGCTATATCAATAAGTCTATTAAGAACAAGTGTTGGCAAGAATATGTGGAAAGGGGAACCTTTGTGCTGTTAGTGAGATTGCAAATTGGTGTAACCACTATGAAAAATAGTTTGGAGGTTCCTCAAAAAGTTAATACTAAAACAATCTTATGACCCAGCAATTCACTTCTGGGTATTTATCCAAAGAAATCTAAAACACTAATTTAAAAAGATATGAGGACTGTCCAGAAAACATCCACTCATAAATGCCTCTATTTTTCATATTACATGGCTGGGTACTTTCTGGACAGCCCTCATATATGTACCCCTATGTTTATTACAACACTATTTACAATAGCCAAGATATGGAAGCAACCCAAGTTCCTGTCAATAGAATGACTGGATAAAGATGTACATATGTGGAAAGAAATATTACTTGGCCATAAAAATTATGAAATTTTACCATTTGCAGCATGAATAGACCTACACAGTATTATTGCTAAGTGAAAAAAGTCAGAATGAGAAAGACAAATGCCATGTAATTTCACTTATATGTGGAATCTAAAGAACAGAATAAACAAATAAACAAAAAGAAATAGACTTACAGATACAGAGAACAAACTGATGGTTGCCATAGGGAAGGGGGTTTGGGGAGCTGGGTAAAAAAGTGAAGGGATTAAGATAGAGAAAATGGTAATTACAAAGCACTCCTCCATCCTCTGAGGATCTGGGAGAAAAGTGTCAAAAGCTAAAAAATTATAAACCCCAGATGGGACAAAGTTATGGTCACATTTTACCTGCTATTTGTTAAACAGTTATCACGTGCATTGTGCTAAGCAATTTATAGACACATCTCGTTGAGCTCCCTTAGCCTTCCTATGAGGCAAACCTCATGTCCACTGGCCCCAGAGGTTAGTTTGGGCCCAAGTTTACCCAAGCAGTAAATGGCAGCTCAGGGATGTGTAACAGCTAAGCCTAGCTCTTTCCGCTTGCTCAGCAACTTTTCTAGGTTGAGTAGGGCCTCATCTACTCCTGTCACCCTCACAATTCTCCCTTACCCACCCACACTCTCTGCTTCATATGGAAAATTAACATCAGTTACTGCTAAGTGTGAAGTCAGAATCTGATATACAATAAAACTCCATAAGTACATGTTTCTTTGTATTTACAAAGAACCCTACTTTGGTGACATTCTCCTTTTTCGACCTAAGATTCATTATTGTTACCTACTTTATCAATATTGTGCTACTCAACTCATTGGCAAAGGTTTAGACTCCACCTCGACTTACTACATTTTGCAAATGCTGGAGTGCAAAGATGGCATTTGCACAAGCTGTGCCCCCCAGACACATAAAATTCAGATAAAGTTACAAATGGGCATTCATTCCAACTCCACCTCATTTTTCTTAGCTATTATCCATTTCTGGGTCTGAGAGGGATTCTGTGGTTGGGGAGGGGTGATAATTTTCATAGAATCCCAGTTTTCAGTTAATTAATCAAAACGCTAATCTACCCCAACAAATCCTTCCATGAAAGTCAGGAAGTTAAAGCCTGGTGCATCTTGTTTGATTTGGTCTGATAATGATTTGATCTGCCAAAATCTCACAACCAGCCTCCAAACCCTCACATCCTATCTTCTGAGGAAATTGTTTTCATTTAATACAATGAGGTGATTTTCCTTTCCACTTTTCCACTTTTCTTTCTATTCCTATACCCACTCCCCAAGTAAAAACATGCTATAATTTAAATGGAAAAAAATATTCAGAAAAAGAGAAAATTCCTGAAGTAAATGAGAAACTATGAATGGATGGGTTGAATACTCAGGCCCTTTAGGCTTCTCAGGACACAATGTAGAAAGCTGTGAAAAAATTACCAAGTGAATAAAAGGCAGGCCTGAGGCAGAAACTTGATGAGAGACAAAAAGCATCAAAAATTTAATACCAATAATAAATTTTGGGATTGGGTCCCAAACTCTTTACTGAGTGATTACCTCAGGGAAGCAGTATGGAGAGGGAGGCCATTGGAGATGCAAATATCTCTACTCTATATTCTTCTGGCAGTTTGAAATATTTGTTAAACAAAGAGCATGCATTTGTTTTAACACACACACACACACACACACACACACACACACACACACACACAGGATTATAGAATATACATTATTACTTTGATCTACCACATAAGAGAAATTAAATTATAGTGATGGGAAAGTTCCAGGAAAAAAAAATAAATCATAAGACCAAAGAAGCCAGAATCAAAGGACTTTAATCCCCTGATCAGCTCTCTGCGTCTCAGATTCTTCATGTGAGGAAAGGAGGAAATTAGAATACTTATCTACCTTGGTCACCCCAGGAAGGTAATATTAGATGGTAAGTGGGAACATGTGCAGAGTTTTTTTCTACTTCAGCCCATATTTCTAAACCCCCTAACTTTAGGCAGTGATAGAAGTTTAAATGCTATGCCCCCAAACACAATTTGCCAAGGAATGTTTCTTCAGGCTGTGTCCTAGGCAGTTTGAGGGCCATCAGCACGGGGGAGCTGTCCAGCAGACATGAGAACCACCTTCTTGCTTGTGGCCAAGACATAGCTCACAGACTCACAGACATGTCACACAGATATGTGTGTACACACACTCAGAGGCAAATATGGAAACATCACTAACTTGATGCTCTCACCAGGGCCTGGGATGAGGCAATGGGGAAACCAAACCATGTGTCACAAAGTCATGCCACAAAATCTCTTATGAGATTTTGCCAGACAAAACCATTATTTCAAAGCTATGATACTCAGAGTCAGAGAAAGCGTGTTTGCCCCAAAGCAAAATTCAGTCACTGAAACACAGCTGAGGGGTGGTCCTCTGAATTTTAGGGGTCAAGGAAAGCAAACTCACCACTCACCCTACATACCCACCCACACAGATTAACAACCACCACACACACTGACCACCTACTTGAGTTGGTTGAAGGGAGAGGAAGTCAGTCTATAGTGGGGTGAGGTGGGGACATTTCCCAAGATCAGAACGACACTACTTTTGGGCAAATAAACCAACTATGGTGAAATGATATAAACTATTCTTAGTCACTCCATCGACCAGCATCACAGGAATCACTGGTTTTTAAAATACTTTTGCTGCTCTAGAAAAAAATATGTTCATAAAGATTCAATGCATTAATTCGTGGTGTTAAAGTAAGTTGATTATTAATATTTAATCCTCCCTCTCATAAAAGGAGAAGACCACGCTGATCAGCTCATCCAGGCTATCAGTACACACTCATTTACTCTGTAAAGGGGAAACCTTTAATAAATGAGGGCTCTGCCTTCTGAAATTGACAAGGCTGAAGCCTGGGATATGTGCTCAATAACTTCAGTCCATGAGCAATAATAGAAGCTGGGTAAAAATTCATAGGTTGTGTTTTGAAGCATTGCTGGCATGGAGGTTGAAAAGTGCCTGATAAGGATTATTAGCATTCTAGTGTCAAGCATGATGTAAAAGGTCACTCTGTGTGTTGTCACTGAATAAAACATCATGAGGCCGCTTCCTCAGTTCTATATATTACCACAGAAGTTCTGTACTGGGCAACCTCTTCCCTATGGCTTGTCTTGGAGAAAATGTGAGAATATACTCTGAGAATCAGCTGAAGAAGACTTCAAGAGGCCATCCAGTTCACCTCTCTAACTTCAGACAGACAAATGTTCATGTCACCAATTCACAAATGAGTGATAATGGGCTGGAGGGGTTCAGTGACTCAACCAAGGTAATATGGCTGGCATTGAAGAAGCTAGGGTGAAAACCATCTCTGTCTTCTCATGCATGCTCTTTTTATTGTTCTTCTGCCTTCTTAGCCCAGGGAGAGCTTAGAGGTGGTTTTCTGATCAATGTGGATTTCTGCCACTCAGTCATTATCCACATTCCTTCTATCTATCCATCCATGCATACATACATACATCCACTTAGTTCAACAACAGATATTTACTAAAAACCTACATTGTCCCAGGTTGAATAACATTCCAGAAGACAGAAGTAGAAAAATAGGTAGGGATCAGCTCTTGCCCTTAGGTGTTTGCAGCTCTGTGGAGAAGGCCCATGTATACACACCCACCTGCCACACTCAGAATCAGGCTAACAGGAAAAGAGGCTTGGAGGGAAGAAGGCAAGATGGTGACTGAAGAGGAGGCCCCTAAAGCCTCTCCCAGAGAACACAATTGAAGGGCCATTCAGGAGCCAAGAAAGAGGGCCCTGAGTGACACAACAGCAGCTGAGAAATCCATGCACCGCACATAAACAACTGAAGGTTGCAGAGAAGGGGGAGAGAGGGGAGGGAGCAGAGACAAACCACAACAGAAACCAATTGCTGCTGACTATCCGAGAGCAGCATAGTGCATGGGAGTGGGAAGACCAAGAGGTGACAAGAGCAAAGGCCAAGAAAGTAGCAGAACAGTGGAAGACCGTGCAGACGCCGGGCCTTAGAGCAACATGTTGAAGACAGAGCTTGGGAGTCAGCCTCTGAAACTTTTGAGTAACAAGAGGGCTGAGTGAGGACTCCACAGGCTGAGGTGGATCCCCAGAGATGGCACCTTGGTTCCCAGCGCCCTTGTGACCCACAGCGCGGGTGTGCACGGCTCCTGTGTGGGGCTGCAGTTCCTGTTCCTGGCCCTCTGTGGAGGCAGGCTGGCTGCCTTCATACTACCTGAGGTCGGGCCCACAGTTTTGGACTTGTGGGACACGTGACTGCACGCACGCCTTGGGGCCTACAAACAGCAGAAGCCTGCAGACTCCACCCCAATGGCTGGTTGCTGGAGCAAGAATGGGAAGAAAGGCAGATTTGATAGCATTCACCCCAGCCAGCAAGAGCAGCTTCGGCCCGCATCACCCAGCTTCTCTAGCATAGGGCAGGAGGTGGAGCTGCCCCAGCATGCTTTTTGTTGGCCTCTCCCCTCTCCTACAGCCTCTCCAACCAACTAACTAACTGCAGGAAGTGCAGGGACCCTGGATAGAGGCACACCACCTCCAAACATAGCAGGATACCAGAAATAAAAAATAAACAACCCTCTTCTCTCTCAAACTTGGCCCCCACACCCACCTAGTGTCTGCCCTACAGCAAGATACCACAAAAGTACTAATAAGGGCTCCTGGGCTCTGCTGAGCATAACACCCTTATGTCAAAGAGGAAGAACCCAGCAACTAGGACGAATTCTTTAAAAACTAAAACTGCTCAGAAAACATGAAATTTATCCAGAAGACAGCTTCTTAGACCTAGAAATTTCTGAACTAAGTGAAAGAGAATTTAAAGGAGCCGTTCTAAAGGCTCTAAGAGAAATGAAAACATACTGGCAGAACACCATAGCTGAGATGAATGACATAAAAAAGGAACTCCGTGAACAAAAGGAACAATTTAACAAAGAAATTCAAAACATAAGAAAAATCGAGATGGAAATGCGAGAGATAAATAATACAATAAAAGAAGTGAGAAATGAAATAACTGCCATAGAAAACAGGGCCAACCAGGTGGAGGAAAGAATTAGTGATATCAAAGGTCAGAACATGGAAACTGCCCAGAATGAGGAAGAGAGGGAAAATAGAACCAAAACGATTGAAAGAACTCTGTAAGAACTATCTGACTCCATGAGACAAAACATCAGGATAATAGAATTAGAAAAAGGAGCAGAGCACTCTACAGAGAGCATACTCAAACAAATAGTAGATGAGAACTTTCTGAACCTATGAAAATATCTGGAACCCCAAGTTCAGGAAGAAAACAGGCCCCCTAGATACCTGGACCCTAGCTGATCTTCTCCAAGACATGGTAATAAAGATGTCCAAAACTAAAGACAAAGAGACAATTCTCAAGGCAGCCAGGGAAAAAGAATTATAACTTTTATAGCAGCAGTTTTCAACCTGTGGGTCGCCACCCCTTTGGGGGTTGAATGACCCTTTCACAGGGGTCGCCTAAGACCATCAGAAAACACATATTTCCGATGGTCTTAGGAACCAAGACATCGCTCCTCTATCCATCTCCAGCCGGGTCCGCCCACATGCAGATACACCCACATACGAATACCTGGCATGATGAGATCATCATGCCAACTCCATCACATACACACCATACAAATACAGGTGTATGTGACAGGGTTGGAGCCATAATGTACTTATGCGGATCAGTCACACATATGTAGAAAGCAGCTACCAATAATTTTATGGTTGAGAGTCACTATATACAACAAGAGGAACTGTATTAAAGGGTCATGGCATTAGGAAGGTTGAGAACCACTGCTTTAGAGGAAAACCCATCAGGCTGGCAAAACCTTTGTCCACAAAGACTTATGTACCCCAATGTTCATTGTAGCACTGTTTACAGTGGCCAAAACATGGAAACAACCAAAGTGCCCTGCGACAGATGACTGGATAAAGAAGCTGTGGTACATATACACAATGGAATATTACTCAGCTATAAGAAAAGATGAAATATTGCCATTTGCAACAAAATAGATGGACCTGGAGATCATCATGCTTAGTGAAATAAGCCAGACAGAAAAAAACAAAAACTGTATGACTTCACTCATATGCGGAATATAAAACTGAAAGCAACAAAGAAAAAAGAAATGAACAAACAGACAAATAACTCATAGACACAATCAATAGTTTAATGTTTATTTGGGGACAAGTGGGTCAGGGAGGGGAGAAAGGGGAGAGTGTGGGAGAGGAGGAAGGGGAAGCTAAATATATGGTGATGGAAAGAGAAGTCACATTAGGTGGTGAACTTATAATACAACAAGTTGACAATGCACTGTAGAATTGTATGCCTGAAACCTATGTAATCCTTGCTAACAGATGTCACCCCAATAAGTCTGACAATAAAAATAAATTTTTAAAAAATGAAAGAAAAGAGGCTTGAACAAGGCAAACAAGACAGAGTGGGGTAGGGGAGGGGATATGTAGAGAGCTGGAGAGGAGAGGGATTTCCAACTGAAGTCAAAGGAGGAAAGCACCAGGAGTTGTCTGAGAATGCAAGGAGGCCATATTATCTGGCCTTGCTGAGGTTTTGCAGAAGGTGGTCTGGGTAACAAAAGAGCCACTAACAAAAACACAAATACTATCCCCCTGTGACCTCTTGGTGAACACCACTTTTCAGCAAGTAAGAGAGACACAAGAGACAGGCTGGGGAGATGAAGCTCACCTGAAATTATGGGAAACTTGAATGTTGAAGTGAGTAGTTCAGATTTCATCCTGCAAGAGGTATGTGTGAGTTGTGGATCAATTCAGAGAGATTTGTATAATTTATGTCCTGCTCTTATGTTTTCTAAAATGTTTCTTCTGCTTAGCCTGTTTCTAGTACCTCCAGGGGAATTCTGTCTTCTCCATCCTTCATGTCTAGTGCCTCAATATCTGCCTGTGTTCATTTCCTGGTTATTGTTGTTGTTTTTCTTGTTTTTTATTTCTTGTGCATGTTTTTTAACTTTGTGTGAGACCAAGTCATAAGTACCTTATTTTATTTAAGAAGCCAAAATATGTTTACCTGCCTCACCCCAGATATGCTTATCTCTGATGCTATAAACACTGCCCTATGATTATACCTTTCTGTTGTATCTCCTTAAGCAGTTAATCAGAAATAAATCTACCCTTGACAACTACCTATTCTGCTGACTGTTTTTCCTCTGTGTAATTAGTTCCCTGTCACCTCACAGTGTGTGGCACAAGCTCGTGGGCCAGCTAACCCAAAGTCTATCAGCAGGTTCCAAAACATATTCTGCTATAGGTGGAGGGTCGACATTGGCCAAACTCTGAGGAGGGACTGCAGACTTTCTGTCAGTGGAAATGTTTGGAATAAGTATTTAGTTGTGACACTAGTAAAGATAAAGTGAGCAATGTAACCTGTGGTTTGCTGATTTCCAAACTACCCCACCCCACCCCCTGATTATTACTATGTTAACTGGAAAAGAGTAAAACAAAGTGTCTTCTCCTTCTGTTTAGCCCAGTGTTTCCCAACCTTTTTCTACTTTTGTATGCTTTTTAAACCCATTTCTATAAATTGCACCCCTTGTTTTTAAAACAGCTGTTTTTAAATGCTGACACTTTTATTCAGTGCCTATGTTAATGTAAAATTGTGGAAATGAGGTAGTAAGTTAGAAAAAATTACTATACTAAAAGTACAAACCACAGATTTAATTTTACAATATTTGTAACACATTTAAATATTGATGATGATGATCAAGTATTTAACAAACTTTTAATTTATTATTAATACTATTTATTTGTGTTATCTGAAAAGTCTGTAATAATTGTTATGCAGATCACTAGACAATTGAAACGTCGTTAGGTGGTTGAGCTTGATTTGATGCACCTAGTTTCTTGGAATCAGGCTCAAAAGATGCAAGATTTACTCTTAAATTTGGACTGGCATTAAACTTGTTGCAGTAAATATTTTTATGAAAGTGTGAGGGGAAAAAAAGCTCTTTCCTCTAGTTCATTATTAGCAAATTGCAAGTATTTGAGTGCCTTCTCAATGAGCTGTTCATATTCCTCACAGATATCTACCCAGAAGGTAATAAGATGCTTTCTTTTAAAATCAGGATTTAAAGAAGAAAAAAGTGGTTGAAAGTGTGATTATCTGCTCTTTTTATGAATTGATAGTTTATTAATAGTTTCTTTGAAGAATTCTTTATTGAATGGATCTGCAATCCAGTTATTTTCTTTTCCACATTGAGGGAAGTACTTATGTAAGTAAAAACCTCATGTAAGTACTTATGTAAGTAAAAACCTTCCAAATGACTTACTATATTCTCTTTCATGTTTTGGGATAAGTGCAAGTCATTCTCAGATAAGAAGTTGTGCAGAGTATCAAAACCTTCAGTCTGACCTCTTTCAATATGTGCTTTCCAAAAGTCCAAATTTTATTTTACCATTTTGTCAGTTACTTTAAAAATAGTAATTGAGCTGTTTTGAAGTCCCAAGTTGAGTCTGTTTGTTTCTAGAAAAATAACTGATAAATATTCAAGACTTTGAAACCAATCACTGTCCTAAAATTTTGGAGCAAGAGGGAAATGATGGTATTCAAAAAATATCTGGACTTCATATATAAGTTCAAATATCCATGTAAATACTTTGCCACAAGATAGTCACCTTACCTCTGTATGCAAAAGGAGTGTGCTGTGAATGCTGTTAATTTCTTCACAAAGTGCTTTAAACAACCTGAAGTTTCATGGTTGTGATTTAATAAAATTTACAACTTTTACAGCCTCATAAGAGTTCACTAAGAAGAGGTTTAGATGCAAGACTTTGTCTATGAATGCAGCAGTGACTCCATGGTACATAGGGAGCTACTTCTTTAATTTGGCCTGTAGGCCTATAAAAACAACCTGACATAGGATTGCCTCCATCAGTGCATACACCACAACAATTTGACCCACTAATGTCCTTAACAATGAAATAACCATTGATTGCATTAAAAATATGTTCACCTGTGGTACATTCTGTTAGTGCAGTGGTTCTCAACCTTCCTCATGCTGCAACTCTTTAATACAGTTCCTCATGTTGTCATGACCCCCATAAAATTATTTTCATTGCTAATTCATAACTGTAATTTTGTTACAGTTATGAATCATAATGTAAATATCTGATATGTGTTTTCCCATGGTCTTAGGTGACCCCTGTGAAAGGGTCATTTAACCCCCAAAGGGGTCGTGACCCTCAGGGTGAGAACCACTCTGTTAGTGGGTAACAGTTTCATTTCCTACCAAGTACCTTATGATAATGAGCAACATCTATACTTTCATTGTCCTGGAAGGAAAATAATTTATTTGTTCAAATTCTATCTACTACTACAGCTTCAACATCATCAGACATTTCCTGAATTCATAGAGACACTGTATTATTTGAAAAAGATAATATTAATTTTGTGGGCATGTTCTTCCCCAAATATACAAAAAAATGGTATCCTTAATAAAAGGAAAAATTGAATTTTCAACTATGGTATGGTTTTTACCACATTTAGCTATGTGATAAGCAATACAGTATGAAGCCTCAACTACATACTTATTGCCTTTCTTTCCTGACATCATATATGAAGTAACAGTTGGACACTCTTCTAAGAAATCAAAATAATGTTTTCCTTTGTTTTTTATACATAGAATGTTTACTTTCTAAATGTTGCATGAGTAGACAGGGTTTCATGCAACCATTGGATGGTATTTCCCCACACATAACACACAAAGGCTTAGAACACTCATCATCCTCCATAAATGGAAACCCATGTTTTACATACTCTTCAGAGTTATTTCCTTTTCTTGAGGCATGCACCTGTTTACTATCTCCTAGGGTAGCTGTGACCATGTGTTGAGAAGTACTTGGTTATGGGTTATAATCCATATCAAGTTCTGGTATTTTAACCATTTCTGTTTTTGACCACTAATTCATAACTGACATGCATAAAAATCACTGACAATAATAACTGAAACTATGTTAAAAATTAAATTAAAAACTACTTTTAAAAAATCACGATTAAAGACAACACACTTACTTTTACTCAGTCAATAACTAAACTGATCAAACAGTCTGGATACAGATGTATTTATATTTTGGGGAATTTCTAGAAACACCACAAAATGGATTCTGAAACTGCATAATGATTGGTAGAATAGCAGTTTGAGGGAAGGGTTAATAACCGTGTCTTCACCAGTTATCATTCACTAATGTGATCTAATTTTGAAGTGTCTCAACTAATGGTAATTCAAACTTAACATTTATTGTTCCATAACTAACATTTTGCCTTTTTAAACTTTACTTGTTTTTTCTCCATTATTGATTATTTTCCATGTACCCCTGAATAGCCCAGCACATTCCTCCAGGGATACGCATACCACCACTTGGGAATTGGTGGGTTAGCCTAAAATGTGAGGGTTATCTTTACATCATACTTAGTGTTACTTAGCAAGAGTAGGTTCAGGTTGGCTGGTCCATTATTAGATTCAGAACACATGTGATTGTATATAACCCATATAGTTAAAGGACTTTAGAACTCTGTCTCTCACATTCCATGATTGAAATAAAATATTTTCCTTTTTTTATTTAAGAAAGTGAGACAAGTGGGGACGGAGATGGAACTGAAGAGGTAAAAACTAAAAGGCAATAGTTACATGCATCAGAGAAGAGACTAGATTAATGTCAGGGTAGTCATTAATAAAAAGTGTATCTATTACATGATACTGATAACTTTTGAGGGAGGGAGAGTGCATGTACTTTTTAGGTAAGTAAAGTAGTTCTTTCCTAATATGAGGGATAAACAAACAAAAAAAAATTGCTGTGAACATGAAAATTAAGACATTTGAATCTCTGTAGAGATTTGTCCACAAGATACCCCATTCTATTTAATTTCAGATAAAGAATGAATATTTAGTGAAGTGTGTCCCAAATATTGGATATTAAAATTTTTTTATTGTTTGCCTGAAATTCATATTTAATACCAGATGTTCTGTATTTTTATTTGCTAAATCTGACAACCCTACTATTGCAAAAAGAATGAAAGCTGTCATCAACTTTAGCATGAGAATGGCATTTAGCATATAACAGGAAGGTCAGTGAGAGGTCATCAGAAATCATTACAAAAGGTTTTTATAATGGATGTTGGAAAAACATGTGGTAAGGAACCCAGCTTTTCACTCCTATGAAACACTGACTTTGTTTCTTAGCAGCATGGAGGATATTCCCACTAACCCCAATTTACAGCAAGGTTGGAAAACTCTCAGAGTAGAAATGGTTTCCATGGGAACACCTTGGCTGTCAAATACTCAAGTGCCTGGTGTGCAGAGATCTTAGCAGGTGCTCAATGAAGGACAGTTTAGGTGAAAGACTTGGTAGATGAATTCTCTAAATTTTAGAATCTTAAGAATAAGTGAGTCTTTAATATACTAATTAGCAATCAAAATGTTCCTATTTAATGTTCAACTTTTTAAGTGTAAACATGGACAGATCTTTAGGTAAAGACACTCAATTGGTGAGTGACACAGCTTGGACAAGAAGCTCTCAGGCAAGAAACTGTTCTGCTGTGCCATATGCCTTGGCACACTTTCTTTCAAGAATTTGCTTTCCTACTTGATAGCCAGGACTTCCATTCTTACAGGGCAAAATAAAACCACATTTTTCCAGAGGCTTAATTCTTTATGCATTGTGTATATGATAATTTACACAGCCTGAATTTTCTCAATTCTTTGGTTTGTCTGCATTGATTTGTTTTGGAAAACCACTACACTGCAGAACTATTCAGCTACTCTCCTATTGATTTGCAGATTTATGAATATCTAAATGAGCTTGGTTCCTGCAAATTTAGATACAATTTAGGTGGAACTTTTTCATCACTTGTTCTACTTTTTATTTATCCTATCTCCATTAAGTGATGGCACATAGCTGTCACTTAAATTTAAGCCACACATTTAGTTGGGGGCGGGAGGATACTTAGCAAATTGCCATGAAGTTTTATTTCTGTTTATTTTATTATGTTTCTATTTGTTTTGTTTGGGAATGTTTAAAAACTTTACCTGTTTTAAAAGTTTCCTGAATCAAGGAATAAATCTGGGTCTTGAGTAGAATATCTCCTACTTGAGAAGAAAAAAAAATGTATGAACCCAAACTGAACTTCTTGTTTTTCTTTTGATGCACAGGGTGCCATCCCTGATCTCGGGTTGACTGACCTAGAAGCACCAGGCAGTGCTTTAGAAATGCCACCCAAAGTTTGTGGAATTAGCAGTGTAATCAATTTTGTCATCCAACCTCCTTGATTATACTGCTAATTTCCTCACCCTCACAGATGTCTTTTGCTGAAAATGCAGAAGCTACCAAGTTTCAGAACTCATCCTGTCATTCTTTAGATGTGTGATGAGAATAACTTCATCCTTTGATCTAAGCAAACAGAACCTGTATTTATTTGATAGTTGTATTTTATAACTGCATATAGCAGTAGTATAGGATGGACCTGGGACCTGAAATACTTTCTGAGTACTTGTTCCTTACCAGATTGTGAACAGGCAGCTGGGAAATATAAAGATGAATTTGCCTCTCTTTTCAAATGGCTATGAGATATAGTTAAATAATTACAGCCCAAGGCAAAATACAATAAATGCCCTAAATAGTACAGCATGTTACAGGATTAAGAGGGAAGAGAGGGGCACGTACTGAGGATAATCAGGAAACAGAATTTTAGCCTTGAAAGAGGCTTTTGACACATCAAGGTGATGGTCAAGGCAAGCCAGACACAGGAACAGCATAGGGTGTGTGGGAAGCACATTCTATTCCCACCAGTAGGATGTAGGATACAACAGGCATTGAGCCTATAAAAGTAGGCTGGGGTCAGGTGGTACAGGATCTGGTCTTAATCTGGTGTTCAGGGTGCCCCATCACAGACAGTAGATCATCTTCATATCCTCTATCTCACCCTAACCCTCTGGCTTAGTTATCTATACTGGATACTTCGTCTAGCTACCCACCAGATGGGAAACCTCTTGACCTGTCAATATGAGAAGACCGCTGTAAAGTGACAATTACTTTTGGGTAAGTAGATCCTAGGGACTAAAAGTTAACTTAAAGAGACCTCAAGAAGGGCAAAGAGGGAAAAGTTATTTTCCAGAAGGCTTAACCTTTAAAAAACATGACGGTGGCACATTACAGTCCTGCACTTTAGGGGACCCTGAAGGAAAGCCATTGTCAAAGGCAACTACAAGAATGTAAGGCTAAGAATAGCCACCTGAACATAAATGACCTCTTGGACCCTGGCTGTGACCAAAGTATTGCCCTCAGATGGCTGTGTTCTTCAGGTGAATTAGGTTAGCCTCCACCCTGAAGGACATTACCCTTTGGGTAGTCTACAGGTACTGTTTTCCATATGCTTGACTTCTGTGTTTCTAACATTGATTGACAGAGAAAGTGCTTTGTGGTGGCTCTGTTAGTGGGCTGCATCTTCATCTCTTGTTTATACCTCCCTTTCACAATCTCCCTTCTTTCACCTAGCATAAAAAAAAAACACTTCTTACCATTCTTCATCTTACTGAATATAGAGTCCCAGTGTGTGAGAGCATGTACCAAACAACACCACAACAAGAAAATTAAGATCTAAGGAAAAAATATCCCCAGAGAGCAAAGCAAAGGAAGCTTTCTGAAAGGAAATTCTAATGGGGCCATGTCATAGTTACCAGTGTCTGCTTCAGCTACTCCTTTTCCTCAATATTATAGTGCAGGAGTACAATGGTGACAATTAAAAAAACACTTTCATTGAATGCAAAACTAGCAAGTAAACTTTTCTGTCAGAAAGCAATTCTAATTTGGTTGATTTGTTTGACAATGAGGACCAATGATGCATCAACCAGGTGATGTGGAAGGCATTTTTCACAAATTGGATGAACTCAATTGGCAACTATTTAAATCACAATAAATGTGGGAGATTCATCCTTTACAACCATTAAGTTAATGATACAAATTTATATGTCAACTTAAAAACATGTAAGGGGGGCACATAATTGTTGGCAGTTTTTAGTGAGGTTATTTATGAACAAAGTCTGAAGATCACTGAAACTTCAAGTTTTCTCCAAATCCATGTTAGGAAGTTTGTACAAATTGTTGAGTTGAGATTCTAGTTTTGCTCTGCAGAGGGCAGCATTTGTAAAAACATTATAAGGCTGTAAAACAATTTTTTTCCCCTTAATAATTCTTTCCAGGCTAACTTTCCTCTTTTGCTTTCAGACAATTTAATTAGAATAAGAATGAGCTTCAATGTTGGTGGCCTTGAGGAGACAGTAGCTGTTTGACCAGAACAGAAATACCAAAAGTCTCATGTCAGGCATATTTTTCCAAGGCCAAATGGTAATTTTTTTTCCTTTTTTTTTTACCAATTTTTTTATTTCCAGAGTTTAACAGTGCCCAGCACCAACTGGGTGCTCAAAAGTATTTGCTGGATGAACAGTTACACTATTTCCAGTTCTAGAGAAGTTTTGGGTTAAACACACAATACAATTGCATGTCTCCCGGACTTAGGTCAAGCAAGGCTCATGGGAGTCCCTGAAACCACACCTTGCTCAGACTCTGGCTTAGTTCCAACAGTCATCAGAAAGGGCAGGCAGCATCTACATTTAAAAAGAATTTTGTCACTGACTGACTCCAAATGGCCTGAATGTGACTATGGCTGTTTACAGTTCTCAGTGACTCCAGGAAATTATTTTCTGATGTGGTTTCACTAAAAAAAATCATTTGGTTTCCTTATAGTGAGTTAATTATTGCTAGGCCTTGAATAAATGACTGAAAATTTAAATTTAAAGCACAGGTAGAACATGTAGACAAATAATCTTTAGTTCATATTAAACATTCATGTGTGAGAAATTGAAAGCTTCTTTCAAAGATGAGATAGGGAAAGGAGATCAAATTGAAAGAAAAAGCAATGAGTTTGCACTCTGAGGCTCCCAATTCAGCTTTCAAACAATGTGTCCACTGCCTATGGTATTCTCCTCTCCCACCCCCAGCTAACTGATTATACACTTCTCTTTCTGGATGTAAAATCTGCCAACATGTGGGTGTTGGTTTTAACATGTGGGCATTTGAATATTTGTATAATTTGAATTGAAATAAAAGGTTATACTCTCAGGAGAAAGAACCAGGTTGGGGGATGGGCTTTTCCAGGTGGTAGGTTCTACAATTGTGGCTGAGCCCTCTAGGCAGGTAGAAATGGAGCACCAATGTCTCCATTCAGCCCTTCTTCCTACTTCTCTTCATTGCTATCAAAACGGAGTGTCATTGATAAGGGAAATGATTGAAAGGGATTGAAAGTTACAAATATAATATACAACAATAAAAACCACAGATTACTTTCTATCACCAGTTCTCATTTTATTTTTTATTTTTTCTAAAATTGAGAGTGATGTGGACCAAACAAAGGAACCCTCTTCCCACCTCATTATAGACTAATTTTCCTGGTTCTTTGGCTCTGATTCACATTTTTCCTAGGCCAAAGTCTTAATTGCTTTCTTGATCAACTTTCCCTGGTTCCTCACCTTGAGCAACAGACTGTCCCCCATAGATAATTACTCAGAAACTTGTAACTCATGTCTCCAGCTTGCAGATTACAATCACTACAGGCAAGTACTCCTTCCAGGCCTTTCTGGGCCTAGTCAGGTGATAACACTTGAATGACCAGCTAGGTCAGAAGTCAACAGGCCACAGGCTCAATGGACTTACCACCTCAAAACCTCCCAGTGACAGAGCTTTGAGTATTATTTCTTGGGTCAATGCTTTTTAAACTATTAATTGAATTCATTTCTCCTCCTCTAGGGACCATCAGGATACAACTAATACCCCAACAAGGCGTCCAGTCCATCTTGACCAAAGAAGTCAACATGGCAGATCTTGACCCCTTCCCCTTTTAGATCAGATAAGGTGAGAGCACAGTAGATCCCCAATAGGTAAGGACAACGACCATCCTCAGCAGGAAGCAGATATAGAAGATGAGACCACCAGCCACTTAGCTTCCCATAGAGACGTGTGTGGATCATGTCTCTCAAGAGGATGTAAAGAAGGCAGATAAGATAGGGGGAACTCGGGACCCCTCCCATGAGACTGGCCCAGCTAGAATAGTCACCGCCTTGGTACCACCCTATCATTAGTAGTCCCCGCCCCGAGTTCAGTAACCACAGGAAAATTCCAGGCAAAAAGTTAGCTAATACAAGGAATAGAGGGCTCAAAATAGCACATGAATTTGAACCAGTTTCTAACACCTGTGCAATAAGAGGTACAATGACTTCAATTCACCTGAGCCTCATAATACCATCATTGTAATATCATACATATGCCCAGAAGTTCATTAATATCATTATAATGGACTGAACTCTGGGAAAGAACATGCACAGTCAGAAGGCATTATGTAATGGGCCCCATGTCAATCAAACTTGTCAATCAAAAGACCCCCATGCCAGAAGTGTAACCCCTGAAGACATGGAAGAAAATAAAAATAACGAAGCCTTGCTAATCAGGGCTCTTGAGCCATTCTCTTGCTCGAACCCACTCTTACCTCTTTGGAGTGTACTTTCTTTTCAGTAAACTATCTCTTTATTTCATTCCTACACACTGGTGTGTGTTTCATTCAATTCTTTGCTTGAGATACCAAGAACCTGGACACCACACCAGGGAGGACACTCCATTTTCTGGTAACAGGAGCACTGAAAAGTACTTGTGTGGTGTGTGTGTGTGTGTGTGTGTGTGTGTGTGTGTGTGTGTGTGTGATGTGTAGTATATTTATAATAGGGGCACCTATTATAAATATATGTATAAATACATAAATTTAAGCAAACAATTAACTGCAAAAATATAAGCCTTACTATATCAGGAACTGTATAACTTTCCAGGAAACAATCTATCATCACCACCATGAAAGGCAAAGAATTACTAATTAAACAACCATATTCACATGACATTTCCCTGAGCAAAATAACCAGCAGCTCTCACTGAGTTTACCAGTTGTGGGCCCTTCCATATAGGGAAAAGCAGCCTGAGAAATGAACAAGGGCTAGGCAGTTAACTAAGTTAATAAAAACACAATCACTCAGTGTTTGAATCTACAAGAGACCAGTGTGTGCCCTGTATGACACAGCATGGTCTTAGCTGTGTCTATTTCTTCACTTTTTTAAGAATGTAGATTAATTATGATTCTGACTCACTGGCAAGCTGGCTTATTTCAGCCACTGACTTGTTTTAGATAAAACCACTGGTTTCCTATTTCCAGATGATAGCACCAAAACACTTGTATTAAGGTGCAATGGATTGAATATTTATGTCTCCCACAAATTCATATGTTGAGATTCTAACCCTTAATGTGATGATATTTAGGAGGTAGAGCCTGTGGAAGATGGCATTTACTCTGCATGGTCATGAGGGTTCTACCCTCATGAATAAGACAAGTGCCCTTATGAAAGAGACTCCAGAGAGCTCCCTTGCCCCTTCCACCATGTGAATGCACAGTGAGAAGATGGCCATCTATAGCCTAGGAAGTAGACTGTCACCAGACACTGAACCTTTGGCACCTTGATCTTGGACTTGTAGCCTCCAGAATTGTGAGAAATAAATTTTTGTTGTTTAAGCCCCCCAGCCTAAGCTACTGAGAGAGGATGCCCTGTCTTGGGGAGTTATCCACCCCCATAGCTAGCATGCCCACCCTATCTAGTATGTTTGTCCTATCCAGCATGCCTATTTTGGTGCAAGGCTGCTCCCCGCTCTAAAGCAATAAATCCCTCCTGCTCTGGTGCAAGGATGCTCCCTGCACTAAAACAATAAATACTAAATTCTTTTTTCTGTAAGAGCTCACCAGAAATTTGCACCAATATGTTAGGACCACCAATCAAAAGGCAACATGATTGCCTCTTTGTCTAAAAGCCTATAAGTCCTATAAAAGGACAGGGCCAGAGTGGGTCGGGGAGCTCGGCTGTTTAAGACTTTGGTCTGCCTTGCCCCACCAGCTGAATAAAGGATCCCTTCCTTGTCTATCTTTGGTTTTTGGGTAATTCATTCTGCTGGGCCTAGTTTCCTGCAACACTACAATAGCTTCTCAGTTAACTGGAACTCAAGCAACTGGCAAAATGTTTTTGCTGGTTGCTTAAGAGTATCAGTTGCTTGAGTTCCAGTTAATGGAGAATCTACTTACATTTATCTAGCATTTACCAATCCCCACAGGAGGCAGTTAACTGAGAGTCTATTGTATTTTCATTATAACAGCTAAAATGGTCTGAGACACAGGTAAAGGCAGTGTTTATTACATATAGTCTTTAGGGTCCCAGAAACCAGTGCTGTCATCCTGGTACTGAAGAAAGTGACCAGAAAACTGGTGAGCTGGAAGTTTACTGTAAAGTTGCTTCTAGTATACTGTTAACTAGGAAACTCAATATTAGCCCACTTTAGAATGGATGCATTGCCTTAGTGTTCTGTAAGTTAGGAGAGTGAGAAGCAAGAGGAAGCAGAAGGGCTATCATCCATGTTCAATAGAATTCTTACTTGCTTGCTTCTTTTCACTCTCAATAAGCAGAAAACTATCTCCAGAAATGTCAGGGAGATGGCGTATAAGGCTCTCAGGAGGGAACTGAGAAGGTTAAAACCCACATTTTAAGCCTCAGCAGCAGCTACAGACAGGGGTTGCAAAGGATATCATATGCCCCTAGGAAATATAGTGCCTGCCCAGGAGCTCACCTTCTAGGCACTTCCTCATGAATTAGACCCAAGGAAGTTTTGTGGGTCACTTTTGGGTATGAAAATAGTTTTGAAGCTCTGGGGATAAAAATTAGTTGAAAATAAAAAGGGTTACCCACTTTCACCCTCTCCTTGGGAGAATTAAAGGTCTTAGAGGGGCTCTAAAGAATATAAATATGAAAGAAATAATAAGATACAGAGTTTTAGCTTAGAGTTTTGATTCTTGTTTTGTGTTTTTTGAGACATCCATAATTTCCCTTACAATCTGAAAGGGAGTGTGTAATTCACCCAAATTCTTAAAACAAAACTAATTTAATTCTATCATATTTAGAAAAATGAATGTATGTCTTACAATATTTTCCAAAGGAGACATGGAAGGGTCTTTCTTACAACTCAAAAAAACAATAATAAAGTGATTGAATTCACCAAAGGCCAGGAATCATCACATACATTTTATACATACATGCACACATACAGATATATGCATATGCTATATATGTATATACATATATACATAATATACATATATTCTATATTATATAGCATATCATAAGTGACTTTGCTACACCTAATATCTGGACTCACTCAGTAAATGTTTTCTGAGTAAAATAAATAATAATAATAACCTCATGAAAAGCTTCAAAAAGAGGATAACTGTTCATCCTGTTGATATCAGACTCTGTAAATAAATATCACTGGTTTATACAATATCTATCATTATAGTTAATGTATTATTTCCATCAACATTTTAAATGGAGGAAGAGAAGGGAGGAAAAAAGAAAAGAGAAAAGGAATGGAGCTACATCAGCTTTTAGTTCTTTGACACATGTCCACTTCTCTTTCCCATTAGGCAAATAAAGAGCATGCTCTTTGGGAGTAGTCAAGCCATTCCCCATGATATATCTCTTTTCCAACAACCATTGCTTCTTTCAGAGAGAGATGTTATCCCTGCCAGGAGTTAAGCACAAGGCTTCAAGAAGGATTAAGAATTGGGAGATGTAATCTACCTTACTCTGAAGATTTTTGGCAGGACTGCTGTATGAGACAGTTCATTGCTCCACAAACCTTGAGAATTTGAATGCTGGCCAGAATAACACAGAGGAGCTTTCCTCTTTACTGTTGGCATGGATGAGTGCCTTCATTCCAGGGATTCTGGTCACTGGCTTTCTGGCCAGATGTTTCTCATCCACATTTGTGAAGCTTAGGAAACCAATGAAGACCTCAGTAAGTTCAGCCTTGATTTCTTTCCTATCACCACCTTTGATATGTAGAAATTGAATTAATATCTACACTAGGGGCATCCACTCAAACAAGCAGGTAAGGGGGAGATTTTTATCATTTCATGGTTAGCAAGTCAGGCGTTAGGCCACCTCCTGACAAATCTGGCTGAAGAACAAGTCATTCATCAATTGATCAGGCTGTGTTCTTGCAGTATGGTGTGGTTGGACTTCTATTTCATGGCTCACCCAGAAGTAGATGGTTTCAATTCTCAAGTAATAACCCCAGACTCTGTGACAGAGCAAGAAAGCCACTCCTTTTAGGATCTTTGGATGTTGGATAAGCCAGATGATTGGAGAGCTGTTTTTGTGTACTATGTTATTTTTGCCTTTCTTAAAAGTACTATTTCTAAACTACCTTTTTATATATTGCCACTTTTTGCATCAATGGACATTGTATCAGCTTTAGCAGCATTTCTCTGATTGCCACTGTACAGATGCTATTGAGAATGTGACCCAATGCAGCTCATAACTTTGGTCCCTTTTCTCAAGCTTTTTATAAGAAATTTATCTGTTTAAAGAACCAGAAAAATATGCAACTCTTCTAAGTGTTAGCATGTTTTCCTTTTCTCAGCATTATTAAGCTTGTAATTTATAGAATCCCCTCTTAATTTTGGATGTTAGAAAACTCAAAGCCAAGTATGTTGCACAGTTCCAAAAACTTGTATAATACCTATACCATATATTTTTTTCTTTTTTTTAATTCATTTTTATTGTTAGACTTATTGGGGTGACATCTATTAGCAAGGATTACATAGGTTTCAGGCATACAATTCTACAGTGCATTGTCAACTTGATGTATAATAAGTTCACCACTTAATGTGACTTCTCTTTCCATCACCGTATATTTAGCTTTCCCCACTCCTCTCCCACCCCTTCCCCTAACCCACTCATCCCCAAATAAACATTAAACTATTGATTGTGTCCATGGGTTATTTGTTTGTTCATTTCTTTTTTTCTTTGTTTTCAGTTTTATATTCCACATATGAGTGAAGTCATACAGTTCCTTGTTTTTTCTGTCTGGCTTATTTCACTAACAATGATGATCTCCAGGTCCACCCATTTGGTTGCAAATGGCAATATTTCATCTTTCCTGATAGCTGAGTAATATTCCATTGTGTATATGTACCACAGCTTCTTTAGCCAGTCATCAGTCACAGGGCACTTTGGTTGTTTCCATGTTTTGGCCACTGTGAACAGCGCTGCGATGAACATTGGGGTACATAAGTCTTTGCGGACAAAGGTTTTCAAGTCTTTTGGGTAGATCCCCAGAAGGGGAATTGCTGGGTCAAATGGTAGCTTCATTCCCAATTTTCTGAGGAACCTCCACAATGTCTTCCACAGTGGTTGTACCAGTTTGCACTCCCACCAGCAGTGTACCAGAGTTCCTTTTTCTCACATCCTCTCCAGCACTTGTTATTCCTTGTCTTGTTGATAATAGCCATTCTCACAGGTGTGAGGTGGTATCTCATTGTGGTTTTGATTTGCATTTCCCTGATAGTTAATGAGGATGAGCATTTTTTCATATGTCTGCTGGCCATTTGTATTTCTTCATGGGAGAAGTGTCTGTTTAGTTCTTCTGCCCACTTTTCAATTGGGTTGTTTGTTTTTTGTTGTTGTTAAGTCTTATTAGTTCTTTGTATATTTTAGATATTAGACCCTTATCTGATGCATTATTTGCAAATATTTTCTTCCATTCAGTTGGCTGTCTTTTGCCTTGTTGATGGTTTCTTTTGCTGTGCAGAAGCTTTTTAGTTAGATATAGTCCCATTCATTTATTTTTGCTTTTACTTCCCTTGCCTTTGAGGACAGGTTCATGAAGTCTTCCTTGAGTCCTAGGTCTATAAGTTTGGTACCAATGTCTTCTTCTATACAGTTTATTGTTGCAGGTCTTATATGAAGGTCTTTAATCCATTTTGAGTTAATTTTTGTATATGGAGAGAGTTCAGAACTCAGGTTCATTCTTTTGCATATGTTTTTCCAATTTTCCCAGCACCACCTACTAAAGAGGCTGTATTTTCTCCATTGTATGTTTTTTGCTCCTTTATCGAAAATTATTTGTTCATAAATTTGTGGGTTTATTTCTGGGTTTTCAGTTCTATTCCATTGGTCTATATTTCTGTTCTTCTGTGAGTACCAAGCTGTTTTGACTATTGATGCTTTGTAATATAAATAGAAGTCAGGAAGTGTAATGCCATCAGCCTTATTCTTTTTATGTAGTATTGCTTTGGCAATTTGAGGTCTTTTATGGTTCCATATAAATCTAATAATTCTTTTATCTATTTCACGAAAGTATGATTGTGAGATTTTGATGGGTATTGCATTAAATCTGTAGATTGCTTCTGGCAGAATGGCCATTTTAACAATATTAAGTCTTCCTATCCATGAACGGGGGATATTTTTCCACCTCTTAAAGTCTGTTCCAGTTTCTTTCAAAAGTGTCTTATAGTTTTCTTTGTATAAGTCTGTCACGTTCTTTGTTAAGTTAATTCCCAGGTATTTAATTCTTTTTGTTGTGATAGCAAAAGGAATTGACTCCCTCATTTCTTTTGCTGTGGATTCGTTGTTTGTATAAAGGGATGCTGTTGATTTTTGTACATTGATATTGTATCCTGCAACTTTACTATATTCGTTAATTGTTTCTAATAGCTTCCTGGTGGAATCTTTGGAAGTTTTTATATAAAGGATCCTGTCATCCACAAATAGTGACAATTTGACCTCTTCTTTCCCAATTTGGATACCTTTGATTCCTTTCTCTTGCCTGATTGCTGTGGCTAGAAGTTCCAGTACCATATTAAATAACAGTGGTGACAGGGAGCATCCCTGTCTTGTTCCTGATTTTAGGGGAATAGGTTTCAGCTTTTCCCCATTCAGTGTGATGTTAGCCGAGGGTCTGTCATGTATGGCCTTTATTATGTTGAGATACTTTCCTTCTATACCTATTTTATTTAGTGTTTTGATCATAAATGAATGTTGTACCTTGTCAAAAGCTTTTTCTGCATCAATTGAAATGACCATATGGTCTTTATCTTTGATTTTGTTTATGTGGTGTATCACATTGATTGATTTTCGTATGTTGAACCATCCTTGTGCTCCCGGGATGAATCCCACTTGATCATGATGTATGATCTTTTTGATGCATTGTTGTATTCTATTTGCTAATATTTTGTTGAGGATTTTTGCATCTGTGTTCATCAGAGATATTGGTCTATAGTTTTCTTTTTTTGTGTTGTCTTTGCCAGGCTTTGGTATTAGAGTAATGTTAGCCTCATAGAATGAGTTAGGAAGTATTGCTTCCTCTTCAATTTTTTGGAAAAGTCTGAGGAGGATAGGCGTTAATTCTTCTTTAAATGCGTGGTAGAACTCGTTGGTGAAACCATTAGGTCTATGGATTTTGCCTTTAGGAAGATTATGGATAGTCATTTCTATCTTATTGCTATTGATTGGTCTATTTACATTACCCAGTTCTTCTTGGTTCAGTCTTGGTAAGCTATAAGTTTCTAGAAACTTGTCCATTTCTTCTAGGTTGTTAAATTTTGTGGCATAAAGTCCTTCAAAATATTTTCTTATAATCTTTTGTATTTCTGTGGTATCAGTGGTAATTTCTCCCCTTTCATTTCTACTTTTGGATATTTGTGTCCTTTCCTTTCGTCCTTTGATTAGTCTCGCCAGGGGTTTGTCAATTTTGTTGACTTTCTCAAAGAACCAGCTCTTCGTAGTATTTATTTTTTCTATTGTCTTTCTGTTCTCTAATTGGTTTAGCTCTGCTTTAATTTTTATTATTTCTTTCCTTCTGCTGACCTTGGGTTTTGTCTGCTCTTCTTTTTCGAGTTCTTTAAGATGGGATGCTAAGATGTTTGCTTGTGATTTTCCTTGTTTCTTAAGATAGGCCTGTAATGATATAAATTTCCCTCTTATTACCACTTTAGCTGTGTCCCAATAATTCTGATACGTTGTATTTTTATTGTCATTAGTTTCTATATATTTTTTAATCTCATCTTTTATTTGTTCTTTTATCCAGTCCTTTTTCAATAAGCTGTTGTTCAATCTCCATGTATATGTGGTTTTTTCTGCTTTGCTTTTACAGTTGATCTCCAATTTCAAAGCTTTGTGGTCTGAGAATACACTTGGTATGATTTCGATCTTCTTGAATTTGC
>PVJL010000738.1:197481-211609 GCA_004026885.1 Lyroderma lyra | reverse complement strand
AAATGTGTCATTTAGAGCTGTTATTTCCTTATTTATTTTCTGTTTGGATGATCTGTCCATTGGGTGTTTAAGTCTCCCACTATGATTGTGTATTCATCAGTTTCTCCTTTCAAGTCTGTTAGTAGTTTCTTTGTGTATTTTGGTGCATCCTGGTTGGGAGCATATATGTTGATTAGTGTCAACTCTTCTTGTTGTTGCATTGTGCCTTTTATCATTATGTAATGACCATCTTTGTCTTTTACTATCTTTTTCAACTTGAAGTTTATTTCATCAGATATCAGTATGGCCACTCCTGCTTTTCTCTGGTTACTATCTGCTTGGTGTATGGTATCCCATCCTTTCACTCTGAGTCTGTGTTTGTCCTTACAGCTGAGGTGTGTTTCTTGGAGACAGCATATGGATGCATTCTGTTTTTTAATTCAGTCTGCTACTCTCTGTCTTTTATTGGTGAGTTCAGTCCATTAACATTTAGAGTGATGATCGATATGTGAGGATTTCCTGTGGCCATTAGTTATTTCATTTTTGGTTTTTGCTTGTTTGTTTGTTTGTTTGTTTTTGTTTCTTTCTTGATGCCCCAACTTTGTTCCATTTTTCCTGATGTTTTGCTTCAGGCTGAAGAGCCTCCTGCAGTATTTCTTGGAGTGCTGGTCTCGTGCTGGCAAATTCCCTCAGCTTCTGTTTGTCTGAGAAGGTCTTTATTCCGCCTTCATATCTGAAAGATAATTTTGCTGGATAATTTATTCTTGGCTAGAAGTTCCTCTCTTTTAAATTTCTGAATATTGAATTCCACTCTCTCCTGGCTTGTAGAGTTTCTGCTGAGAAATCTGATGCCAGCCTGATGGGTTTTCCTCTAAAGATTATAGTTCTTTTTTCCCTGGCTGCCTTGAGAATTGTCTCTTTGTCTTTAGTTTTGGACATCTTTAGTACCATGTGTCTTGGAGAAGATCTGTTGGGGTCCAGGTATCTGGGCAACCTGTTTTCTTCTTGAACTTGGAGTTCCAGATCTTTCCATAGGTTTGGAAAGTTCTCATCTACGATTTGTTTGAGTATGCTCTCTGTAGATTGCTCTGCCCCTCTTGTATTCCTATTATCCTGATGTTGTTCTGTCTCATGGAGTTGGACAGTTCTTGCAGAGTTCTTTCAATCCTTTTGGTTCTATATTCCCTCTCTTCATCTTTCTGAGCTGTTTCCATGTTCTGATCTTCAATATCACTAATTCTTTCCTCCATCTGGTTGGTCCTGTTTCCTATGGCAGTTATTTCATTTCTCACTTCTTTTATCGTACTATTTATTTCGCGTATTTCCGTCTCAATCTTTGTTATGTTTTGAATTTCTTTGTTAAATTGTTCTTTTTGTTCACAGAGTTCCTTTTTTATGTCATTTACGTCCTTTTTTATATTATTTATCTCAGCTATGGTGTTCTGCCAATAGGTTTTCATTTCTCTCACAGCCTTTAGAATGACTGCTTTAAATTCTCTGTCACTTAAATCCGACCCTTCCAGTTGTAACAAGCTGTCTTCTGGGTAAATTTCATGTTCTTTCTGAGGAATTTTATTTTTTAAGGAATTCATCCTGTCCGCTGGGTTCTTCTTCTTTGATATGAGGACTTTATGTTCAGTGCCCAGATTATTGCTTTTGTGGTGTCTTGCTGTAGGGCAGACACTAGATGGCACTGGGGGTCAAGTTTTGGGGGATAGGGGGCTGTTTTTTCTTGTTTCTTACCTCCTACTGCGTTTGGAGGCTATGCGCATATATCCTGGGGAGAGGCAACAAAAGGCGTTCCAAAGGTGGATCTGCCTTCTGTCCTTTGCTGGGGAAGCTGTATCAGCTTGTTTCTGCTGGCTTGGGTGAATGCTATCAAATCAGTCTTTCTTCTTAGCCCCGATTCAGCATCTGGATGTCTACTGGCTCACAGCTGAGGTGTCATCTTTGCAGTTCAGAGTCCTTGTTCAGCCCCTCTACCACTCAAAAGTTCCAAAGGCTGGCTCCCAAACTCTGTCCCCAGCTTCCTGGTCTCTCTCCTCCCCCAAACTGCGCCGCTTGGAATAGTCAGCAGGGATCGTGTCCTGTTGTGGTCTGTCTCTGCTTCCTTCCCTCGCCCCAACTCGCCCACTTCTCACCAACCTTCAGGTGTTTACTTGAGATTTGTGGATTTCTCAACAGCCGTTTTGTCACTCAGGATCCTGTTTCTTGGCTCCTGGATGGCTGTTCAATTGTGTTTTCTGGGAGAGGCTTTAGGGACCTCCTCTCCAGTCGCCATCTTGCCTTCTTCACCTTCTTCTTTTTACCAGGCACCAGAGTTTTGCTTGTGAATCAGTGGGATAAAGAGCCCCAAATGTCCAGGTGGCAGTCTTAATTCCAGTTCAACAGGACCATTGTTGTATTTCCAACTCAAGGTGTCTGGCCTCCCCATCAGAACTGTCTTTGATCTCAGCTGAGCCCCCAGGACTCCGCCTACGGCCGTCCTCCCAGGTCACACCAGTGAGGTCCCAGACAGGCACCTGGCACGCGGTGCACCTCCACCGCTGCCTCAGCCAGAGATGGAGTAGGAGTAACTGAGGATGCTAGGAGCCACACGACTCCGCTGGGGCCCCCACCATACATTTTCTGTGCATACTTTGCACTTGAGTCCATTTCATTTTCTTACCCTTGCTTTCATTTCACCCTAATTACTTCAACTCTAAATTGTTATCACTTTGGTCATATTCTAGGGATTTCCTGTATTAGTTTAACTATAAACGATTCCAAAATATGCATACCATAAGAGAGGTTGGCCTCTCACTTAACCTAAGCCTAATGTGGATATTACTTGGTGATTCCCATTCAAGTGGGGGACACCTGAACCCAAGTACTTTAGCTCTGTCATCTTCAACATATAGCCTCACAGTGGCTACAAGAGGTAGAAAAATACTCAAATACTTAACCCCTTCCTTTTGGAAATGACACACGCCATTTCCTCTCACATTTCATTGGCCAGAAACAGTCACCCAGATGCAAAGCTGCTAAGAAACCTTGTTCCTAATTGGGTAGCCACTTTCACAGAACAACTCCGCATGAGAGAGAAACACAAACCCTTGATGGTTAGCTACTGTTTCTGCCATAATCCCTAAATTCCTTCTTGGAATAGGAAAGTTAAAGTATTCAATAAACTTTATATAAAAAGGAAATATCTCTTCTCCTTGCCAAGGAACAGCACTAGCAACCAAGAAATAACCAAAATTGTGACAATCTATGGCCAGACTCTATGTTGGATATTGTAGGAGGTACACAGTATACCTTAAGGTTGACTATAGTGTTCCATGTACACCTTCCATATGTATGCTTCCATGTTTAGATAAAGATGTGGCAGCTCCTAAAATAATTCTGTGGTAGAGACACCATTTTACCAGGTCTCTTCTCAGCCCTCATGGAACTATGTAATAAGAAGGGTCAGATGCACCTAGGAGCTAGCTCTGTCTGTGCATTAGAAGAAAACCCTTCTGTAGCTACTTTTAGGGTGGTCAGTGAACAGCAAGGAGCCAAGGACTCTTCAGTGAACAGCAAGGAGCCAAGGACTCTGAGATGGACTTGAGTAAAGGGCTTAATTTCCTTCTACCTGGATTCATAACCTGTAAATTAGAGATAATAATACTTCCTTACTTTGCTTTCACAATTAATTAGTGGTTGTGCTGTGCTTTGAGTCAACAGTTGAAAGGCTTCCATGTGAGCTCAGTGCATCATTACCATCATTACTGTATGTTTTGAAGATAATGTGATGGAATTTACATACCAAGCTTCCAAGAGGCTTGACATTCCTAACACTTTTTACCTCCTCCTCTATGCATTTTTAAAGGACTAACACATTTTCTCCTTCTTCATTACCATACTATCAAGCACTGAGAAATTGAGAACTAGCCATAATTTTTGAGACATCCATGGTTCAAACACCCCAACTTGACAGTGCCTTTCTCTCAGCAGTCAACCCTGGACATTTGACTATATCCCAAATCCAGAATATAAGGGATATATCAGAAGCAGAGGGGAAGGAAAACTTTCAGAGGATTTTTTTTTAAATCTCAGAACTCCTCAAAAATTATTTTATTTTTTCCCCAGAATATCTCACTAAATAAATTGATGTTTTCTATTTATAGGTGACATTATACAAATGTATATTATAACTTAGTACTCTGGACTGGATCTCACATCCTTGGGAGCTCATTAGTCACTGAACTCAAAAGAAGTTCAAATTTTGATATGAAAACTGGGGATATTTCTTGTGGAGATTGACAGGGTGAAATCCTCCTTTTGAACATGGGAGCTGAGACTAGAAGTACTGTGGGTTGTAAAGTGATTGGAGCAGACTCAAGTGAGAAGGGTCAGTTTATCACAGAGGAACCTGAAGTTTTCCTGGTTGATAGATTTAGTGTTCCTAATCCAGTATTGAGGATGCTAAAATCAAATGGTGACCTTACTAAGCAGTGCCAGTCCCAGAGACTAGTTTAACCAGAGTGTTGATACTCCTGGGGCCATTAAATTAGAATAATTTGCAAAGCTAGTGTAAGCCTTTTCACTTATCATTGATGCAGGTACCTCTCAATTCTAAATTAGTGTTGAAATGTGAAAGCTGATCAGAATTGGAAGAGCTAGAATGACTCAGTCACTCCTGTGATTCCAGCCCTAGCTTGTCTTTAAGTGAACAATGACAGTTACACAAGGGATTGAAGTTCAGAGTTTTTGGTGACTCACGTACTTAAGCAACAGTAATAATAGCAAACATGTTTACAGTTCTTCCTGGGTGCTAAGGATTATTTTATTCCTTTTGTATGAAATAAGTCAATTAATCCTCAATAACCCTAGGAAAAAAATTTCTATTATAACCTGTACTTTAGAGATGAGGAAACTGAAGCAGGAAGGATTTAAATGTCTTATCCAAGATCTCATGGCCAGTTAGAAGCAGGATTTGAACCTGAGCTGTCTATTCTTGGAATCACTAAACTATCTGTGACTCTGTGAGTGCCCTTTTCTGTGTTGTCTAGCAATTCTGTGTCAAGAAAACAGTCCCTATTCTGGACCGAATTTAAATCAACTATCTTCCTCACACATTGGAATTTTCATTCCTTTAAAAGACCTGCAAATATAATCAACCACAAAATAGAAAATAAGATGGAAGCCTGTAGGATGGAAACCACCCAATGACCAGGAGATGCAAATAGAAATACATGCTGATGCTGGGAGATTAAAGGAAAGTGCTGAGGGCATGAGTCCAGTATTCCCATGGCCCAGGCAGTGGCATTTTGGTTTTTAAAACTACTCAAGATAGATTACTGAAAAAGACATCTATTGATGATGAGAAAATTTTCTCAGAATGTAGAACAAAGAGACAAAGTGCTCTTTCAACAAATGGTACCGAAATAACTGGAAATCAACATGGAAAACAATTAATATAACCATAGACTTTACACTTTGAACAGAAATTGACTCAAAATTAGTTATAGATCTGAATGTAAATGCAAAACTATAAAACTTCTAGAAGATAACACAGGAGAAAATCTAGGTCACCTAGGTTAATCATAACTTTTTAAATAGAACACCACAGGTACAATCCAAATGGATGTCAGACTTCATTAAAATCAAAATCTAATTTTCAAAAAGCACTACTAAGAGAATAAGAATACAAACCACAAACTGAGAAAAAATATTTGCAAAACACATATCTAACGAAGGACTTTTATCCAAAATACACAAAGAACTCTTAAAACCTAATAAGAATATAAACAGTCCAATTTAAAATAGGAAAAAGATCTGAACAAGTCACCAAAGAAGATATACAGATAGCAAATAAGTATATGAAATGATGCTTCATATCATATGTCATTAAGAAATTGCAAATTAGAACAACTATGAAATACTACTACACACGTTAGAATGGCTAACAAAAAAAAAATTAAACAAACAAACAAACCTCCCTAACACCACCATATTCTGGCAAGGATGCAGAACAAGGGAAGCCTTATTCATTGCTGGTAGAAATACAAATATGTCTCAATAAATCGGGGGGGAGGGGGACCATAATCTTGTCATTCAATCCAGCCATCATATTAGTAGGTATTTACCCAAATGAGTTGAAAACTTCTGACTATCCAAAAAACCTGCATACAAATGTGTAGCAGCTTTGTTTATAATTGCCAAAAACTGGAAGTGACCAAGATGTCCTTCAATGAATGAACAAATGATGGTGCATCCAAACAATGGAATATTATTAGCAATAAAAAGATGTGAGTTATTAAGCCATGAAACAACACAGTAGAACCTTGAATGCATATTATCAAGTGAAAGAAGTCAGTCTGAAAAGTCTACATACTGTATGATTCTTACTATATGATATTCTGGAAAAGGCAAATCTAAAGATATAATTTTAAAAATTAGTGATTGCAAAGAGCTGTTGGAAAGAAAGAAGGATAAACAAGTGGGGCACAGTAATTTTTTATGACAGTGAAATCATTCTGTATAATATCATACTGGTGAGTACATTACATATATTTGTCAAAATTCATAGACCTGTACTATACAAAAGTGAAACCTAATGTAAACTATGGAGTCTAGTTAACAATAATGTATCAGTATTTGTTCATCAATTATAATAAATATACCACCTAATTAGAACGGTTTGTAATAGACAAAATTGAGGCAGGGAATGGACAGGGAAAAGGTATATAGGAAAACCCCTTATGCAACCTGATCATTTTTTTTCTGTAACTGAAATAGCTTTTAAATATAAAGTCTATTAATTAAATAAAAGAGAGGGAAATATAAAAGGTAAGATAAGAAAGAGGGTCAATTCAGAAAGTTCAATATCTGACCCCTCACTGTAAAGATACAAGTTCTATCAGGGCAGAGATTTTGTGTCTGTTTCACTGATATGTCTCAAGTGACTAAAATTGTTCTTGTCATAAACTATAGCTCTATAAAATATAAAACAATGTTAGGTATTCCAAAATAAAAGGCAGAAAAAATGAAAAGGACAACTTTATTAAAGAAATAATAAAATAATATTTTTCAGAACTGAACTACATTTAGATTCAGAAAATGAAAGAAAAAACCCAACAAGTCATCTCACTCTAGAGCTTCAGAATACCAGAAATAAAGAAAAGATCCTAAAAGTTTACAGAGAAAACTAAGAAAGTAAAGCATTGGCCTTCTCAACAACATAAACAGCTAGACAATAATGAAAAAATTTCTTCAAAATTTTGAAAGTGGTATTTTCCAAGCTACAATTCCATGCCTTGCAAAATTATCATTCAAGTATGAAGGTAAAATAGTATCATTTTCATACAAACAAGGGCTTTAAATTGTTTCTTCCACCAACTCTTTTCTTAGGAAGTTCCTAAAGGATGTGTTTCACCAAAGTAAGAAATTAAACCATGAAACAAGAAGAGAAAGGCTCTACAAAACAGGGGCTTCAACACAGACTGTGGGTGAAGGGAATTCCCAGGGTGGCAGAGAAAGGAAGTCTGGAATCACAGCCCAGCAGCACACTCAGTGAGAAATCAGTCCAGATTGGAGTAGCAAGGCACAGAGGTTTCTGTTTATATACATATATACATGTACTATGCATAATAATGTAAATACCAAATATTAATTTAACCTCAATTCAAGAAATGTCCATATTGGAGATAGAGAGTGGAGAAAGAGTGGAAGAGAACTAAAGTCCCTTTCTGTTAACTTGTTATCACACAGTAAAAAATGTTAATAGAAAAAGTTCACAATTGAAAAATTAATAAACTTGAGAAGGGTCCAAAATGATAGATTGGGTAGACACTACGCCTACAATCTCCCAGGATCACATCAAAGTTGTAAGTAAATTGTAGAACAATCAACCTCAGCAATCATCTTAAGACTAGATGAATAGAACCCCTATAACTAAGGATATGAAAGAGGCCACATTGAAACCCGTAGGAGGGCTGGAGATGCAAAATGGGCTCACCCCAAACCCATGGATAGTGGTTGAACACTGAGAGGGACATCTCAGTGTCAGAGGTCCCCCCAGAAGAGGAAGAGGACCCACACCCAAATCAAGCTCCCCAGCTCAAGGATCCTGTGTTGGGAAGAGAGGTTCCCATAACATCTGGCAGTAAAAGTCAGTGAGAATTCTGTCTGTTCATCTCACTGAGGCACAAGGCAGCTGGGAATCCAGATGCCCTCCTAAAGGATGTGCATACACAATCAATCATGTGCAAACACTCACCTCATTTCAGGTGGAGGGGTGGCAAGTCTGGAGGTGCCAGAGACAAATGGGGAAAGGCTGAACTTCGTGGTTTCAGGGTAATGGCTAGAGGGACTTATGTGGAGTCTGTCCCCTGAGTAGCCCATAGGAGGATGCCATCATTTTTATGTTGAGCCCTTCCCAAAAGGCCAAAGCTGAGACCACACTGGTCAGGTAAAATCCACACGTGTCCACTGTTACCAGAGAATGGGGCCCCTCTTGGCATGATGTCCAGGTTCTTGGTATCTTGAGGAAAGAACTAAATGAGACACACATCAAAGTATAGAGGTAAAACAAAGAAGCCATTTATTTAAAAAAAATAAGGTGAAATAAAGAGAAAGATTATTGAAAGGAAAAGTACACTTCTAAGAGGTAGAAGTAGGATTGAGCAGGACAATGTCTCAAGAGCATTTACACAGTGGTTCTCAACCTTCCTAATGCAGTTCCTTTAATACAGTTCCTCGTATTGTGGTGACCCCATAAAATTATTTTTGGTGCTACTTCATAACCATAATTTTGCTACTGTTATGAATCATAATGTAAATATTTGATATGTGTTTTCCGATGGTCTTAGGCGACCCCTGTGAAAGAGTCATTCGTCCCCCAAAGGCATTGCGACCCACAGGTTGAGAACCACTGCTTTAATAGCAAGGGAATAGTACACTTATAAGGGGTAAGAGTGGGTTTGAACAGGAAAATGGGTCAAGAGGCCTGAATAATGAGGTCGTGGTAGTTTATATTTTCTTAGGCTGTAAAGGTTTATACCTATCTGGGCATAAGATCATTTTATTGGCATCTTTGATTGATAGCAGGAATTATGTCACCTTTTTAGACTGCACATGTTCCTTCCCAAACTTTAGTCTGTTATAATAATATTAATGAACTTCTAGGCCTATGTATGATATTATAATGATGGTATAATGAGTCTCAGGTGCAATGAGTGTCACTGTAATTTTTGCTGCAGAGGTGTTAGAAACTGGCTTTAACTGGGGGACTTCTTTTCATGTAAATTTCTCCTGTAATTTGGATAAAGACTATTCCAGCAGGGTAGGCCTGCTGGTAGGAGTCCCGAGATCCCCCTATTCTACCTGCCCACCTCACTTTTCTCTTGAGAGATGTGATTCCCTATACATCTCTATGGGAAGTTCAGAGTCAGGAGGTTTCTATATCTGCTTCCTGCTGAATGTAGCTGTTGTACCTACCAGGGATTCATGGAGCTCTCACCCTATCTGATCTAAAATGGGAAAGGGATCTCGAGATCTGCCTGAGAGACTGTGTTCATTTCTTTGGTCAAGATGGGCTGGAAGCCTTCCTAGGGAATTATTGGTATCATAGTAGCTGCTAGAGAAGCATAAATAGATTTAGTTACTAAATTTTAAAGCTTTTGCCCAAGAAGCAGGCCACAAAGTCACTGACATAGGTTGGCTACATGATGGATTCAGCCTGTGACCTCTGCTGTGTCTTAACTGGTTTGTTGGGTGATGTTGCCTGTCCAGAACAGCTTGAAAGAGGCTGGAATGCATAAATCACAAGTTACAGAATAATGGTTTAAAACAAAACAAGAGGTAGAAAGGAGACATTCTGTAACTCAGGCTAGGAGTACTTTATTGTTTATGGCTAGAGACTGGAGAAGATTGGTGAGAGGGTGATTAAGGCTAGGGACTAGGAAAAAGGCAAGGCTGGTGAGCCAAGGAACTAAGAGAACTAGAAGTTCCTATAGAGAGGGGCTCCCCTGTTTGACCTGCATCACCACCACCTTGGTGATACCCTGGGTCCCTGTTCCACACAACTAATACTATATCTCCCAAGGTGCTCTAAGCTGCTGAGCATTCAGCAGAAGACTTTTTTTTTACAGACTTTTATAAAAGTAGCTGCCTGCAGCAGATTAGGGGATTTTGGTGGTGAGTAGCCAGGCACATCCTGCTCTGCAGCTTCCTCTGAGCTGCAATTGGAGACCTGGAGACCTGTGGAGATTGATGGCTGGCCATGGAGTTCTGGGGGAGCTTTTGCAAAGTGCTCAGAGGCCCAGCTCTGATACAAGAACCAATGCATTAACTTTGTTAGAAACCACCACCCACACCTCCCTAAAACCCTCTCCCTCCCACTTAAAGCTTAATTGTCAGAGGCAATCTGGGTGGCTGAACAATCAGCCCCACCCTACTAGCAGTGGAAGACTCCTAACAGACTTACAGGAGTAGCTGCCCCTGGCAACTTGGGGAAATTTTGGTGGTGAGCAGCTAGCGGCACTCTGCTCTGCAGCCTCCCTTGAGCAATTCTCAGGAACCTGTGGGAATATGGTGAGTGGTGACTGGCAATGAAGGTCTCAGGAACTTTCTGCAAGGTGCTCACAGGCCTGACTCAGATACAATAACCAATATTGCATTAACTTTGTTAAAAAATAAAAACCAAAAACAAAACTCCATACACATCCTGCAACTCCCTGGAACACTGACCCACCCACCTAGGGCTGCATTGCTGGAGGCATTCTCTCAACTGAGGGGCTGGCTCTGCCCTACTGGCTGAGGAAGTCTTTTACAACAGTGGAGGCCCACAACAGCGTGGTGAAATTTGGAAGGTGAACAACAGGTCAAAATCTGCACTTCAGTCTTTCTTGGGCAGTTATCAGTGATTCGTAAGACCAAGGTGAGCTGCAAAGGGCTGCAGTGTTTCCAATACATCTGTGAAGCAGCCAAAGGCCAGGCATTGCCCCAAGGCAAGGGGAGGCTGGCTGCAGTGTCCTAAGGGCATTTTGCAAAGTGGTCACAGCCTGGACACTGGCTCAAAAACTGAACCTGCATTAAAATTTGTAAAAACAACTAGCCACACCTCATGTTTCCTTGGGACAACACCTCACCTAGCTAGGGTTGCATCACTGATAATACTCTCAACACTGGGTCAACCAGCCTGGCCCTCAAATCTAAAAGACTCTTTCAATGGCTGAGTCTCTGGCAGGTGGCAATAGGCCCATGTGGCCCTGGGACTGTTACTAAGATGCCCCATGCTCAATGCTAGAGTAACTTTGCCTCACTTCACAAGCAAAGCCATCCCTACACATCTTCAGGTTCAGCACAGGCAGCAACCAAATACATATAACTCTGTGGCTTCTACCAGGTAGCCCTGGGATGGTCACAGGCAAAGCTGAAATTGAACTGCATGGGAGCCCTTCCCAAGAGACACCCAAAACAACAAAACCAAGGCCAGTCTCAGACTACACTGGAACATTATCTGGTTAGTCTCACCAGCAGTACACCAAATGGGTATTCCCCGCCCCCCAACCCCTGTGAGGCATAAGAATTCACATGGGGTTGGGGGAAAACTCATCTAATGGGTCAGCCCCCACTCTGTGGGCAAGGCTAATCTATACAGCCAGTCAATCCCAACCACTGATTTGCCAAAAGCAATGAAGGCTCACTACAACAGAATACACACAACACACTCAAGGAATTTTCCTAGAATATGCACAGAATAGATCAAAGAGATTGTGCCATTGGACTACACAGGATGTATACAACATAAGGTAACCAAGCAAAGACTCAGAGATATAAGAGTTCTACTTACTACATAAAAGCAAACACAGAGAGGCATATAGAATGAGGAAATGGAAAAGCATATCCCAAATAAAAGAATTTAAAAAATAGAACTAAATGAAATAGAAGCAAGCAATGTACCAGAGAAAGAGTTTAAAATACAGATTATAAGAATGCTTAAGAAACTTAATGGCAATTTCTACAGAGATAGCAAGCATAGAGAAGGACATAGAAACCATAAAGAAAAAGCAAGTCAGAAATAAAAAATGTAATAACTGAAATGAAGACTACACTAGAAGGAATCAACAGCAGATTACATGAAGCAGATAATTGAATCAGCAATCAAGACAAGGCAACAAAAGACACCCAATCATAACAACAACAACAACAACAAAATTTTTTTTAAGATAGATTAAAAGACCTCTGGGACAACATCAAGCATAACAACATATGTATCATAGGGTTACCAGAAAGAAAAGAGAGGGAGCAAGGAATCAAGAATCTAGCTGAAGAAACAAAGATTGAAAACTTCCCTAACCTGGTAAAGAAAATAAACACACAAGCCCAGGTAGTGCAGAAAGTCCCAATCAAGATGAGCCCAAATAGACTCACACCAAGACACCTCATACTTAAAATGGCAAATGGTTAAAGACAAAGAGAGAACTTTAAGAGTAGCAAGAGAAAGACAACTAGTTACTTAGAAGGCAGCTCCCATAAGACTTCAGCAGATTTCTCAACAGAAACTTTGCAGGCCACTCTCAGAAGAGAGTGGCAGGAAATATTCAAAATAATGAAGAACAAGGACCTACAACCAAGACTACCCAGCAAAGCTATTTTTTAAAATTAAAGGAGATATAAAGAGCTTCCTAGAAAATAAAAAGCTAAAGAACTTTAGTACCACCAAAGGAGTGTTCCAAAAAATGTTAAAACAACTCTTTTAAGCATAAGAAAGGAAAAAACAAACAAACAAACAAATATAAGAAGATCAAAGCATGAATAATAACATGGCAATAACTATGAATCAATCAATAATCACTTTAAATGTTAATGAACTAAATGGTCCAATCAAAAGACATAGGGTAAGTGAATGTATAAGAAAACAACACACATGCATATGCTCTCTACAAGAAACCTGCCACAGATAGTAATACACAAATAGACTGAAAGTAAAGAGATTAAAAAAGATATTTTATGCAAATGGAAATGAGAAAAAAGCTGGGATAGTTATACTAAAATTGGATAAAATAGACTTTAAAACAAAGACTATAACAAAAGATTAAGAAGAAGGACTACACTTAGCAATAAAGGGATCAATCCAACAAGAGGACATCACCCTCACATACATTTATGCACCCAACATAAAAACACCTAAATACATAAAGCAAATATTGACCAACATAAAGACGGACATCGACAGTAACACAATCATCATAGCAGACTTTAGCACCCCACTGAATCCAAAAGACAGATCTTCCAGACAAAAAAAAACAAAAACAAAAACAAAAAACACACACACACACAGAAGAAGTGACCTTAAATGACACACTAGATCAGATGGCTTTAATTGATACTTTTAGAGTATTTAATCCCAAAGCAGAATATACATTCTTTCCAAGGGCACATGGAACATTTTTCAAGGAAGACCACATATTAGGCCACAAAACAAGCCTAAATAAATTTAAGAGAATCAGAATAATATCAAGCATCTTCTATGACCATGATGGTATAAAACTAGAAACTAATTACAAGACAAAAACTGAAAAACATACAAACACACAAAGGCTAAATAACATGCTACTAAACAATGAAAGAAATAAAAAAATACTTTGAGACAAACAAAAGGAACACACAATGATCCAAAATCTATGGGACAGTGAGACCAGTCCTCAGAGGAAAGTTTAGCAATGCAGGCCTACCTAAATAAATAAGAAAAATCTTCATTAAACAGTTTAACCTTATATCTAAGGGAACTGTTAAAAAAAAAAAACATCAAATAAAGCCCAAAGTGAGTACAAGAAAGAAAATAATAAAAACCAGAGCAGAAATAAACAAAATTGAGACTAAAAAAGCAATACAAAACATTAATGAAAACAAGAGCTTGTTCTTTGAAAAGATAAACTAAATTGGCAAGCATTTAAACAGACTTATCAAGAAAAAAAGAGAGGGAGTTCCCTGATCGTGTAGTGGTTTAAGGCTTCGGCGTTGGCGTTGTCAGCGCTGCGGCCTGGGTTCGATTCTCAGTCAGAGAGCTGCCCACATACCAAAAAGCCAAAAAAAAAAAAAAAAAAAAAAAAAAAAAAAAAAAAAAAAAAAAAAAAAAAAAAAAAAAAAAAAAAAAAAAAAAAAAAAAAAAAAAAAA
>PVJL010000738.1:0-197381 GCA_004026885.1 Lyroderma lyra | reverse complement strand
TATATGCTAACAAATTGGACAATCTGAAAGAAAAGAATAAATTTCTAGAAACATACAATCTTTCGAGGCTGAATCAAGAAGAAAAGGAAATTTAAACACCTCAATTATTAATCAACAAGTTCCCAGCCAACAAGTCCTGGGCCAGATGGCTTCACAGGTGAATTATGCCAAACATTCAAAAAAGAATTAACATCTATTCTCCTCAAACTGTTCCAGAAATTCCAAGAAGAGGGGAGGCTCCTTTTATGAAGCTACCATTACCCTGACTTCAAAACCAAACAAAGACTTTTAACAAAACAAAACAAAAATATAAGCCAATATGCAAAAATTTTCAACAAAATATTAACAAATTAAATTCAGCAATACATTAAAATGACCATTATCAAGTGGAATTAATTTCTGATATGCAAAGTTGTTTCAAAATCTGCAAATCAATTCATGTGATATACCAATCAAACAAAATGAAAGATAAAAATTATACTGTCATATTGATGGATGCAGTAAAAGCATTTGACAAAATCAGACATCCATTTATGATAAAGACTCTCAGCAAAGTGGGAATAGAAGAAACATATCTCAATATAATAAAGTCCATATATAACAAACCCCAAACTAATATCATACTCAATGAGGAAAACTATAAGCATTCCATTTAAGATTAGGAACAAGACAAGGATGCCCACTGTCACCACTTTTATTCAACATAGTACTGGAAGTCTTAGCCATAACAATCAGAGAAGAAAAATATAATAATTAAAGGCATCCAAATGAAAAAGGAAGAAATAAAACTGTCATAATTTGCAAATCACATGATATGATGCTGGGGGTGCCAAAATATGTATACACATTTTAAGAGATGTTATCTATATATTACTGTTAGAAGTTGAATTGATTTACTGTGTCAATATGTAGTATGACATTTGCTCAGAACACATCACTGTGGTATACTAATCTTACTCACCTTTACCCATATTACACCACGAATATTATGCTCCTTCTTTCATAACTCCAGGTAAAGAACCATTACCTTTGTGTGTGTGTAAGTGTTCTCTCATATTTTGTCCTGTGACAGGCAGGACAGCCAAAGTAAATGTCAGAAGCATGGTTGTCATTCAAGTCATGCAAGAATATTTTAAAGTGGTATTTGAAATTCAAGAACACGTTTGAGTCTCCCCCATTTTCTTCTGACTTAACACTCCTTGAATTCTAGCTATGGGGGACCTTAAAGAATGTGGTGTACCATAGAAAATTGGCTACACTGACAATACTTCAGGAAAAAATTGCAATGGCATGCACAGTGATACAAGTGGAGACTTTGGTCAATGTTGCTAATACAATAGTTTGCCATAATCAGAAATGGCTGGATGTTGATGGTAATCACTGTGAGCACCTCTTGTAATGTCAGAAGTCAAATGTAACTTGTATCCATCTTTATTTATCAGTATGTATTGACTATTAAAATTTGAATACAGTATTTTCATTTTTGAAAATCTGTATACTTTTTTTGGCACCATCAGTATATATGGCTTCCCTGGGCCACATTGGAAGAAGAATTGTCTTAGGCCACATATAAAATACACTAACACTAGTGATCATTGATGAGCTAAAATAAAATATTTGCGCATATTTTTTGCAATGTTTTAAGAAAGTTTACAAATTTGTGTTGGGACACATTCACAGCTATCCTGGAGTGGATGCAGAAACACAAGCCACAGCTTGGACAAGCTTGCTATATAGAAAGAATCACAAAGATTCCACCAAAAAACTATTGGAACTGATAAATAAATTTAGTAAAGTTGCAAGATACAAAACTAATACTCAGAAATTGGTTGCCTTCTCATACACCAATAACAAACTATCAAAAAGAGAAATTAAGGAAAAAATCTCATTTACAATAGCATAAAAAAACAATAAAATACCTGGGAATATATTTAACTAAAAGAGTGAAAGAACTGTACTCAGAAAATTATTAGACAATGAAGAGAGAAATTAAAAAGATATAAATAAATGGAAATATATACCATGCTCATGGATAGGAAGAATTAATGTTGTAAAAATTTTCATATTACCCAAAGCATCTATAGATTCAATGCAATCCCTATCAAAATACCAATGGCATTTTTCACAAAACTAGAACAAATAATTCTAAAATTTATATGGAACCATAAATGACCAAAAATAGCCACAGCATTCCTGAGATAGAAGAACAAAGCTGAAGAAATCATGTCACCAGATATCAAATTACACTACAAGGCCATAGTTATCAAAACAGCATTGTATTGGTATAAAAATAGACACAAGATCATTGAAACACAACAGAGAACCCACAAATAAATCCATGTCTATTTGGTCAATTAATCTATGACAAAGGAATCAATAATTTTCATTGGGGCAAAAACAGTTTATTCAATAAATGGTGCTGGGAAAACTGGACAGCTACATGCAAAAATATAAAATTGAACCACCTTCTTTCACCATATACAAAATTAAACTCCAAATTGATTAAAGACTTAAATGCAAGATCCAAAACCATAAAACTTCTAGTAAAAAATATCAGAAGTAACCACTCAGACATTACCCTTAGTAATATCTTAAATGATATATCTATTTGGGCAAGAAAAACAAAAGAAATAAAGTCACAGGATACAAAGTCTATGTACAAAAATAATAATATTCCTATATACAAACAATTAAACTTCAGAAAAAATAATGAGTCAATAGCTTTTGCTATAACAACAAAAAGAATGAAATACATAATAATTAACTTAACAAAGAATGTGACAAACTTATACACAAAAAACTAAGACACTTTTGAAAGAAAATGAAGAGGACACAAAGAAATGGAAAGATATTCTGTTTTCATGGATATTAAGACTTAACATTGCTAACATGGCCATATTACCAAAAACAAGTTAAATAAAATTCCCATAAAAATCCCACAATCATACTTTCACAAAATAGATTTAAAAATTATCAAATTTGTATGGAACCGCAAAAGACCTCAAATTGCCAAAGCAATGCTATATAAAAAATTTTTTAAAATAAGACTGGTGGTATCACACTCTCCGATTTCAATATATACTACAAAGCATCAATAATCAAAACAGCTTGTTATTGGCAGAAAAACAGAAACACAGACCAGTGGAATAGAATTGAAAATCAAGAAGTAAATTCACTAATTTATGGACAAATAATTTTTGATAAAGGAGCAAAAAATATGCAATGAGGAAAAGGCAGCCTCTTTAGTAGATGGTACTGGGAAAGTTAGAAAAACATAGGCAAAAGAATAAATCTTACTGTGAAGTCTCACCATATATAAAAATTAAACCAAAATGAATTAAACATACCCATATGTGATCCAAAACAATAAACTATATAGAAGAAAACATTGGTATTAAACTTACAGATTGGGAGATCAAGGAAGACTTCATGAACCTGATCTCAAAGGCAAGGGACATAAAAGCCAAAATAAATGAATGGGACTATATCAAACTAAAAAGCTTCTGCACAGTGAAAGAAACCATCAACAAAGCAAAGAGACAGCCAACTGAATGAGAGAACATATCTGCAAACAATGTATCTGCCAAGGGTCTAATATCTAAAATATATAAAGAACTAATACAACTCAACAAACAAACCAATAAAAAAGTGGGCAGAGGACCTAAACAGACACTTTTCCCATGAAGAAATACAAATGGCCAACACACGTATGAAAAAATACTCAACCTCATTAGCTATCAGGAAAATGCAAATCAAAACCACAATGAGATATCACCTCATACCTGTTAGAATGGCTATTATCAACCAGACAAGCAATAACAAGTGCTGGACAGGCTGTAGAGAAAAATGAAGTCTTGCACACTGCTGGTGGGAATGCAAACTGGTACAATCACTATGGAAGACAGTATAGAGATTTCTCAGAAAATTGGGATTGGAGTTATCATATGACCCAGCAATCCCCCTTCTGGGGATCTATTCAAAAATCTTAAAAACTTTAGTCTGCAAAGACTTATGTACCTCAATGTTCATTGCAGCACTGTTCTCAGTGGCCAAGACGTGGAAACAACTAAAGTGCCCTTTGATAGATGACTGGATAAAGAAGCTGTGGTATATATGCACAATGGAATATTACTCAGCTATAAGAAAAGATGAAATATTGTCATTTGTGACAAAATGGATGGACCTAGAGATCATCATGCTAAGCAAAATAAGCCAGACAGAAAACACCAAGAGTTATATTACTTCACTCATATGTGTAATATAAAACTGAAAACAATGAAGAATAAACAAGCAAACACATAAAAAAAAGCTCATGGACACAATCAATAGTTAAAGGGTTATTTGGGGACAAGTGGGCAGGGAGTGGGACAAGAGGGAGGAGGTGGTAAAGGAGAGAGGGGTAGCCAAATATACGGTGATGGAAAGAGAACTCACACTGGGTGGTGAACATATAATGCAACAGATAGACGATGCACTGTACAATTATACACCTGGAACCTATGTAACTCTTGATAATGTCAGCCCAATAAGTCTAACAATGAAAATATTTTTCAAAAAGTATCAACAGAGGGAAGAAGGCAAGATGGTGACTGAAGAGGAGGTCCCTAAGGCCTCTCCCAGAAAACACAATTGAACGGCTGCCCAGGAGCCAAGAAAGAGGACCCTGAGTGACAAAACGGTTGTTGAGAAATACACAAATTCCAAGTAAGCACCTGAAGGTTGGAGAGAAAGGGGCAAGTGGGGGAGAGGCAAGGGAGCAGAGACAAACTGCAACAGGACACAATTGCTGCTGACTATCCGGAGTGGCACAGCACGTGGGAGGGGAGAGACCGCGGGGGAGCTGGGCTTTGGAGCTGCATGCTGGGGACAAAGGTTGGGAGCCAGTCTCTGGAACTTTTGAGAGGTAGAAGAGCTGAGCGAGGACTCTGAACTGCAAAGATGACACCCCAGCTCTAGACCCCCTGGAGACTTACACAGAGCTGCAGTTCCTGTTCCCAGCCCACTGCAAAAGTGACCCTGCTATCTCAGGCCAGGCCCACAGCTTTGGACTTATGGAACATGCATTTCCTCATGCACCTTAGGGTCCTGAAAGCAGTGTGAGCCTGTAGACAGCCAGATGCTGAAGCAGGGTGGGGAAGAAAGGTAGATTTGAAAGCATTCACCTGACCCACCAGAAACAAGTCTCGAACCAGCTTCCCTAGCAAAGGGCAGAAGGCAGAGCCGCCCTTGGAGTGCCTTTTGTTGGCCTCTCCCCAGGATATATGTGTGTAGCCTCCAAACGCAGTAGGAGATCAGAAAAAAGAAATAAACAAACCCTCTCTCTCCCAAAACTTGAAACCTAGTGCCATCTAGTGTCTGCTCTACAGCAAGATACAGCAAAAGGAATAATCTGGGCACTGAACATAAAGCCCTCATGTCAAAGAGGAAGAACCCAGTGGACAGGATGAATTCCTTAAAAACTAAAACTTCTCAGGAAGAACATGAAATGTATGGAGAAGACAGCATCTTAGACCTAGAAGGGTCTGATTTAAGTGACAGAGAATTTAAAGCAGCCATTCTAAAGGATGTGAGAGAAATGAAATCATACTGGCAGAACACCGTAGCTGAGATAAATAACATAAAAAAGGATATTAACAACATAAAAAAGGAACTCAGTGAACAAAAAGAACAATTTAACAAAGAAATTTAAAACATAAGAAAGACTGAGATGGAAATGCAAGAAATAAATAATACGATAAAAGAAGTGAGAAATGAAATAACTGCCATAGGAAACAGGACCAACCAGATGGAGGAAAGAATTAGTGATATTGAAGATCAGAACATGGAAACAGCTCAGAAAGACGAAGAGAGGGAATATAGAACCAAAAGGATTGAAAGAACTCTGCAAGAACTATCCGACTCCATGAGACAAAACACCATCAGGATAATAGGAATAGAAGAGGGGGCAGAGCATTCTACAGAGAGCATACTCAAACAAATAGTTGATGAGAACTTTCCAAACCTGTGGAAAGATCTGGAACCCCAAGTTCAAGAAGAAAACAGGTCCCCCAGATACCTGGACCCCAACAGATCTTCTCCAAGACACATGGTACTAAAGATGTCCAAAACTAAAGACAAAGAGACAATTCTCAAGGCAGCCAGGGAAAAAAGAACTATAACCTTTAGAGGAAAACCCACCAGGCTGGCATAAGATTTCTCAGCTGAAACTCTGCAAGCCAGGAGAGAGTGGAATTCAATATTCAAAAATTTAAAAGAGAGAAACTTCCAACCAAGAATAAATTATCCAGCAAAATTATCTTTCAGATATGAAGGTGGAATAAAGACCTTCTCAGACACAGAAGCTGAGGGAATTTTCCAGCACAAGGGAGCACTCCAAGAATTACTGAAGGAGGCTCTTTGACCTGAAACAAAACATCAGGAAAAATGGAACAAAGTTGGGGCATCAAGAAAGAAACAAAAACAAACAAACAAACAAACAAAAAAAAGAAAGAAATAAGTGATGGCAACAAGAAATCCTCACATATCGATCATCACTCTAAATGTTAATGGACTGAATTTACCAATAAAAAGGCACAGAGTAGCAGACTGAATTAAAAAACAGAACGTATCCATATGCTGTCTCCAAGAAACACACCTCAGCTGTAAGGACAAACACAGACTCAGAGTGAAAGGATGGGATACCATACACCAAGCAAATGGTAACCAGAGAAAAGCAGGAGTGGCCATACTGATATCTGATGAAATAAACTTCAAGTTGAAAAAGATAGTAAAAGACAAAGATGGTCATTACATAATGATAAAAGGCACAATGCAACAACAAGAAGAGTTGACACTAATCAACATATATGCTCCCAACCAGGATGCACCAAAATACACAAAGAAACTACTAACAGACTTGAAAGGAGAAACTGATGAATACACAATCATAGTGGGGGACTTAAACACCCCATGGACAGATCATCCAAACAGAAAATAAATAAGGAAATAACATCTCTAAATGACACATTACAGCAATTGGACATAATTGACATTTACAGGACACTTCATCCAGCAAAAAGAGACTACACCTTCTTTTCTAGTGCGCATGGAACATTCTCAAGGGTAGAACACATGCTGGGACACAAAAGTAGCCTCGGCAAATTCAAGAAGATCGAAATCATACCAAGTGTATTCTCAGACCACAAAGCTTTGAAATTGGAGATCAACTGTAAAAGCAAAGCAGAAAAAACCACATATACATGGAGATTGAACAACAGCTTGTTGAAAAAGGACTGGATAAAAGAACAAATAAAAGATGAGATTAAAAAATATATAGAAACTAATGACAATAAAAAAAATACAACGTATCAGAATTATTGGGACACAGCGAAAGTGGTAATAAGAGGGAAATTTATATCATTACAGGCCTATCTTAAGAAACAAGGAAAATCACAAGCAAACATCTTAGCATCCCATCTCAAAAAACTAGAAAAAGAAGAGCAGACAAAACCCAAAGTCAGCAGAAGTAAAGAAATAATAAAAATTAAAGCAGAGCTAAACCAATGAGAGAACAGAAGGAAAATACAAAAAATTAATATAACGAAGAGCTGATTCTTTGAGAAAGTCAACAATATTGACAAACCCCTGGTGAGACTAATCAAAGGACGAAAGGAAAGGACACAACTATCCAAAATTAGAAATGAAAGAGGAGAAATTACCACTGAAATACAAAGGATTATAAGAAAATATTATGAAGGACTTTATGCTACGAAATTTAACAACCTAGAAGAAATGGACAAGTTTCTAGAAACTTATAGCCCATCAAGAATGAAACAAGAAGAACTGGGTAATGTAAATAGACCAATCAATAGCAATGAGATTGAAATGACTATCCATAATCTTCCTAAAGGCAAAATCCATAGACCAGATGGTTTCACCAATGAGTTCTACCAAGTATCAAAGAAGAATTAACACCTATCCTTTTCAGACTCTTCCAAAAAATTGAAGGAATACTTCCTAACTCATTCTATGAGGCCAACATTACCCTAATACCAAAGCCTGGCAAAGACAACACAAAAAAAGAAAACTATAGACCAATATCTCTGATGAACACAGATGCAAAAATTCTGAACAAAATATTAGCAAACAGAATACAACAATGCATCAAAAAGATCATACATTATGATCAAGTGGGATTCATCCCAGGAGAACAAGGATGGTTCAACATACAAAAATCAATCAATGTGATACACCACATAAACAAAATCAAAGATAAAGACCATATGTTCATTTCAATTGATGCAGAAAAAGCTTTTGACAAGGTACAACATCCATTTATGATCAAAACACTACATAAAATAGGTATAGAAGTAAAGTATCTCAAAATAATAAAGGCCATATATGACAAAACCTCGGCTAACATGATACTGAATGGGGCAAAACTGAAGACTATTCCCCTAAAATCAGGAACAAGACAGGGATGCCCCCCTGTCACCACTGCTCTTTAATATACTGTTGGAAGTTCTAGCCACAGCAATCAGGCAAGTGAAAAGAATAAAAGGTATCCAAATCGGGAAAGAAGAGGTAAAAAAATTCCAAAGAATCCATGAGGAAAGTATTAGAAACAATTAATGAATATAGTAAATTTGCAGGATACAAAATCAATGTTCAAAAATCAACAGCATTCCTTTATACAAACAATGAATTCTCAGAAAAAGAAATGAGGGTGTCAATTCCTTTTGCTATTACAACAAAAAGAATGAAATACCTGGAAGTTAACTTAACAAAGAATGTGACAGACTTATACAAAGAAAACTATAAGACACTTTTGAAAGAATTTGGAACAGACTTTAAGAGGTGGAAAAATATCCCCTGTTCATGGATAGGAAGACTTTACATTGTTAAAATGGCCATTCTGCCAAAAGCAATCTATAGATTTAGTGCAATACCCATCAAAATCCCACAATCATTCTTTCGTGAAATAGATAAAAGAATTATATGGAACCATAAAAGACTTCGAATTGCCAAAGCAATACTACATAAAAAGAATAAGGCTGGTGGCATTACACTTCGTGACTTCTATTTATATTACAAAGCATCAATAGTCAAAACAGCTTGGTATTGGCAGAAGAACAGATATAGACCAATGGAACAGAAATGAAAACTCAGAAATAAACCCACAAATTTATGGACAAATAATTTTCGATAAAGGAGCAAAAAAACATACAATGGGGAAAAGACAGCCTCTTTAGTAGGCGGTGCTGGGAAAACTGGAAAAACATATGCAAAAGAATGAACCTGAGCTGTGAACTCTCTCCATATACAAAAATTAACTCAAAATGGATTAAAGACCTTCATATTATATGTATAGAAGAAAATATTGGTACTAAACTTATAGAACTAGGATTTAAGGAAGACTTCATGAACCTGTCCTCAAAGGCAAGGGAAGTAAAAGCAAAAATAAATGAATGGGACTATATGAAACTAAGAAGCTTCTGCACAGCAAAAGAAACCATCAACAAGGCAAAGAGATAGTCAACTGAATGGGAGAAAATATTTGCAAATAACGCATCAGATAAGGGTCTAATATCTAAAATATATAAAGAACTAATAAGACTTAACAATAAATAAATGAACAATCCAATTAAAAAGTGGGCAGAAGAACTAAACAGATACATCAGACACTTCTCCCAATAAGAAATACAAATGGCTAACAGACATATGAAAAAATGCTCATTCTCATTAGCTATCAGGGAAATGCAAATCAAAACCACAATGAGATAGCACCTCACACCTGTTAGAATGGCTATTATCAACAAGACAAGGAATAACAAGTGCTGGAGAGGATGTGGAGAAAAAGGAACTCTGGTACACTGCTGGTGGTAATGCAAACTGGTACAACTACTGTGAAAGACAATGTGGAGTTTCCTTAGATAATCAGGAATGGAGTTACCATTTGACCCAGCAATCCCCCTTCTGGGGATCTACCCAAAAAAGCCTGAAAACCTTTTTCTGCAAAGACTTATGTATCCCAATGTTCATCACAGCGCTGTTCACAGTGGCCAAAACATGGAAACAACAAAAGTGCCCGGCGACAGATGACTGGAGAAAGAAGCTGTGGTACATATACACCATGGAATATTACTCAGCTATTAGAAAAGATGAAATATTGCTATTTGCAACAAAATGGATGGACCTGGAGAACATTATGCTTAATGAAATAAGCCAGACAGAAAAAACAAAGAACTGTATGACTTCACTCATAAAACTGAAAGCAAAGAAAAAAGGAATGAACAAACAGACAAACAACCCATGGACACAATCAATAGTTTAATGCTTATTTGGGGACAAGTAGGTTAGGGAGGGGAGAAAGAGGAGGGATAGGGAGAGGAAGGAGGAGGAGCTAGATATAGGGTGATGGAAGGAGAAGTCACATTAGGTGGTGAATTTATTATACAACAAGTTGACAACGCACTTTAGAATTGTATGCCTGAAACCTATGTAATCCTTGCTAAGAGATGTCACCCCAATAAGTCTAACAATAAAAATGAATTTTAAAAAAAGAAAAAAAATAATAAATTGTTGATGAAACATAAAAAAAATCAACAAATAAAAACAAGAAAGGAAAAAATAAACAAATGGGACTGCATCAAACTTAACAGTTTTTTCACAGCAAAATAAAAGATCAACAAAACAAAAGACATACTATGAAGATATTTCCCAACAATGCATTTGATAAATGGTTAATATCCAAAATTTATAAGAAACTCATACAACTCAACACCAATCCAAACCATGCCAAACCAAACAAAAAGACAATCTAATTTAAAAATGGGCAGAAGACCTGAAATGACATTTCTCCAAAGTGGACATTCAGATGGCCAATGGACATATGAAAAGATGCTCAACATTAGTAATCATCAGAGAAATGCAAATTAAAACCAAAATTAGGTAACACTTAAGTCTAGTCAGAGTGGCTATTATTAATAAATTGACTAAAAGTAAGTGTTGGCAAGCATGTGGAGAAAAGGAAACCCTTGTGCACTGTTGGTGGAACTGCAAATTGGTGCAGCCACTATGAAAAACCATATGGAAGTTTCTCTAAAAATTCAAAATGAAACTACTTTATCATCCAGCAATTTCATTTCTGGGTATTTATCCAAAGAAATCCAAAACACTAATTTGAAAAATAATATGTGCACATTTATGTTTATTGCAGCATTATTCACAACAGCCTAGATTTGGAAACAACCTAAATATCCATCAATAGACGACTGGATAAAGAAATGATGGTACATTTACAAAGTAGAATATTACTTAGACATAAAAAAGAATGAAATCGTACCATTTGCAACAACATAGATTGACCTAGAAGTTATTATGGTAAGCCAAATAAGTCAGACTGAGAAAGACATATATCATATGATCTCAATTATATGTGGAATGTAAAGAACAGAATAGGAGGTTAGGCAAGAGGGAAACCAGAGAGAGGATCTCTTAAACCTCTCCTGGAAAATACAATTGAACAGCTGGGATCCAACATAAGAAACCCTCAGTGGCACAGTCTCAGCTGAGCAATCCACACAGTGCAAAAAAAGCACCTGAATGTAAGAGAAATGTGGGTGGGGGCAAGAGAGAAAATAAAGAGGAAACAGAGTGGTCTAGAGACTCGCAGTTGCAGATCGCGACCCATGGTTGAAGATCGCGACTTGATTGCGACTAAGCAATGTGATCCTAGATGGGCAGGGGGCCGAGTGACAAAAAGAGTAGAGGTGAGAGCAGATAATCCTGTGAGACTGTGGGTGAGTTGGACAAAGCAGCAGCACATTAGGACCCTAGCCAGAACTCCTCACCCAGGAGCAACTCAGAGGCCATACAAAGCATCTCAACTGCCCAAAGTGGGAATAGGTGTACCATCTGCAGTGTTGCATGACTCTGGGGAGTTTGAAATTGAGAGCAGCTGCCGCGGAAATGCTGAAACTCTGAAATATGGTCCAGGGTGAAATGCAGGCTCAGGAGAAGGGAGAAAGGTTGAGTTCAAGGTGATCTCTAGGACCCAATCAATGTGAGCACTGCCAGCTACAGGTTTTCCCTGCATTTGCCTCCTCCCTGCCCCTAGCTTCCCTGAGGAACCACAGGAAGCAGTTACCTTGGACCACCCTGCCCCCAAGCCCAGGTGGAGGCCAGGTGGAGATCCCTAACTCTCTACCAAAGCTTGCCCCCCCCAGCACCACCCAGTGTCTTCTCTGCAGAAAGACACTATAGTGATACCAACTGAGAAGAGAGAGATCTCTTCATATTTACCACAGGAAAAGCCCTCATGCCCAGAAAAAAAATGTTTCAAGCAATATAAGTACATTAGTATTTAAAGCCACTCAGAAAGTAACGGAAAAATCTCCAGAAAAGGATCTCATAGATTTGGAAATATATGATCTAAGTGATACAGAATACAACACTGCAGTTCTAAAAACTTTCAGAGAAATGAAAATACATTGGCAGAACACCCTGACTAAGGTGAATGATCTCAGAAATAAAATTTGTGAACAAAAGGAACATTTTAACAAAGAAATTGAAAACATAAAAAAGGATCAGTTAGAAATTTGAGAGATAAACAATGCAATAAAAGAACTGAGAAATGAACTAAACACCATAGGAAACAGGGCCATCCAGATGGAGGAAAGAATTAGTGATATTGAAGATCAGAATATGAAAAAAAAACATAGAAAAAAATGGAGACTTGAAGTCAAAAGAACTGAAAAAACTCTACAAGAACTATCTGACTCCATTATAGAAAACAAAATTTGAATAATAGGCTTAGAAGAAGGGGTAGAAAAAAACTCTCCAAAGAGCATACCCAAATAGTAAACAAGAACTTTCCAAACTTATGGAAAGATCTGGAACCCAAAATTCAAGAAGGAAATAGGACCCCTAGCTATGAGGACCCTAACAGATTTTCTCCAAGGCACATTGTACTGAAGATGTCAAAAATCAAAGACAAAGAGAAAATTCTCAAGGCAACCAGGAGAAAAAATCCTATAAACTTTACAAGAAAGCCCATCAGGCTATCATTAGACTTCTCAGCAGAAACTCTACGAGCCAGGAAGGGGTGGAATCAAATATTAAAAACATTAAAAGAGGGAAACTTCCAGTCAAGAATAAATTATCCAGCAAAATTATCCTTCAGATATGAAGAAGGAATAAAAAGCTAAGGGAATTCTCCAGGACAAGGCCAGCATTTCATGAAATACTGAAAAAAGCTCTTCAACCTGAAACTAAAAATTGAAATAAATGGGAAAGTTATGGGACTACAAAAAATAAATAAAAAGGAGGAGAAAGTAATGATCTCATATATGTAATATGGAATGAAATCACCAATAAAAAGGCATAGTGTAGCAGATTGGATTAAAGAAAAAACCCATTCAGGTGCTGTCTCCAAAAGATACACCTCAGCCATAAGGACGAATACAGACTCAGAGTGAAAGGATGGAAAATAATACTCCATGCAAATGACATATAGAGATAAGTAGGAGTTGCAATACTGATATCTGATGAAACAGACTTCAGGATAAAAAAGATAACAAGAGACAAAGATGGACATTTCCTAGTGATAAAAGGGACACTAAAACAACAAAAGATGTGACACTCAATATATATGGCCCCAATCAAGAAGCACCAAAATATACAAAGCAACCACTAACAGATCTGAAAAAAGAAACTGACAAAAACACAATTAGAATAGGGGACTTAAACAGCCCCTTAACAGCCATGGGGAGATCATTCAAACAGAAAGTAAATAAGGAAATATCAGCTTTCAATGATACATTACAGCAATCGAACATAATAGACATTTATAGGACAATTCATCCAACAACAAAAGATTATACCTTTTTTTCTAGTGCACATAGAACATTCTCAAGGATAGACCATATGCTGGGACACAAAACAAGCCTCAGCAAATTCAAGAAGATTGAAATCATATCAAGTGTATTCTCAGATTACAACACTTTCAAATTGGCGATCAACTGCAAAAGGAAAGCAGGAAAAAATCACATATAAATGGAGATTAAACAACATCTTATTTTAAAATGACTGGATAAAAGAAGAAATAAAAGAAGAAATTAAAATACATAGAGACTAATGGCAATGAAAATACAACTTACCAAAATTATTGGGATGCAGAGAAAGCAGTAATAAAAAGAAGATTTATATCATTAACGCCTATCTTAAGAAACAAACAAACAAATAATCACAAGTAAATATCCTAAAATCCCATCTTAAAGAACTAAAACCAAAAGAATAGAAAAAATTCAAAGTCAGCAATAAAAGAAATAATAAAAATTAATGCAGAGCTAAATGAATTTGAGACCAAAAACACAACAGGAAAAATTAATGCAACAAGAGGTGGTTCTTTGAAAAAAATCAATGAAATTGACAAACCCCTGGCTAGACTAAACAACCAAAGGATGAAAAGAAAAGACACAAATAATCAAATTTAGAAGTGAAAGACGAGAAATTATTACTGATATCACAAAAATACAGAGGACCATAAGAAAATATTATGAAGTGATTTATGCTACTAAATTTAACAACCTAGAATAAATGGAGAAGTTCCTAGAAACATATAGTCTACCTAGACTGAACCAAGAAGAACTGGATAATCTAAATAGACCAATCAATGGTAAAGAAATTGAAACAATAACTTAAAACTTTCCCAAAGGCAAAAGCCCAGACCAGATAGGCTCACCAGATGGGCTCACCAGTGAGTTTTACCAAGTATTCAAAGAATTAATGTTTATTCTCTTCACATTCTTCCAATAAATTGAAGATGAGGCAACACTTCTCAGCTCATTCTATGATGCCAACATTACCCTGATAACAAGGCCTGGGAAGGACACACACACACACATACAAACTATAGACCAGTGTTTCTGAAAAACACAGATGCAAAAATCCTAAACAAAATATTAGCAAATAGAATAAAACAATGTAGCAAAAAGATTATATACCACAATCAGGTGGGATTCATCCCAGCCGCACAAGGATGGTTCTCCATACCCAAATCAATCAAAGTGATGCACTATATAAACAAAATAAAAAATAAAAACCATATGATCATATCAACTGATGCAGAAAAAGCATTTGACAAGATACAGCATTTATTTATGATCAAACCACTGAAAAAATGGATATAGATGAAAGGTACCTCAACATAATAAAGGTCATATATGACAAACTTTCAGCTAATATTATACTGAATGAGGAAAAACTGAAGCCCCTCTAGGGATAAAATCAGGAACAAGATAGGAATGTCCCTGTCACCGCAGCTATTCAATATAGCACTGGAAGTTCTAACCAGAGTAATCAAGCAAGAGAAAGTAATAAAAGGTATCCAAATTCAAAGAGAAGAAGTCAAACTCTTATTATTTGCAGATGACTTGATCCTTCACATATAAAATTTCAAAGAATTTACCAGAAAACTATTAGAGGCAATGAATGAATACAGTAAAGTTGCAGGATACAAAATCAACATACAAAAATCAATTGCATTTCTATACACAAACAATGAGCCTTCAGAAAAGGTAATGAGAGAATCAATACCTTTTACTATCACAACAAACAGAATAAAATGCCTGGGAATTAAGAAAGAACATGATGGACATATACATGGAAAACTATGACACTTTTCAAAGAAATTGCAGAGGACACAAAGAAATAAAAATATATTTCATGTTCATGAATAGGAAGACTTAATGTTGTTAAAATAGTTATATTGCCCAGGATAATAAACAGATTTAATGCAATTCCCATGAAAATCTCACAAACATAGTTTCATTAAATAGATAAAAAAAATTATCAGATTTGTATGGAACCACAAAAGACCTCAAAAGGCCAACACTATACTACATAAAAAGAATACGGCTGGAGGTATCATGCTCCCCGATTTCAATTTATACTGCAGAGCACCAATAATTAAAACAGCTTACTATTGGCAGAAAAACAAACCCACAGACCCACTGAACAGAATCAAAATCCCAGAAATAAATCCACGAATATATGGACAAATAGTTTTTTATAAAAAAGTAAAAAATATACAATGGGAATAAAAGCTTTTTCAGTAGATGGTGCTGGGAAAACTGGAAAACCATATACAAAAGAATGAATCTGAGCTGTGAACTGTCACCATATACTAAAATTAATTCAAAATGGATTCAAGACCTCCACATAAGACCTGGAACAGAAACCAAATAGAAGAAAACATTGGTACTAAACTTATAGATCTGGGGTTCAAGGAGGACTTTATGAACCTGACCTCAAAGGCAAGAGAAATAAAAGCAAAAATAAATGAATGGGACTATATCAAACTAAAAAGCTTCTGCACAGTAAAAGAAATTATCAACAAAGCAATAAGACAGCCAAAGAAATGGGAGAAAATATTTGGAAACAATGCATCTGATAAGGAACAAATATCTAAAATATATAATGAACTAGTAGTACTCAATAACAAAAAAACAAACAACCCAATTAAAAAGTGGGCAGAGGACTGAAAGAGACACTTCTCCCATGAAGACATACAAATGGCTCAACTTCACTAGCTATTAGGAAAATGCAAATCAAAGCCACAATGAGATATCACCTCACACCTGTGAGAATGGATATTATCAACAAGACAAGGAATAACAAGTGCTGAAGAGGCTCTGGTGAAAAAGGAACACTCACAACACTGCTGGTAGGATTGCAAAGGACAGTGTGGAGGCTTCTTAGAAAATTGGGAATGTAGTTACCATATGACCTGGCAATCCCTCTTCTGGGTATCTACTCCCCAAATTTAAAAACCTTAGTCTGTATGTACCTTAACGTTCATAGCAGCACTTTTCACAGTGGCTAGGACATGGAAACAATTGAAGTGCACTTAGATCGGTGTTTGGATAAAGAAGCTGTGGTACATATTTACAATAGAATATTACTCAGCTATAAGAAAAAGCAAAATACTGCCATTTGCAACAAAATGGATGGGCCTTGAGAACATCATGCTAAGCAAAATAAGCCAGACAGAAAAAAACCAAGAACCATGACTTCAATCATGTATGGATTATAAAACTGAAAGCAACAAAGAAACAAAAACACACAGACACAGTCAATAGTTTAGTGGTTACCTGAGGGCAAGCAGGGAGTTGGTGGGAGACCTGGGAGGAGATGGGAGAGGAGGGAGGGGTTATCAAATATATGGTGATGGAAAGAGAGATAATACTGGGTGGTGAACACATAATGCAACACATAGATGATGCACTGTAAAATTGTATGCCTGGAACTTATGTAATTCTTGTTAACCAATGTCAACCCAATTAACTCTAACAATTAAAAAAACAGAATAAATAAATAATCAAAACAGAAATAGACTCATTGATGTAGAGAACAAACTCATGGGTGTTAAATGGGAGGGAGAATGAGGGGATGGGTGAGAAAGGTGAAGAGTTTAGGAAATACAAATTGGTAGTAACAAAATAGTCATGGAGAGAAGAAGTACAGTATGGGCAATATAGTCAATAATGTAAAAACTATGCATGGTGTCGGATGGACATTAGACAAATGGGGGGAGCACTTCATAAATTATATAAATGCCTATCCACTATGCTGTACATCTGAAAATAACATAAAATCGTATTTAATGTAAACTCTTATTTTAAATATATATATATATATATACACACACATATAGTCATGAGATGTAGAGCACAGCACAGGAAATATAATTGTATAATTGTAAATAGTATTGTAATAGCTATGTAATGTATCAGATAAATAATAGACCTGTTGGGGTTATCATTATGTGAGGTCTGTAAATGTCTAAGCATTATGTTTTTTGTACACCTGGAATTAATAAAAAGGGAAAAATAGAAAAATTAATAAAGTGCAGGATAGCATATTTTGTTAAAGAATCGAGATAAATACTTGAGGAAAAAAATTAGTTTCCTTGAGATGGGGAGCAGAAAGCTACTATTTATCATTATAATCTCATAGTGCTACATGTCTTTTGAAGCTATGACATGTACCAGTATTATATTGCAAAAATACAAATTCAATTTGACAACAAAAGAAGGGGAAGAAGAAGGAGATAAGTTTTGATGGTAAATCAAGCAGGATCTTTTCGACTGCCTGTTGGTCATATTGAGGATGGAGAGGGTATGTGCAGGTGGCCCATCCCAAATCCCTCATCTTTCCCAGAGAGACACAGGGCCCAGGTTGTGTCCAGGGTACCTTAGTAGGGTCATTTTGGTGCATCAGCAACATCATTTTCAGTTTCCATTTCTGTGCTCTCAGAATCTCTAACTGAGTTTTTTGTGTGTTTGGAAAATGCTTTAGATCAGGCTTTTCCAACCTGCAGCCCATGGGCCACATGCAGCCCAGGACAGCTTTGAATGCGGTCCAATACAAATTCATAAACTTTCTTAAAACATTATGAAAATTTTGCATTGACCCTTTTTTTTCCAGCTCATCAGCTATCATTAGAGTTAGTGTATTTTTTGTGTGACCCAAGACAATTCTTCTTCCAAGGTTGCCTAGGGAAACCAAAATGTTGGACACACTTGCTTTGGATAAAATGTTAACACCAGTGTCAGATCCATGTTTTAAGGGACCTAACACTTGTATAATTTGGAGGGACTGTCTCTAAAAAAAATAGTACAAAAGAATACATTCAAAATTAGGTATGAAAGTGAACATTTATTTAGAATGAGAAAATGCATCACAATAAATTATGATTTCAAAAGCTATTAAGTAACAAAAATCTCAACAAAAATATAAAAGTGACATAACAATTAAATATCTAATTAAATATCTGACACATTGCTATAATATTTTTCTTTACATTGTTCTGGATGTATAATCTTTGATCACCTCTCCATATGACAAAATTTTTTCATTATCTATAGAGAGAATAGAAACGTAATTTAGTCTTTCCTCTAGAATGGTTGATTAAAATCTATTTTCTACAATTGGTTGCTTAATAAACTTTCTCTCTGGTTTCCAAATAACTATTGGTAAAGTCATATACATTTTTAAGACTGTTGTCCTGAATTCTAAAACTTTTCTATTTTTGTTCTTTTCCTTTATAAACTTCTACAGCACCTTGCTTTTGTAGCACTACTTCAGACTTGTTGCTTACAAACTCAGAAATTCTGATAAATGTTACATGTGATTTCCATTAATGCAGGAAAAAATGTATATATTATAATTGTCTATGCTGCACTTTTTAGTATATTCCTGACAGAAAACAAAACAAAACAAAACAAAACACCTTGCATTTTGATGAGGTGTCTTTGAGAACTGAATCTTCCAGCTATTGATAATTGGAAGAATGTTCCACAGATGGTCTTCTGGCTCTAAATATTTCAAATCTTATTTGTCCTCCATCTTCTTCACATTTCCAGAACTAGATTCCACAGCATGTGTCCATGTGCTAAAGTGACCTCTGTCCCCAGAATTTTTCTGTCACAACTCCTTGTGAATGGGCAATAGCTTAACTATGAGTACATAAAAGAAACAATAGCAGACATATCTCACTAAACCCAAACTAAACGTATCTTAAACTCAATTTCCTCCAAAATGCCCATGGTCACACACAATGCCACTGAGAGATGGGGAAGAATGATGAAAGGGAAAGGAGAGTAAAAAAAAAACAGGGTCTTTAGTGATTGTGGTTAAAATAACTCTTACAAACTTTGTAAAAACCATATGATAATAAAAACCTATTTCTAGGGACTTAGAAAGGCCAATGCAAGGGAGATATTCTCTAACTTAAGCTTCATTCCCTCTGACTGGTGCTCAGGCAGGAAACCTGCCAGTGTTCCAGCCTTTCTGCCCTGGTGTGAAACATATAACCTCTGCCCTGAGAAAACGGGGAGGAGAGGACCAGGTTTGGGATAAGGCTGGAACCTGCCTCACCTGAGCTGACTTTAGCTATGTGGTTTAAGGGTTTCCTTGCCTAAGCTGGCAAGGAAAGATGTGTGCTATCAGTATCTCTCTGTAAGTGATTTTTCTGCCAGCTGGCAAGGGAGGAAGGTATGTGTTGAGATCTGGGCAGTGGGGAAAATATTGAAGAAAGGTGAGAAAGAAAGAAAAAACAGTCTATTCTGGTCCCTCAAAATTACAAGTAGACACCAAAGAAGATCTCTTCTGGCGTTGAATCTTTGTTTCATGGGTTCTCTGGTGGGGTAACGGCTAGGCTTCCATGCTCACAATGCTGTGGCCTGGGTTCGATTCTCAGCCAGGGAACCAACCAAAAACAAACAAACAAACAAACAAACAAACAAAACAAAACAAAACCTGATGAATCTTTGTTTCACAACACCTGGATAATCAAGTAATTGATTTATTACCATTTTTTTTTCCTGAAAACAGCTGTCTCTCCTTTATCTGTGTGCATGCTGTGGATTATAGTCACAATGGTGCTTTAGATCTGTCTCTCCCATCATCAGTTACATGTGCAAAAGAAATAAACATTTTACTGGCAGACCAAACAAAACATGAGGAAGATGATTTAAAGCAGAAGAATAACAATACATTCCACAGCCAATCAGAAATTATTCTTGAATGTTTCTTTACTTCTGACTTTTGAAAGAAGAAACATTTTTAGGAGCCTACTTTGTGCCTCTGATATTATCTCTGTTAATCTTCACAGTAACCCTAAGAAAAGGTATTATTATTCATATTTTGCAAGCCCATAATGGAGCCCAAAACAACATACTAACAAGGGATGTCTGACTCCCAAGCCATGTTTTTTCAACACCCTACATTGACAACTGAAAATCACCCATAGCATGAAGTTCCCAGGATGACCTGAGTCCTCCTCACTAAAGGGCTTGCTGTCCAAATCTATCATACTTTGGGCATCTGGACCCTGGTGAAGACAAAAAACCAAGCATGATATCTTTCTTGTATTTACAGAGATCCCCAGTGTTAGGATGAGCAGACATTCCATTTTAAACAGGACAGAAAACAAGGATACTGTCCCATTTCAAATGCTACATATGGTCAGCCTAGTCTCATGGGGCTAAATTCAAGGCATCACTAGGCTGACGATATGTACCACTTGACACAGCACAGTACATTGTTTGCTGTCCTCTTTAAAACTGGGCATCTGGTCAGCCTACCAGTGGTTGCTAAGTGATCCAGACAACTAATTGACATATTTTCTTATTTTCTGGAAAAATTACCACTACCATTAGAAGCCAGCCCTAGACCTAAGAAAGTTTGTAGAATACTTAGTATAGAAATGCTTTAAAATTCCATTTTGCAAACCATACATTAGGGAGTATTGAAGGCTAATATTGCTGAGTTAGATGAATAAAAAATTTTTTTGAGTTTTGAGCCATTGAAAACATATTGAGGAATATTTTTCACTCTATACTCCTAGGAGACAGTCAGCCAAACAGTTGCTTTCTTGCTGAGTTTATGTAGTTGAAAGAAAAGCTGATATTTCTTGTGGTTTATTTCAAAATAAAACCAGAACATTGCAGGCCTTTAGGCAGCTCCAATAGCCACAGACAATTGGAAATTCTCCAATCACAGTGAAGTATGTTAGGGAGACTATCTCAGCCCTCCCACTTAGCGACACCTGTGAAGGGGCATTTTTCCCTTTTTTTTTTTTTTTCAGTGAAGCCTCAGAGAACCAGGGCTGCAATTATCCTCCTGGTCCAGAATATGCAGTCCACTGAGTGGGTAGTATTGGGGATGAGGAGAGGAAGGGGCCAGGGACATAAGCCCTTTGATTCTGTCAAAGCCATAGAGACACTTCTTAATAAATAAGCAGACTGACTTCTTTGCCTCTTAAAAAAAGACTGACATAAAACATATGGTAGGAAATGGAGACTGTTGTTTTTCTTCCAGAATCATGTAGAGCTATTTTGTCTTTGTGGAATAAAGAGTGTCCTCAAATGGTGTGTGTTGTCTCATAAAAGAGTAGAGACCATTACGATGCTTGCTAGTTTAAAATGAATTCACATGACAATAATCATCATGTTTGTGTGAAATATTTCTCAACAGGATCCCAAAGAGTTATAGCCCATTTTTAAACTCTGACCTTTCCCTCTGAGACTCTAAATCTCATTCTTCACAGAACTTTGTGACATCTGCTCCTAAGTCTCCTCCATTTTAAGCATTCTCTCTTATTCCCTAGTGCCCTCTCTACCAACTAGATGCCCAAAGCTCTCTGATGAGTCTGGATTCCTCAACCCCCAAATAGGGCACAGAACCATCTACAGCCTTGGCCTCACCTGGGAGCTGGTTAGAAATGTAGGCTTGGGTCGCAGCCTAGATTTACTGAATCAGAGCCTACATTCTCACAATCCTCCTTGTGACTTGTGTGTCTGTAAAGTGCGGTTCTACACCATTTTTATGGAATACAGCTGAACTTCGTTACCAACTTGTGTGATCTGGGGCAAATCAGGACACATCTTTAAAACTCAGTTTTCTCATTTGTGAAATGAAGAAATAAAATCCTCTACAGGTGGCAGTGTAATTGAGAGAGCCAACTCCAGAGTCAAGCTACCCACTCATCTCTGGGTCAAGTGAGTCAATCTCTCCCAGCCACAGTCTACTAAAATAGCAATATTAAGTACCCTTCTGATAGGGCTGCTATAAAGGTGAAGGGGAAAAATTCATATTTATTTTTTATTGCTTCTGTACCAAATTACCCCAAAGTTAGTGGCTTAAAACAACACATATTTTTTATCTTTTAGTTCTAGAGGTCAGAAGTCTGAAACTGGTTTCTCTGGGTTAAAATCAAGGTGTCAGCAGGACCAGAACTCTAGAGAAGAATCTGTTTCCTTGCTTTTCCTGATTCTAGAGGCTGCTCACATTCTTTAACTCATGGACTGCTTCCTCCTTCAAAATCAGCAATGGCCAATAGAGCCCTCACATCACATCACTCTGCTTCTGTAATCACATATCCTTATCTGACATAACTCCTGCCTCCTACTTTCATGTATAAAGACTCTTGTGATTACACAGGGCCCATCAGATAATCCAGGATAATCTCTCCATCTCAAAGTCAGTTGATTAGTAAACTTAATTCTGTCTGCAATCTTAATTCCTCCATTGTCATCTAATATAACATATTCACAGGCTCCAGGGACTGGGTCATAGACGTCTTTAGGGGACCATTATCTGCCCACTATATGGCATAAAGGGCTTATTACTGTGCCTGGCAAGCAGTCAGCAACCAGTAAATGTTAGCTGTTTTCATTGTCATTTTTTATTGTGAAGACAGCTTGCCCCACTGTATAGGAACAGAGAAATGGGCTAGTTGTGTTTTTGTGATGAAATGACCAGGATATTTTCCATGGAAGTGCCCTCTGCTTCTGGCTTGTCTTACCCTCTACAGCTTTGACTCCTATGGCTGGACACACATCCCTGACTAGGGAAGTCCCCACCCTCTGGCAAGCCAGCCACAGTGATCCACACATCAGCCCATGTCTAAAGCTTGAGAAACTGTTATGTATGAACCATGCATGCATGATAAGTTATAACCTCATGATGTAGTGACAGAATCCACTGAACTCATTTATTTGAATTCTCTCCTGCAGACCACGTACTCTCTATCTCATTCACACATTGATTCGTGCATTCATTTATTCAGGAAATATTGAGCACCTAACATATGTGAGTCACAAGACATAATAAGGATAAAGGATCCTATTGCTGTCTATCAATGGGGCCTAGCTTACTACAGAGATGCCTTGGCAGATGCCAACAGGATTCAGAGGGAAGTGCAGTGGCCCTGGGTCCTCCAAGCCTCACTTCAACAGAGCAGCTTTAATTTTTTCTATTTTATGTAGTAGAATTTTATGTAAAGTTTTTTAAAAACAGGGTCCCCTTTGTACCTGGCATACAGTAGACATTCATAAGTGAATAAATCTCTAAGTGTTTGAAAACTGCTGGTCTAGGACATCAAGCCCTTTCCCAGCTTATTCCCCAGGTTTGACCTCTAGGTTGATGGTTCCTTTGCTCCCAAGCCTGGAAAGTCCCTCCCTATTTGCTCTCAGTTGTACAGGCTCCCACATGTTCCTCTCTCCTGTTAAAAGACTCAACTTCATCTATTTTCTTTCCCCTTTTTAGGCCACAACTTTTGGCTCACTTCTGTATTTCTAGAGCACACTTAGTTCCTTCTGTCATCTTTCTGTCTTCTGTTAGTTAAATCCTAGTTCATCATCATAGTTGCCTTCTCAAAATGTCTGAGATATTTCTTGCCTTCTCCAGAAAGTGCTTCAACTCTGCCCCAACATTTACCTAAGGAGACAAGAAAGCACCATCTTTTGCATACTAGCCCTGCCTTCTCTCCCTTTACCACAGGGCAATTAAAACATCTAACACTCACACAGCTCTACATGACCTTGAGGCATTTGAAATTACTTAAATTAAGCTGTCTCATCATTTACTTTCACCCACTTCTAATAACACCTTGTATTTACAGTTCTTTAGAGTTCACAAAGCTCTTTAACATTATCACATTTAATTTGAGCCTCAAGCACCCTTATGAGGTAAGCAAGACTTTTATTCTTGTTTTGCAGAGAAAAAAAAAGGTTCAGAGAGAGCTACCTTGCTGAAGGCCATGTGTCCTAAAGTGGCAAAACTGGTCATAAGCCCAGACTTTCCCAAGCACAAAACTCTGTACTGTGTTCATTCTCATTTCCAAAGATTATGAAGGTTCAGGACCTGTTTCATTTTTGTTTTAGGAATGGATTTGGCAAAAGAATAAGACAGTACAGTTAATGCTGGCTACAGCTGGTAGAAAATTTATTGCATCCTGCCCTCTTCATGTTGAATTTGGAACCACAAACAAAGCTCTGTAGAAGAAAGACAAAGCCTCTACAGTAGGCTCTCAGTTAATCAGCACCCATGGTGATTGGTAGATGCCAGATACATGTAGTTTCTGGTTGCTTGAGAGTTACTATTAAAAATAGGCCTAACTAATACTATATACCCCATGCTGTACCATACCGTATTGCCTTGATATATTGAAATACAGTAATTAAAAACAAATTAAGGCAAATGGGGGGCAACAAAATGGCAGCATGAGAGGGACTTCCAAAAAACTCCTCTGGAAATTACAACTAATAAAAGACCTATACCTCAATCAAAGACCCTCTACACTATGCACAATCGCAGCTAAGAAACCCACTCATTGCATTAAGGTACCTGCAGATGGGCAGAACATTAAACAAAGTAGAAATAAAAGAAGAGCAGAGATGTGGTCATGTGTGGGCCCCATTTGGAACTCTACCGCTGAGGGAGGGAGAAAGAAGAGGGCAGCAGGAGAACACTTTGGTCCTCACTGGGTCTTCAGGATAGAGGAAAGGAGATCCACAGGCAGGGCATGAGATACCATAATGACCTCAGTTTGGCCCCAGGAAGTGCAGACCAGTCTGCAAAATGCAGCAGCCAGACTTCACTTCAGTTCCTAGAGGAGGGAGAGCTACTGGACAGTGAGGAACCGTAGCGCAAATGCTCCAGCCAGGAAGGAGAAGGAGAGAGGGGGGCTGCATGTGTGCTTCTTAACCCACAACCAGGATGATCTGAAAAAAACAGTATAGAGGACTGACACCAAGGTTCAGGGCAGAATCCGCACACAGACAAACCAAGAACAGAAAGGCGCAATCACACACAAACTCCCTGCATGACCCCCAGAGCCATAGGAAGACAACAAAGCCAAAAATACCCCTCCCCCACAGACCTCTGCCCACTCAGTATCAGCAGTGAACACCAAAAAAACTGCAATAGCGAGGACCCAGAGAGGCTGACAAAATGAGAAACCAGAGAAAGGGAGCTCAAAATAAAGAGATGAGATCAGATGACTTATCAGAAACAGAGCTCAAAGCAATGATTATAAAAGTACTTAAGGAACTGAATAATAATTTCAACAGAGAGATAGCAAGGATTAAAGAAGATTTTAAAACCATTATAAAGGACCAGAGAGAGATAATGACTACATTAATTGAAATGAAGAATGAAATAAAAGTCACTAAACTAGATAAAATAGAAGTGCAAAGCAGTTATTTGCAGGAAAAGATAGCATAAAACACCAGCCAGAGCAGTTTGAAAGTAATTTTCAAAAAAGTGAGGATGAATTGAGATTACTTTAGGACTATATCAAATGTAAAACTCTCAGAATAATAGGTGTGCCAGAAGGGACAGAGAAAAAAGCAAGGGATCAAGAAATTATTTGAAGAAATAATGACAGAAAAGTTTCCTAACTTGGAAAAGGAAATAGACATACAAGTTCAGGATGCACAGAAAATCCCAAACAAGATGATCTCAAACAAGAACTCACCAAGAGTTAAAGAAATTCTAAAAACAGCAAAAGAAATGCAAGTAGTAACTTATGAAGCAACAACCATTCAACTCAGTTGATTTCTCACCAGAAATTTTATATACCAGAAGGGACTGGCAGAAAATACTCAATGAGTTGAAAAACCAAGGATCTACAACCAAGAATAATGTATCCAGCAAGGCTAGCATTCAAAATTGGAGGACAGATAAAGAGTTTCTCAGATAAGAAGAAGCTAAAGGAAATTATCACCACCAAACCAGTACTACAAAGAATGTTAGAGGGACTTCTTTAAGATGGGAGGAAGGAAGGGAAAGGGATGGAGACATTTAGTTTGATTGTTGACACAAAATCAAAAGCAACAAAGAAACAAAACTCATGGGCACAGTTGCACAGTTGATAATTTAGTAATTACCTGAGTGGGGAGGAAGGTGGGGGAAAAGGGACAGGGACACAAATATATGGTAATGGAAAGAGAACAGACTCTGAGTGATGAACACTTAATAGAACACAGATGTAATGTACACCTGGAGCCTATATAATTTTTACTAATCAATGTCACCCTAATAACTTTTTTTAAAAAAGAAAATTAAGACAAATAAAGACAAACTTAATGTAACACAGTTATAAAAAACAGCTTTGTGAATGCAATGTGCAATTTTAGTTAAATGATAGTCAATAAACTTTTCAACATAATGAACTTCACAAACATAATTATTTTAAATTCAACTCATGTAGAATAAAACCACACATAAAAGAGGAGAAATAAAAAAATTGAATTATCTTTCATTGATGTGAGAGAAATTGTGCACACAGAATTTGTTCCTCCAGATCAAAGAGTCAACCAAAAAAAGTTTTTTTTAATCTGGAAGTTTTGAGAAGGTTGCATCACAATTTGCAGAAGAAACTTCCTGAGTTGTGGCAAACAGGTGACTGGTTCTTCTACCATGACAAAGCACCTGCCCATACCACATGGAGTGTTCAGAAGTTTTTCACCCAAAATGGCCTGACCCCCATGCCTCACCTTTCCTATTCATCCAATCTCTTCCTGAGTGACTTTATTGTTTCCTCAGGTGAAAAATGTCCTCAAAGGGAAACATTTTGTTGATGTGGAGGAGGTGAAGCAAAAAAATGACAGAAGCATTCAAAGGCATCAAACTCAATGAGTTTAAAAATTGTTTTGAGCAGGGGGAAAAGCATCTCAACAGGAGTATTGCATCCAACAAAAAGTACTTTGAAGGTAACTGTAATTTAAGTGTATAAGAATAACTACACAATTTTTATAAATAAATTCTGGTTTTGGGGGGATCCCTCCTTGTACACACTTAAAACTACTACAGTAGGGGTAGAAAGTTTACTGGGTAGACATCACATCAAGATCATAAGGATCTAATGATGTAGCTAAGACATAATCAGGAGAAATAGATGTGGGTGATTTTGGATCTACAACAGTAGATGATGCTGTACCAGCAAACTTGCATGCAGCTTTCTTGAAAAATGAATAAATATAAACTTTGTTTGAGACCCTATGGCTCTCAAGCAAAGTCAAGTTTTGCATAATGTGCAGCTGCATTACATGCTGAGAAGTGAAGAAGGTTTTCTGTTCTGCAAAAGCTACTGCAGTTTTAAATGTTGCAGCAGTCTCTGCCAGGATAACTTTTCTTTGATTTTTTTTTTTACCAGTTGATGGAGAGTGCTTATTGCTTGAGTTCCATTTAATGGAGAGTGTACTGTATTTGCATTTCATTTTGGTTCCTCTTTGAATTCACAGAAAGGAAAGAAACAGGAAACCTCATTTCTGTCATTGTTACAATCACTTTAATTATGCAATGTCACATGAAAATTAAGCCAGCATTGTTAGAAAAACAATTTTCTTATTTTTGATGAAATGGAGCAGCCTTTTGGAGCCAAGAAATATAGAAAGTTCAGCAACATTCTATACAGTTCACCTTTGACCTGCAAGGAGGTAAAAGATTGATTAAGATGCTATATCTTAAAAAACATACAAAGTTACTGACTTAATTCTCTTATAAGAGAAATACTCTCCTAGTCACAGGACTCCAAATATTAAGAAATACAAATGTAAGCTGTAAGAAATTACAAGATGGTCAGTCCCTATCCTTTCAGTTCTCTCTCCTTTACTCTCCTTGGAGGAAGCTGTTCAATTTGAATTGTCCTCAGAACCTAGGGACATGTGAAGTACATATTATTTTGAAAAGTGCTATTTGTTTTTTGTTAATTGGTACTAAAAGAAATAACAGCTTGCATCTACAGAACTATGCAAAAAGAATGGAAACTGTCATATTCTACTTGGAAAAAAATGGTCACCATAAAAACTAATCAGCCTACAGATCAGCTTTCACAGGAGCAGAATAAGAACTAAATGGCTCTAAACTTCAATACAAAACATGAAACATTCCTGTTAAGGGGCACAGATTTGAGATAATGAATGTAGAATTCTTTTCCACTAAAGGAAGAAACCTGTGATTTTGGGTTAGGAACAGGGAATTCAATATGATTCAGCCATGATTTAAATAAATATATAGTCTAACTCTCTCTACTGAAGGGGCCTTGAAGCAATGATATTTCAGTCTCAATAAACACACCTGGTTACCAGATAATGGTTTCTATAATAAATAGAAACTTGGCTCCTTGAGAAAAGGAGCAGTTTCAGGGTTTAGATGAAGAAAAGTAGACAAGACTGTATTGTATCAGAAAGTAAGAAAACACTAAAAATCCTGTAAGCATATGTAAAAAGATCATGCAAATACATGAATGAGACTTAATTGCATATTACTAAGTGAAAGAAGTCAGTCTGATAAGGCTGCATATAGTATGATTTCATTTATACGTCATTCTGGAAAAAGTGAAACTATAGAGATGGTAAATAAAACAATGGTTGTCAGGTATTTGGGGTAGGAGAAAAGATTGAAAAGATGAAGCATGCGGGATTTTTTAGGGTGGTGAAACTATTCTGGAAAGTAAAGAATTCTTTGATAATATGAAAAATCCCTTTGTGGGTTATCTGTTTTCCAACTTCAGATTTTGCTGAATTGGATTTTCTAAAAGGACAAAACACACACTGTGCTTATATGTGTACATACTATAGAATATACAGGAAGAACTTAAAACTGCAAATTTTGATGTAGAGTTTATAAATACATGTAGGTAATCACTTTGATAGAAAGAGTGTGATAAAATTTCAACATATTGTAATTTGTTTAATAGACTATTTGATTCAGACATCACCCAAGATTTCATATTATATTATAAATATACTGAAGTTTAATAACAAGTGCAACTTGCATGAAGTTTAATAACAAGCTCAACTGAATTAAACACATAAAGTTTCTCTTCCCATCATGCCCTACACCATCACCTCAAAAGTCTTAAAACTTCCTAACACCTAAGGGACCTATTTGTCACAGACCTTGGTACACAAAAACCTGAAATATCATTGATGAGGCTATCACTTTGCTAGCACCTACTCAGAAATCTGAGTAACCCATCTGTAGTGTCTCTGAGTAGGAGGACATTCTGATTTAATCTGAGAAAGTCAAATAGGTCACAAAAAATTTTAAGCATCCGTTCGAATATCACCTCAAGTCAGCAGTAATTCAAGTCTGAGGCCTCATGCTGTTCTTGAGCATGGTTCTCTGTAGAGTTGCCGTGAGGCACTGTACATAAGCAAGCACATGCGCACTCTTGCACATGTGCGCGTGCGCGCACGCGCGCGCGCGCACACACACACACACACACACACACACACACACACACACTTCCTTCCCATAATAACTTGAATCTAAAATAAACTCTGAATTGTACAATGTGTTTTCATTTTCTTTTGTTTAAGTAAGGGACGTGCAGCCAAGTTTACTGATAACTGCAAACTTATGCAGAGTCAGTAAAACCTCTCCAAGTGCCTCTTATTACTGTCAGAATAGAATAGGTCAGCAACGGCAAACAGGAAGTAAAACAGACAAGGAAAAATGATCTTTTTAAATCAGTGTAAACATCTTTCTTGATTTGTTGTGGCCTCTTATTGTCATCACTTTTTCTTTGCTATAATAGCATGAATATTTTTTTCATGAGTTGTTTTTGCTAATTACCCCAGAGAAAAGATAGCTTTTATTTATCATTCTTTATTTCTACATTAAAAAACTTGAAGATATTAATTGCCCTTCTACCTTTCTGGTGGCCACTTCATTTTCATTCTCTTTCCAAGATGCTGGTTGGTAACTGTGTTCATGTCTTCCCTTGGGTGCTTTTACCAGCAAACAGTCAAAAACACTAACAGAATCTGTTGCTTTTGTCTTCCTGGTGAGTCACACAGCTTATTAAAAGCATATCAAAACCAGCACACATTTAGATGACTTAAAAGTTGATGAAGCAAGGACAGGAAATTTTTAAAAATTAAAGGCTCACACGGCCTTAAGTTAAGATTCCTTTGGTTATAGTTTCTTTTAGTACAAACATGTTTAAATGTAATAATTACCCTTAAATAATTCAAACAATTCAAGCTTGGATTCAAAGCAACAAAAATGAGATGGATAATCGGAAACTATAAAATAATTAGGGAAAAGATTACTGTTTTTTAGTACTCGACAGAATTGAGGAGTGTTAAGCAGGGAGGAATTTGGAGTGTTATCTAGCCCAATGTATTCATTTTATAGGTGAGGAAGCTGGAAGGCCTGGTGACTACCTCATCTATGGCCAGCAGTTAGCTAGGTGACAAAACAGACTTGGCCCAGTGTTTTCCATTAGATCATTGATTTATATTATTTTGGACAATAAATAGGTATATTTGTTAATTGAATTGCATTCTTACTATATTATAATGCTAGATATTATATAGAAAGAGGTTTGCAGTACAGAGATATGGGCAAAGACAGTATGTCTCTAGGCCTTAAAGACTGAGTCTGGGAACACTTAATTATTAGGTACATTTCAGTTTAGTGAGGGATTCAGAAGAAAGAGAATCAAGTTCAACATTTTCTGGTTTCATTGAAGAACAGCTTGCGTTGGAAACCATTTTGACCAACAGAAGAGGGAGTCAAGTATTTCTGAGAGTAAAATGTTTTATGCCAGTTGCTCTTGGTTTCAGCAATCTTGTGTTGAGAAACCATGAAAAAGGAGAACTATGGGAAGCAGTCAAGGGAAAGATACCATTGTTGTTAAGAGGCCTGTTATTTGAGCTAGAGATTGAAAATGGCATTTTCTAATATATAAGTTACTTTGAAGGTCAGAAATAGTAGTCAGAAGCCCCTGTTCTGCATTCTCTATTTCCCAGTTCAAACCTACACCACTATGTTCCATTAGTCTTAACTTATCTAATCTTACACCACTAACACTAGGCTCTGTCTCCCATAACTCCAGGTAAAGAATCATTAAATAATTTGGGGGGGGGGTGTTCTCTCATATTTTGTTCAAGTTTAAGCATATAGTAAGCCCCTAATTTGTTTATCATGGTTTTAACTTGGTACAAATAATTTAGTTGATCCAGAAAAATTGCACCAAGTTTGAGTCTGCGATTTGGGATCATGAGGTTGATTAAGTGGTAGAACAGAAATCCACACTGGAAATCTCCCATATTATCCAAATATGAAGGCACATTTCTTGTGAATAACGACCTGAGTCTCAGATCCAGCTCTCACTGTCTTACTGGATCTCTTTCATGTGCATTTTCTCTTTCTCTTCCTCTAAGATCAGTGTGCTTCCTGAAAATTAAGGAACCAAATATCTTTTTAGGGTTTATTACTTTTTTTATGCAGGTAACATTTAGCAAAGAAGACACTTGTCAAAATAAACTCTATTTGCATTAGATTTGTTTTCTGATGCAGCAGCAGCATTATAGATTTGCTTTCAACCATAGATGTGTGTGTATATTGGGTCTGTATAATGAGTGATTCAGTGAACACTGGTTCAACACCTTGATTGAGCTCACTATTGTGACAGGCAATGTAGGAAATACAGTCTTTCAGGTAACAGCATCTAATTTATTTAACCTGTTATGTTATTGTAATTTATGTGTATTTCCTATAAGTTGCTTAGATTATTTTGTGTTTTCCAGTCACTTATTTCCTTTCTCAAACACATCAGAGCAATAAATGGTGCAATCACTACTGTTAATTTTTTATGCATTTTATTCTTCTAAGTTTATAAGTTCACAAATTCAGATGCTAATCTACTATGAACCTGTGTTACATAATAAAAATAAACCTGAAAATTGTCATATTATCATTTATCAACATTTAATTAACAAATGTCAACCTTACTATAACCTTATATATTTTTGAATTAAATATTACTGTAAAAAATGAATTCACATAAAATTCCTGAGCACTTTGGGTTGGATTTCTAAAGTCTTAAATAAATGAATAAACCTGGTTATCAACATTAATCTTTCAAAAATCAGTGTGCTTGGAGAAGAGCCAATATTATAATAAGCTTGAAGCAAATTATCAAATTAATACTGACTGATGCCATGACTCTTACCCTGTGAGGCCACCTGTCTCCATTTGAAGATGTTAACATCAAAGTGAAATATTAACTAAGTGTCCACAATGCTCCAGGCAGTGAAGAGGAAACCAAAATGAAAGGGCCTCCTTACCCCTGTGAACCTGTAGTTATAAGGGAAGTAATGGATAGGATATTTTAAGGGAAAAATAAATAGAAATAACCAGATAATAATGAACAAGAAGAGTTTTAAGATGAGCTCAGGAAAATAATTTCTATCAAATTTTTTGGTGTAATCACTGGGGCCATTATACTGTATAATGTTGGGGGCATTAACAGTAATAATAGTAATCATCATTTATTATGAGTTCATTGTAGTGACAACTCTGCAGTGGTAAGAAGATAGAACAGATAGACTTGAAGAGATATGTCCCTTTAATTATATGATGCTGTACAAAATATGAATTCTGAGAACAGAAGGCTTTAACCACTTTGTTATCAAAGGAAGTGCTGCCTGACCACATCTAAGGCAAGTGTCTTCTTTACAATTTTACTCCTTTAATTACAGAAGATGGTTTTTAATATGATTGACTCAGCTGAAAAACACTAGAACAAAGAACAGTCTGATTTTTTGTTTGTTTGTTTGCTTTTTGGGTTTTTTGGTTTTGCTTTGTTTTGTTTTGTTTTTTAGTTGGGAGCATGTTTATCCACCTATTGTTTTCTTTAAGTAATATACAAAATAATATTATTTTGTAAGTGTAAATCAGGTAAAGGACAAAGAATGAAATTCAAATTAATTTAGATTTAGTAAAGCATTTTTAATTGCATTTTTTATTAAGATGACAAGATTCACATACAATTGTAATAAATGATACAGAGTATTTTCCATCCATTTTATTTCAGTGGTATCACTTTGCAAAACTGTAATATAATATCACAACTAAGATATTGACATTGATACAATTCACCTATCTTATTTATATTTCCCCACCTTAATATGTACATATTTTTGTATATTTAGTTGTATACAATTTTATCATGTATGTAAGTTTATGTATCTCTCACCACAATCAACATATAGAACATTCCATCACCACAAGTATCCCTCCTGTTAACTCTTTTATAACAACATTTAACTCTCCCCTCCTCCTATCCTTAACTCCTGGCAACCACTAATGTTTTCCATTTCTAAAATTTTGTCATTTCAAAAATGTTGCATGTATACAGTATATAATCTTTGGAAATTGGCTCTTTTCACTAAACACAATCCTCTGGAGATTCATCCAAGTCACTACATGTATCAAACATTCATTTCTTTTCATTGCTGAGTAGTATTCCATGGTATGTATACACTTTTTAAGTATATAGAATGCTGCCATGAATATTAATACAGGTTTGAACTTCATTTGCCCAAGGGTGCAATTGCTTGATCAAATGGTAATTGCATATTTAGACTTATAAGAAAATGCCAAGTTGTTTTCAGAATGGTCATACCATTTTACATTCCCACCAACAATGTAGGAGTGATCCAGATTTTCTTCATCCTCGCCAGCACCCAGTATTGTCACTATTCTTTATTTTAGCCATTCTGATGCATACACAGTGATATCTCATCATGGTCTTAATTTGGATTTCCTGATGGCAAGTGATGATCATCTTCATATATACTAATTTGCCAACTGTATGAGTATGACCTCTTCAGTGAAACATTTCTTCAAGTCTTTCATCCACTTCTGTTTGTTTGTTAATGTTGAGCTTTGAGACTTCTTTATATTTCCCAAAAACCAATCCCTTGTTGTTTGCAAATATTTTCTTCTAGTCTGAGATTTAGATTTTCATCCTCTCTACATAGGCTTTTGCAGAACAAAAGTTTTTAAATTTAAGGGGACACAATTTATCAATTTTCTTTTTATGGATAGTGCTTTTCATGTCAAGTCTAAGAACTTTTTGCCTGGCTCTAGATTTTAGAGCTTTCCTGCTGTTTTTATTTTTAAGTTTTATAGTTTTATGTTTTACATTTAAGACCATTTTGAATTTATTTTTTGTTAATGTGTGAAGTGTAGGTTAAGTTTGTTTTTTGTTTTGTTTTGTTTTTGCTTTGCTCTGTTTTTGCCTATGAGTGTTTATTTTCTCTATTGAAAGGCTAAATTTCCTCCATTCATTTGCTTTCATAACTTTTCAAAAATCATTGGGTCATACTCACATATCTCTGGGTTCTGTATTCTGTTCCATTAATCTATGTGTCTATTCCTCTGACAAAACTGTCTTGATTACTATAGCTGTAAAGTAAGACTTAACTTTGAGTAGAGTGATGCTTCCCACTTTACTCTTTACCAAGATTGTTTTAGCTATTCTAGATTCTGTGTCTTTCCATATAAATTTTAGAAGACATTTACTGGTATTTACAAAATCCTTGTTGAATTAATTGTATTAAACCAATAGATCTTTTTAGGAAGAATTGTCTTTACTATGTTGAGTCTTGCTAATCCATGAACTTGTTATATTTTTCCATTTACTTAAATATTTTATTTCTATTATCAACACCTTATAAGTTTCTGTATGCAAATCCTGTACCATATATGTATATTATTAAGTATATAACTACAGTTTTTAATTTTCTCTGAAATGATTATAAATGGTTTTGTGTTTTTAATTTCAGTTTCTACATGTTCGTTGTTAGTATGAAGAAATACATACTGCTAAATTCACTTATTAGCTCTAGAATTTTTCCAGTAGGTCCCTTGTGATTTCCATATGGAAACAATTATGTCACATGCAAACAGGGTCTGTTTTTATTTCTCATATTTATTTTGCTTGCTTTAGTGCAGTGGCTAGAAATATTGGTATTATATTGAATAAAGGTGGTGAGAGCACACTTTCTTGCCTTTTTCCTGACCTTAGTGGAAAAACATTCAGTCCACCACCATTCAATATGATGTAAGCTGTAGTTGTTTTATAAATGCTCTTAACAATTTGGGGTTATTTTCCTTTATTTATAACTTATTGAGAGGTTTTTATGTTGTTTTTCATTAGTAAGTGTCAAATGATTTCTGTATGTGAAGTGATATGATCACACAATTGTTTTCCTTTAGCCTCTTAATATACCACTGGTTGATTTTGAATGTTGAATCAATCCACTACTCCAGAAGTAAGTTCTAATCGGCCATAATGTATATTTCTTTTATACACTATTAAATTCACTTTGTCTATATCTTGTTAAGGATCTTTATGTCTAAATTTATTATAGATATTAGCCTGTAGATTTTCGTTATCTCTCTCTCCTTTCTTTCTAAATTATTGTCTTTATCAGAGTAATACTGGTGTCATAAAATGAGTTAGGAATTTCTTCCACTTCTACTTTCTGGGAGAGATTATAAAAAATTGGTGTTTTTTTTTTCTTTTTAGACATTTGTTGGAATAGCCTGGTGAAATCATCTGGGCCTGGAGAGTTATTTTTCAGGAACTTTTGAATTATCAATTTAATTTCTCTAATGATTATAGATATGTAGATTATCTTTTTCATCTTGGTTGAGATTTGGTAGTTTTTGGTTTTCAATAAATTGATCAATTTTATGTTATCAAATTTATAAGCATAAAGTTGTTTATTGTCTTTTATTGACATTTTATTTTTTAAATTATTATTTTATTTTTCAATTATAGTTGACATACAATATTATATTAGTTTTAGGTGTGCAACATAGCGACTAGAAATTTATATAACTTACAAAATGGTCATCCCAATAAATGTAGTACCCATCTGACACCATACATAGTTACTACCATATTATTGTCTATATTCCCTATTCTATATTTTACATCCCCATGACTATTTAGTTACTACTAATTTGTACTTCTTAATCCCTTTTCTTTTTTCACTCAGCCCCCTATCCCTTTCCCCTTTGGCAAATATTATAATGTTCTCTGTATTTACAAGTTTGTTTCTGTTTTGTTTGCTCATTTATTTTGTTTTATAGATTCCACATATAAGTGAAATCATATGGTATTTGTCTTTCTCTGTCTGACTGATTTCATTTAGCATAATATCCTGTAGTGATTAGTCCATCCATGTTGTTGCAGATGGCAAGAATTCATTTTTTATGGCTGAGTAATAGTCTATTGTATATATGAATCATTTCCTTTTTATCTATTCTTCTGTTGGTGAATACTAAGTTTCTTTTTATATCTTGGCTATTGTAAATAATGCTGCAATAAATATATGGATGCATATGACTTTTTAAATTAGTATTTTGGGGTTTTTTTGACAAATGCTCAGAAGTGAAATTATGGGTACTTTTCTTTTCTCTTGTTATAATCTTTGTTTTAAAATATATTTTGTCTGGTATAAGTATGGCTACTCCAGCTTTCTTGGTTTGTTTGTTACCATTTTCATGAAATCTTTTTACATTCCTTTTCTAAGTCTGTTCATGGCTTTTGATCTGAAGTGGGTCTCTTACAGGCAGCATATGTATGAGTATTGTTTTATTCTCCATTCAGCCATGCTATGTTTTTTGGTTGGAGCATTTATCTATTTACACTTAAAGTAATTATTGATAAGTATGTAGTTATTGCCATTTTATTATTCATAATTTTGATCTTTTTCTTTCCATCTTAAAGTGATCCCTTTAACATTCTTTGTAATAGTGGTTTGGTGGTGATAAACTCCTTTATTAGCTTTTTCTTGTCTGGGAAGCTCTTTATTTATTTTGTTTTGTTTTTTTTATTCTAACTGATAGCTTTTCTGAGAGTAATATTGGTTGTAGGTCATTGCTTTCCATCACTTTGAATATTTTATGCCATTCATTCTGGCCTGCAAAGTTTCTGTTGAGAAATCAGCTGCTAATGTTATGTGAGTAACCTTTGCTCCAGTTGCTTTTAGGATTCTCCCTTTGTCTTTAACCTTTGGCATTTTACCATATTTTGCCATGTATAATGCACTCCCATGTACAATGGGTGCCCATATTTTTGGTCCAAACTTTCAGGGAAAAAACTTTAATTTTTAATTCAAATTTTAATTTGTTTATGTTATATTAATATTTAGGTATTTGTTTTTTGTATTATAAAAGAATTTTAACATTTATTTTGAACATATTATAGTACAAGAAATTTTATGTAACAAATAATTACAAAACACAAGAACAGATATAAGGTACAAGAAATTTTATGTATAAAATTTTTTTATATATAAAAACTGGTTATCATATTCCAGGATATTATTTTGCTTATGGATATTGTTATTGATTTCTAGAGTTACACTTTTAACTCATAAGCATAAATAAAAGAATTAAAAACATTTATATAGATACAGAATTAGTACTACCATGTATAATGTGCATCCTTATGTTTCCCTCACAAAATTGGGCAAAAATGTGTGCATTATACATGGCAAAATATGGTATTGAATTATACTATCTTTACCCCAGTGTATATTCTTGTTCACTCTGTCATAGATTAAATGACCATATAGGCATGGGTTTATTCCTGGACTCTATTCTGTTCCATTGATCTATGTGTCTGTTTTTATGCTAATATCATGCAGTTTTGATTACTATGAACTTGTAGTATAGTTTGTTATTAGGTAGTGTGATACCTCCAGCTTTGTTCTTCTTTCTAAGATTGTCATGGCTATTTGGGGTCTTTTATAATTTCATATAAATTTTAGGATTATCTGTTCTTGTTTTGTGACAAATGCAATTGGTATTTTGGTAGAAATTGTATTGAATCTATAGATTGCTTTGGGTACTATAAACATTTTAACTATATTAATTCTTCTTATCTGTTAGCATGATATATGTTTCCACTTGTTTGTATCTTGTTCATTTTTTTTTTTCAGTGTTTATAGTTTTCAAAATACAGGTCTTTTACTTCTTTGGTTCAATGTATTTCTAGGTTTTTGTTTTGTTTTGATTTGATTCAATTGTAAATGGGATTATTTTCTTATTTCTTTTATTGATATATGAAATATAACTGATTTCTGAATATTAATTTTGTATCTGCTACTTTACTAAATTTATCCATTGTAATTGTTTTGTTTTGTTTTGTTTTTTGGTGGAATCTTTTGTGCTTTCTATATATAGTATTATGTCATCTGCAAATAGAGACAGTTTTACATCTTTCTTTTCAATCTGAATGCCTTTTATTTCTTTTTCTTGTCTGATTGCTGTGGCTAGGACTTCCACTACTATGTTGAATAAAAGTGGTGAAAGTGAACATCCTCATCTCATTTCTTATCATAAGGAAAATGCTTTTAGCTTTTCCTCATTGAGTATGATGTTAATGATGGATTTGTCATATATAGCCTTTATTACCCTGAGCTATTTTCCCTCTTTTGCCACTTTACTGAGAGATTTTATCATAAATAAATGCTAAATATCACAAATATTTTTCTGCATTTATCGATATGATTTTTACTTTTCACTTAATTTATTTGATTTGCTAATATTTTGTTGAGGATTTTTGCACCTATGTTCAGCATGATATTGACCTCTAGTTTGTTAGTTGTTTTGTTTTGTTTTTGTAATGTCTTTGATTTAAGAGTCAGGGTAATGGTGTCCTCATAGAATGAGTTGGGAGCCTTCCCTCCTCTTGAATATTTTGGAATAGTTTGAGAAAACTAGCTGTTCATTCTTCTTTAGATGTTTGGTAAAATTCACCTGTGAAGCCATCTGGCCCAGGATTTTTGTTTGTTAGGAGCTTGTTGATCACTAATTTAATTTTGTTAAGTAGTAATTGGTCTGTCCAGATTTTCTGTTTGTTTTTTATTCAGCCTTACATCATTCTATGCTTCTAGGAATTTATCTACTTTTTTTTCAGATTGTCCAATTTGTTGGTTATAATTAATTGCTTGTAGTATTTACTTAACATTTTTTGTATTTCTGTGGTGTTCATTGTCTCTTCTCCTCTTTCATTTCTGATTTTATTTGAGTCTTCTCTGTCTCTTTCTGTCTCTCTCTCTCTCTCTTCCCCTCTCTTTATGAGTCTGGTTAAATGTTTATCAAGATTGTTTATCTTTTCACAGAACCAGCACTTGGTGTCATTGATCTTTTGTATTGTTTATTTTTCTTTTAATCTCAATTTTGTTTATTTCTGCTCTGATTTTTTAATTTGATTTTTGTTTTTTTGTTTGTTTTTTTTGCTGTTTGTTTGTTTTTGTTATGTGGGCAGTTCCCTAGCTGGGATCCAACCCAGGCCGCAGCGCTGACAGCACCGAAGCCTTAGCCACTATACCATCAGGGAATTCCCTCTGCTTTGATCTTTATTATTTTCTTCCTTCTACTCATTTTGGGCTTTGGGTTTGTAATCTAGATTCCTTAGGTGTAAAGTTAGATAGTTTATTTGAGATTTTTTTTGTTGTTTCTTTAGGTAGGTCTGTATTTCTATGAATTTCCCTCTGAAGACTTCCTTCACAGTGTCCCATAGAATTTGAGTTGTTTTCTTTTTCCATTTTTTGTTTATTTCAAGGTATCTTTTGATTTCTTCTTTGATTTTATCATTAACCTATTCGTTATTTAGTAACGTTTTATTTAGCCCCCATGTATTCGTGTGTTTTGCAGTTTTTTTCTTGTAATTGATTTCTAGTTTCATTTTATGTGGTCAGAGAAGATGCATAATATGATTTCAATCTTTTTAAATTTATTGAGACTTATCTTGTGGCTAACATGTGCCTGTCTTGGAAACTGTTCCATGTGCACTCAAAAATAATGTATATTGTGCTGCTATGAAGTGAAATGCTCTAAAAATAAAAGATCCATCTGGTCTATTGTGTCACTTAGGGCCACTATTTCTTTGTTGATTTTCTTTCTAGGAGATCTGTTTATTGATGCCAATGGGTTGCTAAAGTCTCCTACTATTACTGTATTACTATCATTCTCTCTCTATGTCAGTCAGTATTTGCTTTATGTATTTAGTGCTCCTGTAGTTGGGTGCAAAAAGGTTATGTCCTCTTGTTGGATTAATTTTTTATTATTGTGTAATGTATCTCTTTGTCTCTTATTATATACCTTTTATTATAAAGTCTATTTTGTCTTATATTAGTATACCAGCCCACCTTTTTCTTTGTTACCATTTTCATTGAATATCTTTTTCTATCCCTTTATCTTCACTCTTTCTGCATCTTTAGATCTGAGGTGAGTCTCTTACAGACAGCATATGCATGGGTATTGTTTTGTTTTTTTTTTAATCTATTTAGCTACCCTATGTCTTTTGATTAAGCATTTAATCTATTTTCATTTAAAGTGATTATTGATAGGTATATAGATATAACCATTTTATTTTTCATATTTTTATCTTTACTTGTTTGTTTGTTTTCTCCTTTCTTCTACTTAAAAAAAAGTACCTTTAAAACATTTCTTGTATTACTGGGTTGGTGGTAATGAATTCATTTAGCATTTTTGTCTGCAAAGCTCTTTATCTCTCCTTCAATTTTAAATGATAGCCTTGCTGTGTAGAGTAGTCTTAGTTATAGTTCCTTGCTTGTCCATCACTTTGAATATCCCTGCCAATCGCTTCTAGCCTGAAAAGTTTCTGCTGAGAAATCAAGTGACAATCTTATGGGGCTTCGCTTAGAAGTTACTAGTAGTCTTGTTGCTTTTAGGATTTGTTCTTTGTCTTTAACATTTGGAATTTTAATTATAATGCATCTTAATGTGGGTCTCTTTTGGTTCATCTTGTTTGGAATTTTCTGTAATTTTTGGACTTGTATGTCTATTTCCTTCACCAGGCTAGGGAAGTTTTTCAATAATAATTTCTTCATATACATATGTTCTCAATTCTTTTCTCCATCTGGTACTCTTATGATGTGAATGTTGTTATGCTTGATGTTGTCCCAGAGGTCCCTTAAACTGTCTTTGTTTTTCTTTTTATTCTTTTTTCTTTTTGTTGTTCTGATTGTGTGCTTGTCTTCTAAATCTCTGATTCAATTCTTTCTGAGGAGTCAGCTCAACACCTAATCTGCTGTTGATTTCTGCATGTGTAGTCTTCATTTCAGTTATTATACTCATATTCTTTATTTCTGACTAGTTTTTATTTATGATTTTTATGTCCTTCTTTATGCTATCTCTTTGTTCAAGTTCTCATTAAGTTCTCTGAGCATTGTATAACCAGTGCTTTAAAATCTGTCTCTGGTAGATTTGTTGCCTCTATTTCATTTAGTTCTTTTACTGGAGTCTTCTCCTGTGCTTTTTTGGGGGACATGTTTTTTTGTTTTGTTGACTGTGGCTCCCTCTTGGTGTGTGCTTTAATGTAATATTTACATCTTCTATGTCTCTTAGTCTTTGCAGGGTGGCCTTATGTAGTAAGTGTCTTGTGTGGTCCAATGGTGCAGTTTCCCTGATCACCTGTACATATGTTTCAGGAGTGTTTCTTGTGTGTTTTATATGAATTCTCCTGTTGTAGTTGACCCTCCATTGCTTTTGGCACATCAATGGGTGAGATTTTCTCTCAGGCTGACTGGCTATGAGGATTGGCCATGCCCACAGTATATGAGCTGCTGTGTGGGAGCTGACTCCTCAGAGGAAGATTTGTCCAAGTGGAATCTATTTCCTATTGAGACCACCCTTGGGAATGCCACTTGTCAGACAACTCTGGTGTTGTCTGAGGCCAGCCACTGGAAGCGTTGTTTCTCGTGATTCTTGGGAGATCCCATGCTGGCCAATTTCAACCTTGCATGTGACCAGCCTTGGGCTACCTGATAGGAGCTACAAAACTATATGCAATAGGTTGCTCCTGTGTTGGGCCTATAGGCATATGAGTTTGGCCTTGCTGTGAACTGAGGCTACCACCAGTATCAGGCCTTGGGCAGCTTAGCAAAAATCTCAGGGCCCTCCTAAGCCTTTTGTCACCTGTCAGCTGCCCTCTGCCAGCTGCCCATAAGATTCAGTCACTGAAAAAGCATCCTTAGGTTTGCAGGCTAGGCTGAATGACCTGCTGTTGACAATGTCCTCAGGGATGCTGCCTAATTTGGTGAGGCATGGTCTCAGGAACACACAGATTGTGGCTGGTGGTTTTCACAAAGTTAATGTGATTCAGTTTTTGCATTAATGCTGAGCCCGTAGGCACTCTGCAGAATGCCCTGAGAACATCATGGCCAGCCATTGTTTACATTGGGCCCAGAGATCTTTGGGAGCTTCCCAAGAAAGGCTTTGATGTGAGCTAAGGTTGACCACCTACCACTGAAAGTTTCTCAGGCCACCACAGGCTATCTACTATTGTACAAGCCTCCAGTGGCTTCTGAATCTTGGCTCCAGTCACCCATTAGATGAAAATGACCTGAACTTTTTGCCAACAATTCATGACTCTTGAATCACAACAATCCACCAGCTCACACAGCACTGTTCAATGAGGGAGTTTTTAGCCAGTACATGAATAATTGTATTGAAACACCCTTTCTTCTCTTGTGATCTTGTCCCCAAATACATTTTTCTTTATTCAAAAATAAAGGAAATATTGAAAGGAAGACACTGATGACAGTCAGGACATAAAGGGTCATATGATGACTGGTCTGATGGCCATTCCCAAAAGAGTTCCAAAATTGCTTTGAAGGGTGAACTAGGTGCTGACATTGGTTCATAGCTTCTCAAGGGAAGCACTTCAAAAGTGACCATAGTGATATTCAGCACTGAGATATGTAGCACTTTCTCTAGAATGTGTTCACAAACTTAATTGTTAGACTTTGTATATGTCAAATAGATCTTATTGTTTGATTGAGTTATTTACATCTTCTATACCCTTGCTGTTTTTTAATCTTATAGTTCTATCAGAGCCTTAGAGGGAGTAATAATTCATTTTGGATCAGAAAACCAACACTAATTGTTAATTTGTCCACATATTAGTTTTCCACAAATGAATTCACCTATGAATTTAATAAGCATAGGACTTTGCAAGAAAATCTATATTTAATTAGAAATAAGCATCAATGATTACTAAAATAGTCTCTACTGTCTCTACTTTATTTTTCAATTTCAAAGAAATCTGAAAGTGAATGGAATAAATCAAATCCTAGAAACTATTTTCAAAACTGAAAAAATTTTTCTCTTCATTAAATCTTAGACTAAACACACCATATTTTGATAAGTATGCAGCAGTTTTATATCTGACAATCAAACAGTTCTCCTTACCTGGATTCACTTTTTAAAAGAATTCATGTTGTTGTTTTCTACTATTTCTAAGATCTTTACATGTTCTGGCAAGGATTAGTTTTGACTTATGTGAATGTTTAATAATGCTAAATCTCTATAGTTGTATGCTTCCAATAAAGAGTGGATACTGTTTATTGGCAACCTAGTTAGGTGAAAAGAATATCATTTTAGAATTAAGTAAAACTGAGTTGATGAAATAATCCTCAGATTGTAAAACTATAAGTTTGCAGGAGAAATTAAAAAAGTAAATTACTCATAGATAAACCAGTGAATTTGCATAATAAGAGTACTGAGAAAACAAATTTTAAAGTAACATGAAAGGAAACATGTATTATTAAGAAAAAAAAAATTTAAACTCATAGCACATGACTCAATAGCAATAATAGAAACCAGATGGCAATGGTTTATTCTCTTTAAAGTACTAAGAGAAAAATAAGTGTCAAATATATTAAGCTAAACTATCATTTAAAGGTAAGGATGACATGAAGAACTTTTGAAACTAATAAAAACTGAGTGATCAACCAAGGGATTGTTACTGAGTGATCAACCAAGGGATTCAATTAAGTCAGAAGAAAATTGGACTCAAAATGAGTATGGAGATGCAAGAAGCAAAAAAACTAGATAACATATTGGTATGGCCAATAAATTAACTTATTTATTTAATCAGAATATAGAACCATAAAAAGATCATAATACAGAAGATGGGCGAGCAAGGAGAAAATTGGAATTAAAGCATAAGAATGGTATGTAATTCAGTATAAAGATCAAGATTTTATTAACATTATAGTTATCTATTGTTATGTAGCAATGTACCCTAAGTATCAGAAGTTGAAAATAACAATCATTTTATTTACTCACAATTCTGTGGGTAAATGGTTTTTTCACCCCCTTGACTACATTACCTGTATTTATATGGCTCAAATACCTGTTGCTGGCTGAAATTCAACTGGGGTCATATGCTGGGACCTACATTCCCATTGTCAGCTCAATTATTCAGTTTTTTTTCTTTTTTTTTAAATTTATTTTTATCGTTAGACTTATTGGGGTGACATCTGTTAGCAAGGATTACATAGGTTTCAGGCATACAATTCTACAGTGCATTGTCAACTTGTTGTATAGTAAGTTCACCATCTAATGTGACTTCTTTTTCTATCACCATATATTTAGCTTCTCCTCTCTCCTCTCCCACCCCCTCCCTCTTCTCCCCTCCCCTCCTCACTCATCCCCAAATAAACATTAAACTATTGATTTTGTCCATGGGTTATTTGTGTGTTCATTTTTTTTTCTTTGTTGCTTTCAGTTTTATATTCCGCATATGAGTGAAGTCATACAGTTTTTTGTTTCTTCTGTCTGGCTTATTTCACTAAGCATAATGGTCTCCAGGTCCATCCATTTTGTTGTAAATAGCAATATTTCATCTTTTCTTATAGCTGAGTAGTATTCCATTGTGTACATGTACCACAGCTTCTTTATCCAGTCATCTGTAGCAGGGCACTTTGGTTGTTTCCATATTTTGGCCACTGTGAACAGTGCTGCAATGAACATTGGGGTACATAAGTCTTTGAGGACAAAGGTTTTCAGGTTTTTTTTGGTAGATCCCCAGAAGGCGGATTGCTGGGACAAATGGTAACTCCATTCCCAATTTTCTGAGGAACCTCCACACCGTTTCCCATAATGGTTGTACCAGTTTGCCTTCCCACCAGCAGTGTGCAACAGTTTCTTTTCCTCCACATCCTCTCCAGCACTTGTTATTCCTTGTCTTGTTGATAATACTATTCTAACAGGTATGAGGTGGTATCTCATTGTGGTTTTGATTTGCATTTCCTTGAGAGCTAATGAGGATGAGTATTTTTTCATATGTCTGCTGGCCATTTGTATTTCTTCATGGGAGAAGTGTCTATTTAGTTCTTCTACCGTCAGTTTTTTTAACACAGTCTCTGGGGTTCTCCCTCTCCATGTGGCCTTTCCACATAGGATCTCTATGTGACTTTCCAGCAGGATAACCAGATTTTTTATATATAAGCTCAGAGATTCCAAAAGTATAAGAGCAAAAACCACCAGGAGTGCTTAAATCTTAGATCAAAAGCCAATATAGCATCACTCTGCTGTATCCTATTGGTTAAAGACAAACCCAGATCCATGGGTTGGGGACTGCACAAGGGCATGAGTACTGAGAGGCACAGTTCATTGTAATAGACTATCACAGTTAACATTAGAATATGTTAGATCAATTATGCATCCTAAACATTTAAGGCAACCAATAAAAGAATCAAAATAAAATGTGAAAAGCCCCCCCCCCCAAGAAAAACCTCAATAAATCCAATACAGTAGAGAAGAGTGATGATAATAGGGGGAAGCAAAAACAAAGCATGGTAAATACAAAACATAAAATAAGACAGCAGAAATAAAACCAAACATGTCAGTACTTACAATACGTACCAACATATTAAACAAGCTTATTAAAAACCAGAGATTCACTGAGAAAATGCTTAAAATCGAGTTCTATGCTTTTTATAAGAAACACACCTGCATCATAATAATAAAGATTGAAAGTAAAGGAAAAAAAATAAAGACATAATTTGTAAATACTGAATGATTGAAAGTAAAGGAAAAAAAATAAAGACATAATTTGTAAATACTGAATGATGATGATGTAGTTATAGCAGCATCAGACAAAATAGACTTTAACACACTTTAGTTTTAGAGATAAAGAGGATAATGACAGAAACATTCACCAGGAAGAGAGAGTAATCTTGACTTTGTAAGCAATGAACAACATAGCCTTAAGTACATATTTTTTATAAAGGAAAATTTGATTAAAATATCAGAATATGTAAAAGAGAAGACAAAGCAAAGATAGAAAACAGAAAAAAAATTGAAAATGTGGATAATAATAATAAAAGGCTTAATATAAGGATATATGAGAAACTGTCCCCAACAATGTTCTGAACATACGTAAAGAATTTATGAAAACCAAGCACTCAGCTATGGCACAAAAGAAGTCTTTAAGAGTACAAACATTCAGTAGCATGTAAACCCACATTGACCACAATGCAATAAAATTAGAAACTGAAACTTAAAAGTAGCCTGAAAAGAAGTAATCATAATTAACTTTAAGACGTGTTTAGACCTGAATGATGTTATATGAAAATACAATGGTATTTTTAAAACCTGTAAGATATAGCCAGTGATACTTAAGGAAAATTATTGTATTAAATGTCTATATTTTTAAAAAGATTGAAAATAAATGAGCTGATTGTTCAATCAAAACTTAGGAAAACAACAGCGTACCCCCCTCTAAATTAGAACTATGTATAAATTAATGAAGTCTAAAAGAATTTCTGGAAAAATTGATCAAGGAAAAAGAGGCACAAATAAACCATAGTAGAAATGAAAGAATTTATTATAAAGGTTTGAAAATTTTAACTAAATAATTAATATATTTGAAATTTATATCAAGTGGATTTTTTTATTAAATGTATATCATCTAACTTGACTCAAGAAGAAATAAAAATTTTGAATAGCTCTACATTCAGTACTATTCTAAAATATTCAACAATTGATATAGGACAAGCAATGATAAAACCACAGGACAACTAACAAATCCAAACAGACAGTTTGAAAATAATTGGTATAGATTTACCATTTGTACTAAATGACTATCAATCTCTTTCATCTTTGTTGAAGAAATTAAATCAGAGGTAAAAAGTTTACAAACAAGAAAGTAGTATGCCCAGAAGATTTTACAAACAAGAGCATGTAACTTTCCTTATACAAAATGCTCCATATAATAGAAAAGGGAGAATCACTTTCCAAATCAGAATTAGATAAAAAAAGTATAAGAAGGAAAATTTATAGGGAAGCTTGAGTATGAACATGGATACAAATATCAAAAATACAATATTGGCAAACTAAATTCAGCAATGTATATTAAAAACTTAATGATTAGTTGTGTTTATTTCAGGAATATAAGAATAATTTAAGACATGAAATCCTATTAGTGTTATTTTCCACACTCATGAATTGAAAAAATATGATGATCTCAATATGCCCCTGAAACTTTAATAAAATTCAATATTTATTTATGATTTTAAATAATCAAAAATAATAATTTAGAACTTAGAAAAAGAAGGAAAGAAACTTACTCAACTGAATGTTTATCAAAAATTTATCACAAATATCATGCTCTATGTGAAACATTAGAAGCATTCTGTTTAAAATCAAGAACATGGTAAGGATGTCATGATTACTGTTTCCATTTCACTTAATTATAGAGGTCTTAGCCAGAGATAGAAGTGAGAAAAATCAGTGAAAGATAATTATTGAAATGGGAGAGAAAAAATTACATCCAAAGAATTGGATTATCTATAAAGAACATCCAAGGGAAGCTACAAACTATTCAAACTAGTAAGAGAGTTCAGTAAGATGGTGTTATAGGAGAAATATTAACCTTCAATGGCATTCCAGTACACTAGCAACAACCAATTAGAATGTACTTTTTGAAAAATTATTTCATTTACAAAAGCAACTTAGAAATATAACTAATATGAAAGATACTAAAGACCTTTATGGAACACATCATAATATATTATTTCATAATATAAAGAAGACCTGATTAAATGGGAAGATAGAATATGCTCATGGTTGAAAAAACTCAGTAGCATGAAAATGTCAATTCTTCCCCCAAATTAGTGTACAAATTCAATGCAAATCCAAATGAATTTTTAGGAGGCTTTATCTTGAGGTTTGAGAAGCTAAGCCTAAATAAACACAAAAGGGCCAAAAATAGCTAAGATAGTTTTGAAGAAAAAAATAAGAATGATATTACTCTTACTAGATATCATAGTTGTTACAAAACAATAGAAAGTAAAACAATGTGGCATTGGCTAAGGGATAGAAAAATAGACCAATTAAACAGGAAAAAAAAGTCTTGGAAAAGAGCTTAAAAGTTTGAAAATGTTTTATATAATACAAATGGCATTGCAACTAAGCGTAGACAAGATGGCTATTCAATAAATGATGCAAGAACAGTATGTTACCATATTGGGGTGGGGGAAGGAACATTAGACTTTCATCTTACACCATACACATGCTCAGTTCCAGATGGATTAGACTCGGTGTGAAAAGCAAAACTTCAAAACTTTTAGGAGAAAATATAGGAGAATGTCTTTATGACCTCGGATAGAATAAACTACTACACAAGATTCAAAAAGCACAAATCATAAAGAGAACATAATTAAATTTGAGTATTTTCAAATTTAAAACTTCTGTAAAACAAAAGGTATCCAAAGATAAGCCAGAAATTTGGGGAAGATATTTGCAATGCATATGTCTAACAACGGTTTAATAGTCTAACTATATAAGTAACATCTACAAATCAAAAGGAAAAAGTTAAATAACCACTACATAACAGAACAATATAAGGAGTAAATTTTTTAAAATGGAGACATGACTGGATGATTAATATAAACATAAAAAATATGTTCAAACTGCTCAGTAATCAAAAGAATGACAAATAAAACAAAAAAAATGTCTTTTCATGTCTATCTGATTGACAAGATAGTTTATCATACCAAGTGTTATTGTGGATGAGGAAAATCTCATACAAGGCTGGTCAGTGAAAATTGATACAAACATTTTGATAAATAATTTGGCGTTACCTGATAAAATAAAAGTTGTGCACACCCTAAGACCCAACAATTCTAATTTTTAGTATACACTATGGAGAAATTTTTACACTTGTATTTAAGGAGATTTGTAATTAAATTTTTATTACATTATTGCTTGTAATAATAAGAAATAGATAATTGTGATAGTTGAACCATATAAAACTGCTGCTATTCAACCATTTCGATATGGTTAAACCTAATAAATTTATAAAACAATATGATATAGGAACTAAAAATGAATAAACTAGATCAAAATAATTTATCATGGATAAATCTCAATAACAAAATATTTAGTGAAAAACCCATGGTGTAATATGTATGGTATAATTACAAGCACACTCAGGCAAAAATTAGCTTCTTTAAGATAGAGCATCTATACATGACAATAACTAGAAGGGTTTTAAAAATTCATGACCTTTTGGAGATGACAGAAGAATTTGTTGAGAACCATATGCTTTCAGATTCATACTGAAAGTAGTGGTTCCCCAAAAAGAAACAACAGTACTGTTAGAACAAGAGGATGGACCCTGGGCAGCTGAAAGTTACAAATATTCACTGTACCATTCCAAGTTCTTGCTTTTATTTCATTTATTTCTTACTTACTAGGTGCCCCATTACTGGCTATTAATCCAAAGAAAAGCCAAAAAATAATTTTATGTAGAAGACCAATAAATCTCCAGAGCTAAAACAAAAAAATAATGTTATTAATTGAAAATTTTATTTCAATATTCTATACTTATTTCTTAGAAATTCTTATGTATATCATACCAATACAATAATTGTTTTAAGTAAATATTAATATTGGAAGATTTATGTCTATATTTCCTTTTCTGTTCTTTGCTAATGCCATTAGCAATTTTTGCATGATTTTTTAAATTAAATTTGTTGGGGTGACATTGGTTAGCAAAAATTACCTAGGTGTACAATTCTATAATGCATCATTTATGTTTGTATTGTGCTCACCACCCAGAGTCAGTTCTCTTTCCATCACCATACATTTCACTCCTCCTTTCTCTTCTGCAACCCTCCTCCCCACTTAACCTCAGGTAACCACTAAACTATTGAATATGTCCATGAGTTTTTGGGTTTTGGTTGTTTTCAGTTTTATCTTCCACATACGAGTGAAATCATATGGTTCCTCTTTTTTTCTGTCTGGCTTATTTCACTTACCATGTCACAAAACAAAACAAAACAAAAAACAAAACTGTGCTCTTAGTAATGTAAAGGCAAAATTCAATAGTACCACAAATGTGAAGAACTTTATTTCTCTATCATTTTTCTTCCTATCTAAAATCCATTATTTATTCCCCATCACACTGCATATACAGAAAAAAATCTAAACTTCTAAGTAGAGTCTGAAGCCTTCTTGATATTACTTCAGTATATAATTGTAAGTGATATCTCTATCGGTATCAGTTAAAATAGGTTCAGCTCCAATGTGCAGAGGCTGATATGGCAACTCTATAATCATCAGAGACCCAGGCTCCTTCTAACTTGTTGCTCTGCTATCCTCAACATCTGATTTCCGTCTTGTGGTCTAAGAGGCTATTCTAGATTCTGCCATCACATTCACATTCTGGCAACAAGGAGGAGAAAAGTGAAGGAAAGGGCATATCTCTTATCTCTTCGGACACTTTTAGAAAGTTGCACACATCACTCCGTGCTACATCCTAATGACCAGAACTTAGCCACATGCCACACTTAGCTTCAAGAGGGTCTCAAGAAATACAGTTTTTACTTTAAATGGCCAGAGCCCAGCTAAATCTGGGGACTTCTTACTGAGGAAAAAGAGAACAAATATTGTGGAAGCAACCACTAGCTTTTGCCATACCATTTCCTTCCCTTTCTCTTTTCATCCAAATGAGGAAATATTACATTGATTCCAAAATATTGGCTGGGCCATGTTCATTCATGGACAGAGTCACTGCACAGTAAAAGGGCTTATGAATGTATGCATGGATATATAGCCCTTTCTTGGATGCTGTGCTTCATTTTTTCCTTCCATGCAGCTGAATTAGTCAACTAATCAAGGCTTGGTCTAAGGGATGACCCAAGCATTTTTGTCTCTGGTTCCTTTCTCTTCATTTGCAAGTGTTTGAGCACTTTCATTGATCTCATGGCAGCAATTGGCTGATGGCTTGCTTTGGTCACTCATGGATGTGAATCATACTCCATTCTACTTTACCAGAAAGTTACACCTTAAGTTACAGGCTTGGGACAAGCTAATACTTAAATTAAAATAGATACATTGGTTTTAGTGTTAAAGGAAAATTACTTAGAATTCAGAATCTCAAGAGAATGCTCAAGTGATAGAAGATGGTGAGTAAATTGTTACATAATAGAAGGAACCAAAGGGGCTAGAGGCTGTGAGGTAGAAGAATCAGAAGGGAACCACTCCATTAGGACATGAATGAAGAGACAAGAAATTCCTATAGGAATCATCAGGCTGTATGCTATGGATATATCTTGCTAGCCTCCTCTTTTTCCTCTTCTATGAAATATTCATAAAACTTTACATTATTCACTAAGAGTTTGCATGAATAGATTCTTGATAGGACTTAAAAAAAGAAGAAATGAAGGTAACAGTTTGTATTCTGTCACTTGCAAGTTCAGAAACCCAAGACAAACTAACTTAAGGAAGAGAGAGAAAGGAAGAGAAAGTAAGTTGTCTCATAAAACAGGGAATCTGAATTTAGACAAAGTAATATTGTTTTCTCAATCACTTTCTTTTCTTTTGTCTCCCTTCTATCCACCTTCTGCACCCATTTCTATCTATTGCTCTTTCCATGTCTGCCTCTGCTTTCCTCTGTCTGCTGGTACCATTTTTTTTTTTTTTTGCTTTCTATTAAAGACAGATTTTCTCCATGCAAGAAAGATACCCACTGGCAGCTCCATATCCACATTTTCCTAGCTCAGCAACCCCAGGTGAAAAGCAATTGACTCCTCACATTTGTACTCATATATCAGTCCAGAGGAAGACTCTGTTCCTGTTGAATCATGTGCCCATTCCCAAATCAATCAGTATACCATGCATATAATAAACCCTGAATGGCCCAGTCTGGGTCACATGACCACCCCATGGCCACAGAGTGCCAGGTGCTATGATTGAAAGCCCTTTCAAGACTGTATGGAGTTGGGAAAGGAAATGGGTGCTGCCACCAAATGTGTTGGGTAAGAAGAAAAAAGCTTCCCTAATCCATTACACTAAAGTTTTCCGTCTTTAAACTAAGATATGGTTGTAGTTTAGATTAAATCACTACTGAAGAACTGAATAATTCATACACTGCAAACACTGTCAAAGTGTTGAAAGGTGTGGGAAAATAGAAATTGACCAATAAGGAGATCTGAGAATACTACTTCTGAGTCAAAGGAAAATTGTGAAACAACTGAGTTTAGCCTGATAGCTTTTGCGAGAATGCCCAATTTATAACAGAACTGGTTTCTAGAAAAAGGATTAGTATGTCAAAATTTTTTCATACTTAATGAACTACCAAAATTCTAATTGCAATACAAAAAAAAAGAGGTGCCAATGTATGCTTTCACCAACAGTACATAAAAGTGCTTGTTCTCCACACCTTTACTATTAGCCATTAGTGAGATGCAAATTAAAAGCACAATCAGATATTAATACACATCTATTAGAATGTCTAAAATTAAAAATACTAACCATATTGAATGTTGGTGGGGATGTGGAGTAACTGGAACTCTCATACATTGCTAATAGAAATGCAAAATTGTGTAGTCACTTTGGAAAATATTTTAACTCTTAAAATGTTAAACATGCATCTACCATGTGATCCAGCCATTCTACTCCAAGCAATTTACTTAAAAGCTATATGTTCATACAAAACACACATAAAGTTTCACAGAGCTTTAAGTTGAGAGAGACAGAGAAAATTTGTTAGATGTTAGATTCAGACAAACCTTGACTTGAAACTCAGTTCATCTTGCGCAAGTTACTTAACCTCTTTAAGCTCAATGTGAGAGCTCAGTACAATGCCTTACACATGATATGCACACAGTAAATATTATTATGATGATTAATTGTGCCTAATACCTGGTACTTTGTAGGTACTCAATAAAGGTTAGTTCCTTTTCTCCTGTTGCCACAGTTCCACATATCAAGTCATTTTCCATGTTTATGTCTTATCATTAATTTATATTTTAAAATCAAATCAGCTGAGGGCAAAGGAGATACACTAAGACTGCAGTTTGGGGGACAATGTTGAAAACTTCTATGTCTTGTCTAAAAATAGTTTAGAAATAAAATTACATACTCTGTGGGTCAACAGAAGAGAATTGCAAAAACATCAGTGGTGGCAGCTTTCTGGCATTATCACCAAAACACAATTCTCCATTTCAGGATGTATGTATGTAGTCAGGGATCCACAGACCTGTATCCTCTGACGAGGGCTAGAAAGATTATCCCTGGCATTGGAATAACTATTTTAAAATCCCAAGCACTAAGAACAAAAAAGGAAGCAAGTGAGCTTTCTGAGAATTGTCTATTTGGGGCAGCAATTTCTCTAAGCTTATAGGGAGATGTGGGAGACATATCTGAGCTATGAGCTAGTTTGAGTGTCCCCACTGGGGAAAGGAAAGGGAAGGAAGATCTGAGGCCTCAGGAACCAGGAAGACTGGTTAAACTAGGGATTGGACATTCTGATGAATTAAGTAGGCAGAAGTACTGGATCACAGATGGAGATTACAAGAGGTAGGGCTGCTGTCAGAATCAAGGGTTTGCGGAGAGAATTCTAGGATATTGAAGCCCAGAGCTAAGTCAGAGAGGAACTACTGCCAAATCCTAATCATAGAATAGTCCAAAAGAAAGCCCTGTCCAAAAGAAAGCAACTGGAAATGGGTAAAAGGAGAAGTGAGTATAAGAGAGCATGGAGTGTAACCACAGTGATGCAGCATTTCATCATATCTTCCTAGTTTCTTGATGATGTGTGTCCTCCCTATTTTCTGGCCCTGTTGTAAATCATTGACTGATAATTGATTCCTAATTTGCCTACTGTTACTCTTCATTTGTCCTATATACTGTTTGGGATGTCCTCTGGGAATAGAATTGATAGCCATTTGGGTGGTGATGTTGGGACAAAGGTTCATACATGGTTCATTTCTCAGGATAGATAGTTTCAGGGAATAGGTAGGGCCAGAACATTTCAACAGACCGCTCTCCTAATTTCAATTTTGGAAACTCTGAAGCTGGCCTTACCTCAACATACTATATGAACAATTACTTGAATGTACAAAAAGAGTTAGAAATTTCATTTGTTCTTTATCTCACTATGATATATAAGAGATCACCATTTCAGACTATCCAATTGAGCTTTAGAAACATTACAGCAGCCTTGCAAACTAAGGTGATAAATTGGTGTCCAAGTTTTCTGTAGTGACTTGGGTCTGAGACACCAAACTTTAGCTAGGAACTAGTACACAAGATAGGAATCTCAAAACAGGAGAGGATTAAATAGACACTGGTACAAAATAATAGAGTTTCAACAAGTTTTCTTCTTAGGTGGGGCTCATAAACTTTCTCACTGACCTATACCTTGTATTTTCACCAGTTGGGATGGCATTCCTGACCCAAAACAAACATGAGATCCTGAATCTTGAACAGTTTGTCAGGGAGACAGTCCCTACTTTTCCTTCATGCTGCATATTTGTTAACATGTTGCATATTGGCTCAGGCTGAAGTGGCAATTCCAGTTTTAAGTTCCTCCTGTTGCAGAGAAGGCTTGTCTGATCTCTGACTATTGCAATTTAGTTGAAGAACCAATTGTGTAGAAAGGGTGCAAATGACCATGACCACTCCAGGGGTTATAAGAATGCTCTCAGGTAAAGGTATGAGGAACATCACCTTGCTGAAGACTCAGAGAGCAGAGCAGGGAGAAGATAGCAAAGCTATAAATGACCTTGGGATTGATGGCCTACGTATTTGCATTAAGATCAGGGCTGCATCCCTATCCATATGGGGAGGTGAGTCCTACTGTCAATCATCACATTGAAAGGATGGACCTATTGGACCAAAAACAAAACTGCAGATGACCTGGCTCACAGTTTCAACAGCTGGCTGCTGGGAGCACATCGTTGCTCTTTCAGAAGTCTGACCAAAGCGTGGACAGAAAACACCTTCTCAATTTACCTTATCCCAGCTGAGATAATTAACTCCTGCTGAAGACTCCATTGATGTTAAGATGAAACTAGAGAGAAATGACCACAGAGACAATATAAGGTATTTGTTTAATCATTCCCTTCTCCTCTCTTCTGCATCCCCAAACCAATGCTCAAATTCAAGCTTACACTGTCTCTCATTTGGACTCCTGCAGCCACTTCTCAGTTTGTTTTCCTACATGCATTTGTCCTCCTCATGCTATTCTGCAGATCATATCTATCTCTATTTTAAATTCATCAATGTTTTCAAGGAACTGCATTTCTCAACTCGTTTTCAGCCATCTCTCCCAGATGTCTTTATGGCATATCCCCACTTTAGATTACAAGGCCCAGGAGAGCAAGGTTATCTCTATTTTATTTGCTACAGCAACTATGGTACACAGCACATGGGCCACAGGTACCTGTTGATTCTCTTTCCTTTGTCCACTGTCATAGTCAGCCTGGCCCTGGCTCTCTGTGCTCATTGCCTGGCAGAATGAGCCACAAAAAGGGTAGTTAACAAAAGAGGAAAGTCCCTTTTTCAGTTTTACTCTGGAGGCCTAGCCTTGTTTTAAATATATCTTTTTGGTTTTAAGAATATACAGTTTCTTGGGAGAGTTAAATGTACCAAGATTTCTTAAATGTAGGCTAAAGGAAAAACATTTATTATTTTTACCACTAAGTGAAACTTGTGCAGATTTTATTTTCTTGGTTACTGGAAAATATCTATCTAACAAAACTGATGTTTTTCTTTTTTTTCCTCTAACAGGATGATATGTTCCACAGGGTTAGACAGTATTGTTAATTAAAACAATAAGACACACAAAGAAAACAAATCACAAAAATTTTTAGATCAGGAAATGCTTAAATGTTTCTAAAAATGTTCATCAGGAAATGTTATTCTAGAATCAAAACATTTCCTGCCTGATGTTTAGGCCACAGAGAAAATCATGTGATGTCAGTCATAGGGTCTTATTTAAAAAGAAATTTTATGATGGGATACATTTATTTGGAAAAAAAAAACCCATTGTAACTAACACAAGATAAATGGGAATTGCCTAGAATCATGCGGCTTTTAGAAGTTTATTATTCACATAAAAATTTGATCCTTAGAACTTAAAGAAAAATACAAGGAATAAAGTTGAAATTTACCAATATTTCTCCACTCAGAGATGACCACTCTTAATATTAAGTGAACATAATTCTGGGCAGGTCTGTGTAAATACATGCCCTTGTATTCAATTGTATGTAAATAACTTTAATGATACATATTATCAGCAATGTATCATGTTTCTTTTTCTGCCAATAAGTCTAGATCTGCAATATTACTCTTTAAAATTGTACATATGGGAGTTCCCTGGTGGTGTAGTATCTTAAGGCTTTGGCGCTGGCACTATCAACGCTGCAGCCTGGGTTCAATTCCCAGCCAGGGAACTACCCACATACAAAATAAATAAATAAATAAAATTGTACATATGTATCATGTGCATCTGTTGGGCAATTCCAAGCTTCAGCAGCAGTTCTCCAAAAGTTAAGTCCTCATGTGACAATGTGAAAAAAAAGCTGAGAGGGAAGAAGTGGGTAAATGAGTGGCTGGAGGTGTCTTTCTTAGAAGCTCCCTAGTAGACTTCCTCCTACCTGTCTATAGCCAGGACATCACGTCTGCCCCAGAGGATGCTACATGGTATCTGCAGAATTATACTAGAACACCCCATCCTTCCGCATCCTTCCGGCTCCCATGGGATTTAAGGAGTGTTGATATTCCCGTAAGGTTGTCCTTAGAAGCTGAGACAGAGTTGTTCTTTTTTTTTTTTTTTTTTTAGTATCACCTAGTTGTATTTCCAAACTATGACCTGACAAAACATAGGTTATAATAGCAGTGACATTATCTGGAATAATATTTAAAAATAGATAAATGATGAAATAATAGGCAAAAAATAGAAGTATAAAAGAAAAAATGTCTATCTGGTATAGAGGCTATCTCTTTTCTTCTGACCACGATGTGGTATATTTAGTGATCTTCTTTCTCTTCTCCTCCTCACCCTCCTCCTGACCTTCCTCCTCCTCCTTCTCTTCTTCTCTGAAACTGGTCCCCTCAGTCAGCCTCCTTACCCCAAACCAGTTCTTTGCAAAACTTCAGCTTCTGGTCAGTCAGCTTTCCCAGAATCTTGTCAGCCAATTCAACCCAAATCTTCCCTTTATCTTAGTGTTTGCAGTATATTATTATCTGTAATGCAGGAAACTTTAAAATGTAATACAAACCATCAATTTCATAAAACCTTGAAGAATTTAAATTCTGCAAAACTAATCTGCTTCCCATGACACTGAAGTGTAGTCTCTTTCATTCATTCATTTATTCATTCAATCTGTAACAAGGTGACCAATGGTAAAATTTACTTGTTGCTTAATTTTCACTGCTGGAGACTCAAAAAGGAGAAAAGAAAATTTTTCTCTTCTTTGGAATATAACTAGACATTTCTGAATTCCTGAGAAAAAGTCAAAAGAAGGTGGGGCCTTTGTGGCTGGCTGGCTGGCTGAGAGGAGAAAGCAGGATGAAATCTCTTGGCTTTGGAGGCTTACAAAGGGAAGCTTGTCCCATTCTGGCTGGGTCCTCATTGTGGACTGGAAAAAGGACAAGATCTCTAAGTTTCACTGGAGTAGTCATGAATCTGTTAGGACCAGAGAAGTGGCAGGACACTGAGGGAAAAGGGCCTTAGTAGTGGCTGAAAGAGATGAACACTAAAAAGTGTATCTTGAGAATGGATGAAATCAGCAAGGGAAAGAGAACTGAGAGGGTCAAGGACTGAACTCTGGGCATGCTAATGACTAAAGATGCGGAGAATGAGAGATAATCAGCTGATGAACCTACCATTTAGGTGGGACACCCAAGAGGAGGAGCCCCTTGAGAGCCAAGCAAATAAATTGAGTGCTTCAAGATGCTGCTGATACTTGGAGTGAGATAACTGAGGATTAACTACTGAGTTTGCAATATGGAGGTCACTGATGACTTTGTCAAGAGCAGTTTCAGTGAAGGGGTGGGGGCAAAAGTCTGATTGGAGTGGATTGAAAAATGAGTAGGTGGCGGGGATGAGGATATAGAGTAAAAATGACTCTTGAGAAGTTTTGGGAGAGAGCAGAAAAATAGGGTGGTAGCTGGAGGGAGACATGTTGTCAGAAATTTCTTTAAAAATGGGAAAATGGTACATAATGTTATTAATATGCTTATGGGAACATTGCAACATAGAGCTAAAAGTTAATAATGTAGCACTGATAGGAGATAACCCTAGAATAACAGCATTAAGAATGTAAGAGAAGACAGATCTTATAAAAAAGTGGGAGAGTTGGACTCAAAAGCATTAACATTTCATTCTCAGTAATGGGAGGGAATACAGAGGGCACAGCTCTAGATATAAGTGCAATGGACTGAATGTGGTTTGTCAAAATGCATATGTTGAAATCCTAACCCCCAATGTAATGATATTAGGAGCCAAGGATTTGGGGGAAAAAATTAAATCATGAGATAGAGCCCTCTTGAATAGGATTAGTGCCTTTAAAAAAAGGATTCCAGAGAGCCGGCTTGCCTTCTTTCCACTATGAGAATACAATGAGAAAGTGCTAATCTGCAGCCTGGAAGAAGGATATCAACAGAACCCGATCATGCTGGCACCCTGATCTTAGACTTCCAGCTTCCAGAACTGTGAGAAATAAATTTCCGTTGTTTATACGCCACCCAGTCTATGGTACTTTGTTAAAGCAGCCACAAGTAAGACAATAGGTAAACTTGACAGATGAGGTAACAGAAATCTCAACCTCTAAAATACTGAACTATACTGTCCCAGAGAATAACTTTTCAGTCTGATAAATTTAGCAATATTGTGAAATCAATAGACTAAATTATTAAAAATACTTTGAAAGGACCTTATATGTGATCTAGTCATATTTTACTCCTGCTTTTAATTTTGACCTTGTTGGGAAAAATGCTGGTCCCTAATAAAATGAAAATATTTGAGAAAATCTTTTTCCATGTCAATTTTTTTTAAAGAAACACTTTTAACTTCTGAGAAAATACAATTTTCAAAACAATAATAATAAATGGAATGTTTTTGTTGTTAGATAATTGTCAGAATTCAGCTGAAACTTAGTGTAAGGATGTGTAAGAGCTCATATGTGAAAAAGATAAAATGTGCAAGGTGGACAGATTTGTCCTTGAGACAGATAGAAGCAAGTTAATCTCTTGGTGCCTGAGTTGGCTTAGCTGTAAACTGAGGATAATCTCTGTCTTAAATGATTTTTGTGAGCTCCAAATAATATAATATAGTTAAAGCTTCTGATATACAATAGGTACTCAAAAAATCATTATTAATTCTATTGATTTGAGCTTTTTCTGAGAGCAAACATGTTATGTGATAAATTTCTTTCTTTTATGAAATATAACTAGAGGAAACTGAAGGCAGGTATATGGGACCTCTCTGTACTATCTTTGAAATTTCCTATGTATCTATATTTATTTAAAGTGAAAAGTTGAAAAGAATTTCTTAGAGTTCTATGAGAAATTGCTATACCTTCCCATTTTGTGCAATGCCATTGTTCTTATCATTCACTGATGGGTAATGAAATCCTGCTATTTGTCCTATAAGTGGGATGATGCATTGAAAAAAATTGAAATTATGATTCTGAAGATTTGAGATGTTACTTTACAGTATGGACATCTATAAACTGAGGATTCATATTCAATTTCTCTCAGCTCTTGGTTTTGTAAATATAAAATACAAATACAAAGCAATAGCTAAGGCAAAGAAACATTATATAAATTACCAAGATTTTCTAAATAAATAAATATAGCATACTAAAAGTGACTGAAGAATATACACTTACTTACTGCAAAGTAAAAGATAAAATTTAAATATTATATACATTTCAAGATAATTTTACTTAAAATGTTATATAAATCCAAATATTGTACTTAAAGTATTACATAAATTTAAAACACGGTAACATCAGATACCTGACTACAGAGTTGATGGTATTTAGGCAGTGGTTTCTAAATATTTTTTATCAAGTACTATGATCACAAAAATATACACTATCGTCAATCTACATATTAAACATTAATGAAGTTTGATTTGTTCATTTAGATAAAAAATAGAGTTATTCTAATAGTTTCTTCCCATATTCCAACTGCTTCAAGTGTGAGATTTGTTATGAAACTTCCTGTTCTATATTCTGGGACTATACCTGTTGAATTCTCTGTTCTGATTATTCTTATTATAATCACATCTTAACATTAAGTTTCTCATTAGCAAAATACATCAGTGGTAGAAATCAGAGAAGGTCTATGCTATATAATGTCTTCTTATTTTTTATCATTTAAGAATAATCTCAGAACTAAGAACTCAAGACCTTTAAAAGTATCTATTTTAAGATCTAAGATGGTGGAGTAGATAAATGTTGTGCTTGCCTCGTCCTGTGAACACATCAAAGTACAAGTAAATTATAGAAAAATCAATCTGAAGAACCACCTAAAGTATAGCAGAATAGGAGTTTTATAACTAAGGATATAAAAAAGCCATGTCAAGACTGGTAGGAGGGGTGGAGACATGAAATGGGTTTGCCATTGAGAATTGGGAGGGATATATTGGCTGCAAAAGTTCACTGTGGAGGAGTGAGGGACCCAAGTCCTAAACCAGGCTCACTGGAGCCAGGAAGAAGAACCCCCACAACATCTGGCTGTAATAAACAATGGAGATTTTGACCATCTGAGTGAAACCCAGATATTTCCTTAAAGAATCCATGTATAGACTCACTCACTTGCAAGCTCTCACCCTAGGCTCTGGCAGAGGGATAGTGACTCCGGGCATCACAAGCTATGCCAGGCAGACTGAGGTGTATGGCCTTGGGGCCAGAGCTGGAGGACAGTTGCTGTTTTCCTTGTGTGGAGTCCTCCTTCCCTGCAGCTAGCAGGTAGGCACCATTTTTCCTGTGTTGAGCCCTCCTCCCACAATCATAGTTATATCTGAATCGAAATTGGTCTGGTGAGCTCCACTGCTTCACTCTGCTGACTCACTAGGACCCTTCTGTACCCAACTCTCCCAACACTGAAGGCATTTTCTTGGAGAGCAGCCAGCCCCACCCGCATTACACTATTGGAGTCTGCAGGCTCCAGGTGGATGGTGCTTGACCTCGGTGTGCTCTGAGACTTTTGTGGAATAGATTCAAGCTCAGCACTGGCGCCAAGTCAGAATCTACATTTACCATATGAACACAACTCTTCCCACTCTAGTGACTCCCTGAGACCCTGCCTCACCCAACTTACTGACCACATGAGGCTTTATTGGTGGTTGCAGGTGGCAGCAGGCCTTGGGATGTCCTGGATTTTGTGGAGCTACCTCAGGCCGTACTGGTGGTAGCTGTCCTAGTGATCACAGGCAGTGGCTGACCTGAACCTGCACCAAAGCCCATTCCCAGAGGCCCTAGAACTCACGTACGTGCAAGTTGGCATCAGTCCATGGCAGAGCAACCCCACCCACCTACTCAATTAACCCCAAGCGGCACACAGGAAGTCTATCTCAACAGGCATCAGAGCCCACTGGGATTAATCCCACTCAGTGGGGTAAGCTCCCCACACAGCAGCCCATATGCTGTGGACCTGACCAAACCCCACAGTCAATCAGCTTGAGAGTCAGTCTACTCACTGATGTGCCAATAGCAACCAAGGTTCAACTATAACAGGAGGTCACACACAACCCACACAACCCTGGAGCACCCAGAGTAGGCAAGCAGCAACACTGTGTTGGGGCTGCAGAGGGCACCTACTACATAAGGCCACCCAGCCAAGACTCAAATACATAGCCAATCTACTTAATACATAGAGACAAACACAGAGAAGCAGCCAAAATGAAGAAACAAAGAAATACATTCCAAATGAAAGAATAGGAGAAAAAAACTCTAGAAAAAGAACTGAACAAAATGAAGGCAATCAATCTATGAGATATAGAATTTAAAGTTGTGGTTATAAGGATGCTCAAGAATCTTACTGAGAACTTCAACAAAGAGATAGCAAGCACAAAAAAAGGAAACAAAAGTCATTAAAAAAAAGAACCAGTCAGAAATGAGGAATACAATAACTGAAATAAAGAATGCACTAGACGAAATCACCAGCAGATTAGATGAAGCAAGGGATTGAATCAGCAATTTGGAAGACAATGTAGCAGAAAACACCTGAACAGCAAAAAGAAAAAAGAATCCATAAAAAAGTGAGGATGGTTTAAGAGGTCTCTGGGTGACGTCAAGCATAATGACATTCACATTATAGGGGTACCAGAAGGAGAAGAGAGAAAGCAAGGAATTGAGAATGTATTTGAAGAAATAATGACAGAAAACTGTCCTGACCTGGTGAATGAAATAGACATACAAGTCCAGATAGTGCAGAGAGTCCCAAACAAGATGAACCCAAACAGGCTCACAACGAGAAACATTATAATTGAAATGTCAAAGGTTAAAACAAAGAGAGAATCCTAAAAGCAGCAAGAAAAGGCCACTAGCAATGTATAAGGGAGCTCCTATAAAATTGGCAGTTGATTTCTCAACAGAAAACTTGCAGGCCAGAAAGGATATGCAAGAAATATTCAAAGTGATGAAAAGCAAGGACCTACAAGCAAGATTACTATATAAGCAAAGGTATCATTTAGAATCAAAGGACAGATAAAGAACTTCGCAGACAAGAATAAGCTAAAGGAGTTCATTACCACTAAAACAGTATTATAAGGAATGTTAGGACTACTTTAAGATAGAAAAAATAAAAAGGTAAAAATTATGAATAATAAAATGGCTATAGCCATATATCTACCAACAATTACTTTCAATGTAAATAACTAAAAGCTGTAGTCAAAAGACATAGGAAAACTGAATGAAAAAGAAAACAAAACCATTACATATGCTGCCTACAAGAGACACACTTCAAATTGAATAACACACATACTGAAAGTAAAGGGTTGGAAAAAGTTATTTCATGAGAACAGAAACAAACAAAAAAATGAACAAACAAAACAGAAAAAGCTGGGGTAGCAGTAATTATAACAGAAAAAAAAATCAACTTTAAAACAAAGGCTATAACAAGAGACAAAAATGACCCAGTAATTCCATTTCTGGATATTTATCCAAAGAAACCTAAAACGCTATGTCGAGGGGGAACATGCATTCATATGTTCATTGCAACATTGTTTGTAATGGTCCAGATACGGAGGCAGCCTTAGTGTTCCTCGATGGAAGAATGAACAAAAAGGAAATGGTACATATATGTAATGGCTCAGCCATGGAAGGAAATAGGTTCTTGCTATCTGTGGTGACATGGATGGACCTGGAGGGTATTGTGCTGAGTGGAGTGTCATAGAATGACAGATGCAATGTGATTTTGCTTATATGTGGAATTTAAAAAACAAGATAAACAAACAAAACAGAAGGCATACAATTCTATAGTGCATTGTCAACTTGTTGTATAATAAGTTCATACCTAATATAATGTCTCTTTCCATCACCATATATTTAGTTCCTCCTCTCTCCTCTCCCATCTCCTCTCCCTTCTCCCCTCCCCACTGGTCCCCAAATAAACATTAAACTATTGATTGTGTCCATGGGTTATTTGTTTGTTTGTTCATTTCTTTTTTCTTTGTTGCCATTTGCAACAAAATGGATGGACCTGGAGATCATCATGCTTAGCGAAATAAGTCAGACAGAAAAAACAAAAAAACTGTATGACTTTACTTATATGCGGAATATAAAACTCAAGCCTTTTTTAACAACTAGCACTCTTAAGAAGTCAGTTTATCCAAGTAGGCCAAGTAGCACAAACATTAAAATGAGAATAGAGTTCCCGTTTCTTTAGTTCTCTTAATGCAGTATGAATGTATATTTAAGAAACGAAGGGTATGTAATCAATGTAATTTGATTCCATAAGCATTTATTAAGCATTTTTATGGTACAGAAATTACTAAGGCATGGTCTGTGTCTCAAGAATTTCACAACCGAGTGAGATAAAAACATCACAAGTAACTTGTATAGGGAAGGTATGTTTAGTGATAAACCCCACACCTCATCTAACTGCTTTCCTTAGTGTGGCCACCCTCTCCCTTAGGAGTCCCTTTAAATATCCTTTTAAAAATGAAAACGTAAGATGTCCTTTCAGTTATGGTACTGTCAGGGTTTACATTAAAGCATAAATTGTAACTGATTACTTCAGGGGAAAAGTTTGTCTTAGGCAATGCCATGCATGTAAACTTCTGCCCTACTCATATTCTGTAAAATCAAATAAATGCAAGTCTCTTTCTGAAGCTTAATAAACTATGCTCTGATAACAGACATAAATGCCAACTCTATCAGCTACTAAGGGTAGCTAGACGTTCTGGAATTTTTCCAAAAAAATGTCATTTTCCAATGCTGTGACAAAAGCCAGAGCAAACAAAAGACTGATATGGTCACTCTGGGTTGAAACCTTAGTTACTTTACATGGCAAAGCATTTAAATGTTGAACCTGTGCCAGTATAAAAGCAACCAGTTCACTAGATAAAACAGCTAGTATTAGCTGTGAAGCATTTTATCAAAATCCACTCAAGTCAATATAAGTGTAGTAATGTGGAAAAAAAATTATCGCACATTATAAAGCTGTGGCGTATTTTATAAAATCTACTAAGGCCACCGTGTAAGTGCAGTGTAATATGAGAACTTCCTGTAAATTAATAAGAGAGAGTGTGGTTGTTCCAGAAGACCTTGTTCCCAAGGTAACTCAGGTCACTCCTTCAGCACACATCACTCATTATTTCAGCATTTGTATTAGAAGGGTACAGAACTTTCAGCTCCACATTAGTGAGGTGAAAGCAAGGGGAAAAAGTGTGAAGAAGCTGTAAGCTCATTGATAGGGTACCACCACTAGTAGAGATGGGACTGCAGAAAAGTTGCCCACATCACACTAGCCTCACCCTTCCGGGTTAAGCATCTCCAAATTCTCAACACTGAGGACCAGAAGCCTGGAGAAGATGGCAGTGTCTCACAAGAGAATTCCCAGGAAAAGGGCGGAGATGGACCCGGCGCGGGGGGCGGTGTCCAGTCCCAGGGGTCCGCTTGGAGAGGTGGGGGAATCAGCGAGCAAGGGGCGGGGGCCACAGTGAGCAGCTGTGAGTGGAGAGGAAGGGCGAGGCGCCATTGCCGGTTCCCTCACTTCGTGTGTGCTCGCCAACCTTGCGCTCCCCGGCCGGCCGGGCACCCGAGTGCATTCCGCCCAGGCCAGACCGCTTCAGGGGGAGGTGCCAACTCGTCGCGGCGCCGGGTGCCGCACCAGCAGTAACGGCGATTCGGGAGGAGGAGCGGATCCAGTTTGGGTTTGAGCTGAGGTAGGGATTAGGGGATTGCACAGGGAGTCAGGAGGGAGCGCCGGGCTTCAAGCAGTCCGCATTCAGATACCCTAGCGGGGGGCACCTCTCCTCACTCGCTGCCCGAAACAACGGGGCGCTGCGGGTACGGAAGTGCAACCCCAGGGCCGACGGCCCCGCCCAAGCCGTGGGCCAAGCGTCTGTGCGCGTGCGCAGTTGCGCTGGTGGGGCCTGGGAGCTGGGCCTAGGAGCGGGTACTGGGGTATACTTCCTCCAAGGCCGAGTGGAGGAATTGCTGCGCGTGCGCAAACCTGTTTTTGAGGCCTTGGCACAAGGCTCTGAGGTTGTACCCCCACCCCAGGCTGTTGGCGGAGGCCGCCCTGCGCATGCTCGACTTTGCTGGCAGCGGAGGCCGCCTTAGCTGGGTTGTAGTTTGGCATTGTTCCATTGGTGCCAACTGACTGGAGAGACTTCCTTGTCCTAGGCCTGCCCAACTGGGGAGCATCCTGGGGTTCGGAAGAGGCACCTCCCTCCGAGTTTATCTTTCTCTTCCCACTTGCCTCTGGGCATAGGCTGCTCATGTTTTCATTTGTATCCCCTGGAACTCCTCAGCTCCCATCTAGTCACCCTGTCTCCTGACCTGAAACCAGTTCACCAACTTACTATGTTTTCAGTATTTGGTCCTGATGGCGAAGGATAGCACAGAAACTTTAAGTTAGGCAAAGCTGTTTTAAAACTGACTTGGAAGGGATGGAGAGACATCGCTGTAGATCAGGGGTGCCCAATCTTTTGGCTTCCCTGGGTCACATTGGAAGGGAAGAATTGTTTTGGGCCACATATATAATACACTAACACTAATGATAGCTGATGAGCTTTTAAAAAAAGTGCATAATTTTCATGTTTTAAGAAAGTTAACAAGTTTGTGTTGAGCTGCATTCAAAGCCTCCCTGGGCTGCACGCAGCCCACAAACCACGGGTTAGACAATTTGCCATAAATAGTTTAAGCTGGAAAAAAGTTGCTCTTCCCTGCCTTGGAAACAGAAATTTTCAAGCTGAAAACTTACCAAGTGTTCCACTTTGGCCAAGAAAGAACTTCCTGCCTGAGTTGGAAGGCGAGTTCAGGGTGAACTTTTTATTTTTTTTCCTTTGGGAGATGACATGAAACTTTGGAACAGTTCAAGACTAAGACTGTAACAAAATGCACGTCATTGGGTTACCTGGTACAGTGGTTGGCAACTTAATTTCTTTCAGAGGTGAATGAAAGTGATGGAGTTCCCCAAAGAGTGCTTTGGAAGGAAGCTCTTTCCTTCAGACTGGGAAGTTACAGTCGCTAGTGTTTATTGAACCTACTGGCTTTGTACCCTTCTAGTACTACATTTGTGCGTGGCTTTACACCTACTTGGCTGTACTTAGTTAAATCAGTTTTGTGACTCCTGGGATTACTTGGAACTGTTTTTAACAATGTATTGAGTGACTGCTTTGTAAAGGTCTGTCTAGGTATTGTCAGGGTAAGAAACGTCCAAACCTATAGAGAACTTCAAAGAGTTTATTTCAACCAAACTGAAGACAATTGCTGGGAAGCAAATTCTCAATGGATTAAGAATATACACTGAAGTATGTCAGTTTTGCAGCTTATTTTATACATTAAAATCAAAGGAGGAGATGTAAGGAGGGTTACATGAAGTGTTTTGGTAGTAGATTAAGGGGGTGGGAGAAAGCAAAGTGGGGAAATCTTTGGAATTGGATAAAAGTAAATTGGAGAGACAGATACTTTCACATTAGTGGGTACAGGATAGTTAATAATTAAGCACATAGAGGTGGTATTCAGGGAACAAGAAAACAATGAGGGGTTCTGTGCTCTGGCACCTGGGTGTACCCTGAGGGGTCTGGAAAAGGGATTACTCTGACATTCTGAAAAAAGTATGTTAAATTAGATGTGAAAAGACAATAGACAGGCTTACTGAAGATGGTAGAGATTTACCTTTGCCAAGGAAGCTACTACTTGTCATAATACCCTTTTAGTTAGGAATTTTTATGTTCAGACCATCCTATATGGTTAATTTCGGTCTCTGAGTTTATAGGAGCTGCTATGTTGGTCTGCCCTGAGCTTGTCAAGTTCACTACATTGCCCCTTTTCATCTACAGTGTTTTGGATATGGCAGTGAACAAAATAAACAGGGATCCTCTCCTTTCTGGAGCTTACATTCTAGCAAAGAATGATTAAGAACAAACATATTTACTTATTTAATGTTAGAAAATAGTAAGTGCTATGAAAAAATGAAAGCAGAGAAAGGGGACAGGGAGTGTATGTGTGGGTTGCAATTTTAAACAGCATGTTACCATGGATCTGGAAGATAAATTGGAGGTGATGCTTATGCTGAACTGGTTTTTAGAATTAAATGTCTTTCTGGGAGAAAATGTTCCTTGCCATTTTCAACTACCTCTTTCATGGGGGCCAACAACATGACCACTGTGACAAATGTAGTGGTCATTTATAATATATATAGAGGGTGCCAAAAAAATGTACACACATTTTAAGAAATGAGCATACTTTTGAAATTGTAATACTACATATCAACAACAAAAGACGAATACAAGTTATGTTTGACTTCTGCAGTTCAAGAGGTGCTCAAAGTGGTTACTATCAGCATTCAAGTACTTCTGATTATAGCAAACTACTGCTTGAGCAACACTGATCAAGGTGTTCATTTGTATTGCTGTGCATGTCATTTTAATTTCCTCCTGAAGTGCTGACAGTGTAGACCATTTTCTGCAGTATACCACATCCTTTAAGATCCCCTATAGGTAGAAGTCAAGGGTGATAAATCAGGAAAACATGGGGGAAACTCAAACAACATTCTTGAATTTCAAATACCACTTCAAAATGGTTTTGCACACCTCAAAAGATAACCATGCTTCCGCCATTTTCTTTTACCATCCTGCCTGTTGCTTGGTGACACTAGCATTCATTTAATTAATGTTATGTTTTGAGTGAATCTCATACTACACATTGCTACCATAATTCAATTCAGCTTTGAAAAATAACACACAGATAACATTGCTTAAAATGTGTACACACTTTTTTGGCACCGACCCCCGGTAGATGAAAAACATTTTTTTCAAATTGACTTCAAATTATTCAGGGTTTTACAGTTTAACTCACCACATCAAATTTAAGAGACTGGGCTCTGAGATGGAAGAGACTAGCCAAAGGAATACTACATATATGTTGAGAATAATTGTGTATTTTCTTCACATTTTACTTCACTTTGCAATTGTTTCTTAATGTCCCTCTGAGTGTGTATGACTTGTGATGTTGTTTTATAAGCATGGCCATTGCTTTTCTTTATTTGAAACTGTTGAAGATTCATTTGGTATGATGTCATGCTTTAGAATATTAAATTATTACTCAGAGATTTCTGAATGAGCCAGACAAGCCTAACCAAATTTTATTCCATAATTAAAGAGGCTAACGAAGAAGAATGATTTTAGTAGGCAAAACGTGTTTCCCTTCAGAGCCGTTATTTCAGTAGATTACAAACACTACATTTAAATACCAAAAGTTATTAATCTAGAATTATAAATGTAGGGTACCCATGGGATTTGCTTGTGCCTTCAGGAGTTTCTCATATTTAATTTTAGTTTTATCACTGGGCTAAACTGAAATTAAAGTGCCCCTGAGATACCACTACTTTCGAGGTTTACTGGAGTTGAATTACTATAAGTTGAAATTGACCAGGCAAGAGACATTTGAGACTAAGAATAGCATTTTCAGGGTTGCAGAGTCACATCAAGGACTTCTGTTCAAGGCTGAAAATATAGGACTACATGGGGATCTTTACCTCAGAGGAGCAGATAGCTTGCCTCCCTGAAGGGGATAGTCAGAGTGTGGTTCAGTGGAAGACTGATGTGATCCTTCTTGCTTTCATTATCTGGAAGGAACATGTGTCTAGTTCACATGGAGATCCCATCTTAACAATGTGAAAGTGTCTTAAGAAATTTAAGGCATGGGGTTTCCTTCAGCATTAATCTGACATTGGATTGTGTCAGATTATATATTTTATGTCTTTAGCTTTGCTAATCTAACCTGAGCTAATATCAGTTATGTATATCCCATGGAAGACAATTTGAACTAACATGTACCAGAGGATGATAGTATGTGAGGAAATCCTAAACTTTGACCACATTATATGTTCTATATTATGCTGAATGTATATGATACTGAACAAAATTAATTCCAAATTGAAATGTGCCAGTGCTATGAGGGCCTACCATGTTGAAGGAATATTTATGTTGTGAAGCAAAGATCTTTAACAATTAGGATTCTATTTAATGGGCATGTAAGGTTTCTTTGTTTGTTTTTTTGTTTGTTTGTATTGTTTTGTTTTTTGGTATTAGATCTATAAGGACCTAAATTTCAAAAGGGTTTACAAATGTGTCAAGAACCATTTCATTTTACCTAAGGAATCTAAACATGTTTGTTCAGTTTATGTTGATTATTTTAATACTTGAAAGTGGTATTTTTGCTGTGTATGGTAACGATTACTGAAAAGCTCAGTAATCTTTTCAAACCAAATACAAATTTGCTTTGGATTGAAGATCTGTTTCATCACCTCTGGTGAAATTTGGAAACCTTATTACATGGAATTTAAAATAGCAACTATGTTTCTGTGTTCTACAAGTCAGTTTGCTATTTTTCATAAGCATGACAATATCATTTCCTTGGAGGTTGTGCTTTAGTTTTAGTTGTGCTTTTAGTGTTTTAGTTTTGTCTATCCTGCTTGTGATTGTCTCACTTTAGTTAGCAGTTGTGTAGGTATTTTACTGTTATTTGTCATTGACTTATGACATCTCATTCAAGAGGAGCTAAGTTATAACTATCATCCTTTTTTGCAAGTGACAATTGAGATCATGTTTTATTAAATTATATTTATACATATTTACATAGTCTGAAATTAAGTTCATGAATTCATCTTAGAAAAAGTGCTGTATACCTCATTGCTGAATATCACTATGGTCACCTTTGAAGTACTCCCTTTGGGAAGCTATTCACTGACACCAGTGCCTAGTCCATCCTTCAAAGCAATTTTGGAACTCTTTTTCTGGAATGGCCATCAGACCACTTGTCATATGACCTTTGACCAAGTCCTGAATGTCATCAAAATGCCTTCCTTTCAATATTTCCTTTATCTTTGGGTAAAGAAAAAAGTCACTGGGGGCCAAATCAGGTGAGTAGGGAGAGTGTTCTAATACAGTTATTTGTTTTCTGGCTAAAAACTCCCTCACAGATAGTGCTGTATGACCTGGTGCATTGTCATGATGCAAGAGCCATGAGTTGTTGGTGAAAAGTTCAGGTCATTTTCATCTCTACCTTTCTCATGCAGCCTTTTCAGCACTTCCAAATAGTAAACTTTGGTTGACTGTCCCTTTGGTACAAATTCATAATAAACAATCCCTTTGATAGCAAAAAAGGTTAGCAACATCGTTTTGACTCTTGATTTGGACTGACAGAACATTCTTGGTTATGGAGAATTTGCAGACTTCCTTCGTGCCCTTTGACACTTTGTTTTAGGGTCATATTTGAACACCTATGTTTCAGCACCAGTGATAACATAGCCCAATACTTTGTCTTGCCTCTCCAAAAGGTCTTGGAAAACTTCAACTCTCCTTTGCTTTTCTTTATTGGTGAGCTCCTTTGGGACCATTTTTTGCACACACCTTTCTCATGCCAAGATTTTCAGTTAAGATTTTCCTGTTTCTTGGCAAGATGGTGACCAGAGAGGTCCTTAAAACCTCTCCTGGAAAATGCAATTAAACAGCCAGCCAGGATCCAACATGGGAAACCCTGAGTGACACAGTGACAACTGAAAAATCCACACATTGCAAAAAAAACCTGAGGTTAGAGAAAGGAGGGCAAGCAGGTGAGAAGAGAGGGAGCACAGATGGATTGTGACCCAACTGGATTGTGGCTAACTGAAGGAACTAGAAAGAAATCAGGGAGAAGCATGATAGAGGGGAGGGAAGAGGCCAAGTGGTGACAAGAGAAGAGGCCAGAGTGGCAGGATCTCTACAGAACCGTGAGGGAGCTGGACCTAAATGCAGCATGTTAGAGAGTCTAAGAGCCAAGCTCTGGAGCACTGAGTAGCATGGAAGTTGAGCGAGGCATCGGAACTACCCTAGGCAGGAATAGGGCCCCCTGACACAGCACTGCAGCTCGCAGCATGCTTATGGCTTGTGCTTGCAAAGGAGGCCTGGAAGTAGTTGCTGTGGAAACGAACCACTGAAACAGAGCCCTGGATAAAATGCAGAAGGGAGAAAGGCAGAGTTGCAGCATTCACCCGACCAACATGAATGGCCTCAGCCAGCATTCCATTGGCGTCCCCCATCTTCCCCAGCTTCCCCAACGGAACGCAGAAACAGAGCAGCTTCAACTTTCATTTCGTCGGCCTCCACCAGCTTCCCCAGCGAACTGTAGGAAGCACCCAAATGCTGGTGGAGATGGGAGATATGACTTAAACACCTCCCCTCTCTCCCAAAACTTGCCTCCCAGCACTAGCTAGTGTCTGCTCTACAACAAGACACCACAAAAATACTAAACAGAGAAAGAAATCTCCTGGGCTCTGCTGGAAATAAAGCCCTCATGCCGAAGAAGTAGACAACAGATAATATGAGTACCTTAGGATTTAAAGCTACTCAGAAAGATGAAAAATCTCCTGAAAAGGATCTTATAGATCTATAAATTTATGAACTAAGTGACAGAGAATATAAGTTTGCCATTCTAAAGGTTCTCAGAGAAATGAAAACATACTGGCAGAACACCATAGCTGAGATGAATAATCTCAGAAAGGAAATTCATGAACCAAAGGATCAGTTTAACAAAGATATTCAAATTATAAGCAAGAACAAGTTGGAAATTCAAGAGATAAATAATACAATAAAAGAAGTGAAAAATGAAATAACTGACATAGGAAACATGGCCAACCAGTTGGAGGAAAGAGTTAGTGGTCTTGAAGATGGGAACGTGGAAACAGCTCAGAAAGAAGAGGAAAGGGACTATAGAATCAAAAGGATTGAAAGAACTCTGCAAGAATTCTCTGACTCCAAGAGACAAAACAATATTAGGATAACAAGATTGGGAGAAGTAGCAGAAAACTCTACAGAGAGCATACTCAAACAAATCATAGATGAGAACTTTCCAAATCTATGGAAAGATCTGGAACCCCAAATTCAAGAAGAAAATAGATTCCCTAGATACCTGGACCCTAGCAGATCTTCTCCAAGACACATTGTACTGAAGATGTCAAAAACTTAAGACAAAGAGAAAATTCTCAAGGCATCCAGGGAAAAAGTATATAACTTTTAGGGGAAAATCCATCAGGCTGGCATCAGACTTCTGAGCAGAAAGTTTACAAGCCAGGAGGAAGTGGAATCAAATATTCAAAATAATAAAAGAGAGAAACTTCCAGCCAAGAATGCATTATCCAGCAAAATTAGCCTTCAGATATGAAGGAGAAATGAAGACCTCTCAGACACACAGAAGCTGAGGGAATTCTCCAGCATGAGGCTGGCACTTTCAGAAATACTGAAGGAGGCTCTTTGACCTGAAACAGAACATCAGAATAATTGGAATGACATTGGGAAAACAAAGAAGAAACAAAAATAAAGAAAGGAAGAAGTAATGGCCATAGGAAATCTTCATATTTCAGTCATCACTCTAAATGTTAATGGACTAAACTCACCAATAAAAAGACACAGAGTAGCAGACTGTATTAAAAATCAAAACCTATCTATATGCTGTCTCCAGAAGACACCTGGAGACACCTCAGCCATAAGGACAAACAAAGACTCAGAGTGAAAGGATGGAAAACAATACTCCAAGCAAATGGTATCCAGAGAAAAGCAGGAGTTACCATACTGATATCTGATGAAACACACTTCAGGTTAAAAAAGGTAACAAGAGACAAAGGTGGACATTACATAGTGATAAAAGGGACAATACAGCAACAAGAAGACTTGACACTAATTAATATATATGCTTTCAATCAGGAAGCACCAAAATATACAAAGTAACTAGTAACAGATCTGAATGGAGAAACTGACAAAAGCACAATCATAGTAGGAGACCTAAACACCCCCTTAACAGCCATGGACAGATCATCTAAACAGAAAATAAGTAAGGAAATATCAGCTTTAAATAACACATTGCAAGAATTGGACATAATTGACATTTACAGGATATTTCATCTGGCAAAAAAAAGACTATACCTTCTTTTCTAGTGCACATGGAGCATTCTCAAGAATAGACTATATGCTGGGACACAAAAGTAGCCTCAGGAAATTCAAGAAGATTGAAATCATACCAAGTGTATTCTTAGATCACAAAGCTCTCAAATTGGAGATCAACTGTAAAAGGGAAGCAGAAAAAAAACCACATATACATGAAGATTAAACATCTTACTAAAAAATTGATTGGCTCAAAGAACAAAAGAAGAGATTAAAAATACATAGAAACTAACGACAATGAAAATACAACATATCAAAATTATTGGGACACAGTGAAAGCAGTAATAAGAGGGAAATTTGTATCATTACAGGCCTGTCTTTAAAAAAAAAGAAAAAACACAAGTAAACATTCTAACATCCCATCTTAAGAACTAGAAAAGGAAGAATGGAAAATACCAAAAGTCAGTAGAAGGAAAGAAATAGTAAAAATTAAAGCCACAGCTAAATGAAATGGAGAACAGAAAGACAATAGGAAAAATTAATGTTACAAAGAGCTGGTTCTTTGTGAAAATAAAAAAAAAATTGACAACCTTCCTGGCTAGACTAACCAAAAGATGAAAGGAAAGGACACAAATATCCAAAATTTGAAATGAAAGGGGAGAAATTATCACTGATACCACTGAAATACAAAGGATTATAAGAAAATATTATGACGGGCTTTATGACATTAAATTTAACAACCTAGAAGAAATGGACAAGTTCTTAGAACCAAGAAGAACTGGATAATCTAAATAAGTCAATCAGTAGTAAAGAAATTGAAATGATTATCCACAATCTCCCTAGAGGCAAAAGCCCTAGATTAGACAGTTTCACCAAGGAATTTTACCAAGCATTCAAAGGAGAATTAACGCCTGTCCTCCTCAAACTCTTCCAAAAAATTGAAGATGAGGCAATACTCCCTAACTCATTCTATGAGGCCAACATTACCCTAATACCAAAGCCTGGTGAAGACAACACAAAAAAGAAAACTATAGACCAATATCTCTGATGAACACAGATGCAAAAATTCTAAACAAAATATTAGAAAATAGAATAGATGGCTGCATCAAAAAGATTATACGTCATGATCAATTGGAATTCATCCCAGGAGCACAAGGATGGTTCAATATATGAAAATCAATCAATGTGATACACCACATAAATAAAATAAAAGATAAAAACTATGAGATCATATCAATTGATGCCCCCCCCAAAAAAAAACAAAACATTCGACCAGATACGACATCCATTTATAACCAAAACACTGAATAAAATGGGTATAGAAGGAAAGTATCTCAACATAATAAAGGCCATATATGACATACCCTCAGCTAATATCATACTGAATGAGGAAAAGCTGAAGCCCATTCCCCTAAAATCAGGAACAAGACAGGGATTCCTTCTGTTGCCACTGCTATTCAATATAGTACTGGAAGTTCTAGCCACAGCAATCAGGCAAGTGAAAGGAATAATAGGTATCCAGATTGGGAAAGAAGAGGTCAAATTGTCACTATTTGCAGATGACATGATCCTTTATATAGAAAATTCCAAAGACTACCAGAAAAGTATTAGAAACAATAAATGAATACAGAGCAAAGTCACAGGATGCAAAAATCATTGTACAAAAACTTACAGCACACATATACACAAACAACGAATCTTCAGAAAAAGAAACGAGAGAGTCAGTACCTTTTGCTATCAGATCAAAATGCCTGGGAATTTACTTAACAAAAAACATGGTGGACTTATACACAGGAAACTATAAGACACTTTTGAAAGAAATTGAAGAGGACACAAAGAAATGTAAAGATATTTTGTGTTCATGGATAGGAAGACTTAACATTGTTAAAATGGTCATATTACCCAAAGCAATTTACAGATTTAATGCTATCCCATCTAAACCTCCCAAACATACTTTCACAAAATAGATTAAAAAATTATTAGATTTGAATGGAACCACAAAAGACTTCAAATCGCCAAAACAATACTACATAAAAAGAATAAGGCTGGTGTATCATGCTCTCCAACTTCAATTTATACTACAAAGCATCAATAATCAAAACAGATTGGTATTGGTAGAAAAACAGACAGACATGCCAGTGGAACAGAGTTGAAAACCCAGAAATTAATCCACAAATATATGCACAAATAATTTTTGATAAAGGAGCAAAAAATATATAATGGGGAAAAGATAGCCTCTTCAGTAGATGGTGCTGGGAAAACTGGGAAAACATATTCAAAAGATTAAGTCTCAGCTGTGAACTCTCACCATATATTAAAATCAATTCAAAATGGAGTAATGACCTCCACATAAGACCTGAAAAAATAAACTGCATAGAAGAAAAAATTGGTACTAAACTTATAGACCTAGGGCTCAAGGAAGACTTCATGAACCTGACCTCAAAGGCAAGGCAAGTAAAAGCAAAACAAATGAATTGAATTATATCAAGCTAAAAAGCTTCTGCACAGCAAAAGAAACCATTAACAAAACAAAAAGACAACCAACTGAATGGGAGAAAATATTTACAAACAACACCTCTGATAAGGGTCTAATATCTAAAATATGTAAACAAGTAATACAACTCAATAACAAAAAAACAAACAACCCAATAAAAAAGTAGACAGAGAACTTAAACATACATTTCTCCCATGAAGAAATACAAATGGCCAACAGACATATGAAAAATTGCTCATCATCATTAAATATTAAGGAAATGCAAATCAAGGCCACAATGAGATACCAGCTCACACCTCTTAGAATGACTGTTATCAACAAGACTAGGAATAACAAGTACTGGAGAGACTATGGAGAAAAGGAACTCTCACACACTGCTGGTGGGAATGCAAACTGGTACAACCACTATGGAAGATAATGTGGAGGTTCCTCAGAAAATTGGGAATGGAGTTACCATGTGACCCAGACATCCCCCTTCTTGGGATCTACCCAAAAAACTTGAAAACCTTAGTCCACAAAGACTTATGTACCCCAACGTTTATAGCAGCACTGTTCTTGGTGGCCAAGACATGGAAACAACCTAAGTGCCCTTTGATAGATGACTGGATAAAGAAGCTATTGTACATATACACAATGGAATATTACTCAGCTATGAGAAAAGATAAAATACTGCCATTTGGAACAAAATGGATGAACCTTGAGATTATCATGCTGAGCAAAATAGAAAAAAACTAAGAAGCATGTGACTTCACTCATGTGGAATATAAAACTGAAAGCAACAGAGAAACACGGAAACAAACAAAAAACTCATAGACACAATAAATAGTTTAATGGTTATCTAGGGGCAAGAGGGGTGGAGTTGGAGAAGAAGGAGAAGGTAGGAGAGGAGGGAGGGGGAGCCAAATATATGGTGATGGAAAGAGAACTCATACGGGGTGGTGAACATATAATACAACAAATAGGCAATGCAGTGTAGAATTGTACACCTGGAACCTATGTAATTTTTGCTAACCAATGTCGCCCCAATAAGCCTAACAATAATATATATATATAACAAAAAATATTTTCTTGTTTCTCTGTTGATGTTTACTTAGTCTGCTATGCTTCTCATAGCCAGGTGAGGATACTGATGCACAATTCAATGAATATTTACAATGTTTTCATCAGTTCTGCTCGTTACTGGCTGCCCTGCCCTCTCTTCATCAATGATGCTTTTTTTGCCCCTCAAAAAAATGTTGAATCCATTTGTACACTGCCATTTCCTTCATGGCATTATCACCATAAACTTGGACTAACATGTCCCTGATTTCACTTCCACTTTTACCAAGTTTAACAAGGAATTTAATATTTGTTTATTGCTCTAATTCAAGCTCCAACATTCTCCTGACAGCACACAAAAACACGGAACAAAAGTAATGAATACTACTCAGCAAGACACCACCACACATCAACAGAAAGACAGCTGTATGCACAGATATGCCAAGGTTATGAAATCTTACTGAGTTGTTTGTACAGTGCTGCCAATGTAATCACACAGTGGCAAGTTCTTGAATTTAATTGTCAGCCTTCATATATTATTTATAACTTATAGGTGACATATATTTAATGACCTAGCTAAGCATATAGTTGGGAACCATTATTACCTCACTTACATTTACTTGTTCTGGAACCATTAACACACTGATACTGTAAACTGTGTATTGGTGTCCTAAAAGACACAGGTTTTCTTTAATGTCCTGTTTCTTTGGTTATAAAATCATCATCACCTGTGTTGCCCAGAAGGTAGAATTTTTTAAAAGCATTGAGTGCTATATTTGAAGAAAACTTTTGTATATATTAGCTTTAGAGTTAATCTCATTATTAGGTTGAATGAACAAATTTGAGAACAGAAAGACAACAGGAAAATTAATGCCACAAAGAGCTGATTCTTTGAAATAAATCAATAAAATCAACAAAACCCTGGCTAGGCTAACCAAAGGATGAAAAGAAAGAACACAAATAACCAAAATTAGAAATGAAAGGGGAGAAATTGTGACTGATACCACAGAAATACAGAGGATCATAAGAAAATATTATGAAGGGCTTTATGCACAAACTTAACAACCTAGAAGAAATGGACAAGTTTCTAGAAACATATAGTCTACCTAGACTGAACCAAGAACTGGATAATCTAAATAGACCAATCCATAGTAAAGAAATTGAAACAATTATTTAAAACCTCTCCAAAGTCAAAAGCCCCGGAGCAGATGGGCTCACCAGCGAGTTTTACCAAGCATTCAAAGAAGAAGTAACACCTATTCTCTTCACACTTTTCGAAAAAAAATTGAAGAAGAGGCAATACTTCCCAAATCATTCTATGAGGCCAACATAACCTTAATACCAAAGTCTGGTAAGGACAACACAAAAAAAGAAACTATAGACCAATATCTCTGAAAAACACAGAAGCAAAAATCCTAAATAGAATATTAGCAAAGAGAATACAACAATGCATCAAAAAGATAATACACCACAATCAAGTTGGATTCATCCCAGGAGCACAAGCATGGTTAAACATATGCAAATCAATCAATGTGATACATCATATAAACAAAATAAAAGATAAAAACCATATGATCATCTTGATTGATGTAGAAAAAGCATTTGACAAGATACAATATCCATTTATTATCAAAACACTGAATAAAATGGGTATAGAAGGAAAAGTACTTCAACATAATAAAGGCCATTTATGACAAACCCTCAGCTAATATCAGACTGAAAGGGGAAACGAGGAAGCCCATTTGGGGGTAAAATCGGGAAAAAGACAGGGATGCCCCCTGTCACCACTGCTTTTCGACATAGTACTGGAAGTTCTAGACAGAGCAATCAGGCAAGAGAAAGGAATAAAAGGTATTCAAATTCAAAGAAAAGAAATCAGACTGTCACTATTTGCAGATGACATGATCCTTTATATAGAAAATTTTAAGGAATTCATTAGAAAACTCTTAGAAACAATAAACGAATACAGTAAAGTTGCAGTATACAAAATCAGTGTACAAAAATCCATTGCACTTCTATATACAAACAACAAACTTCAGAAAAAGAAATGAGAGAATCGGTACCTTTTGCAATTGCAACAAAAAGAATAAAATACCTGGGAATTAACGAAGATCTTGATGGACTTAAACACTGAAAACTGTAAGACACTATTAAAAGAAATGGAAGAAGACACAAGGAAATGGAAAGATATTCCATGTTCATGGATAGGAAGACTTAACATTGTTAAAATGGCCATATTACCCAAAGCAGTATACAAATTTAATGCAATTACCATAAAAAATCCCACAAACTTACTTTCACAAAATAAGTTTTAAAAGTTATCAGATTTGTATATGGAACCACAAAGACCTCAAATAGCCAAAGCAATACTGCATGAAAAGAATATAGCTGGAGGCAACACATTCCCTGATTTCAATTTAGACGACAAAGCATCAATAATTAAGACAGTTTGGTATTAGCAGAAAAACAGACACATACACCCATTGAGCAGAATTGAAAACCCAGAAATAAATCCACAAATATATGGACAAATAATTTTTGATAAAGGAGCAAAAAATATACAATGGGGAAAAGAAAGCTTTCTCAGTAGATGGTGCTGGGAAAACTGGAAAACCCTATGCAAAGGAATGACTGAGTAGTGAACTCTCACCATGTGCTAAAATTAATTCAAAATGCATTAAAGACCTCCACATAAGACCCAAAACAGAAACTGTATAGAACAAAACATTGGTACTAAATTTACAGACCACAGGCTCAAGGAGGAGTTTATGAACTTGTCCTCAAAGGCAAGGGAAGTAAAAGCAAAAGTAAATGAATAGGACTATATCAAACTACAAAGCTTCTGCACAGCAAAAGAAACCATCAACAATGCAAAGAGATAGCCAACTGAATAGGAGAATATATTTACAAACAATGCATCTGATAAGTGGCTAATATCTAAATATATAAAGAACTGATTTGACTCAACAACAAAAAAACAAACAACCCAATTAAAAAGTGGGCAGAGGACCTGAAGAAACACTTGACCCATGAAGACATACAAATGGCCAGCCGACATATGAAAAAATGCTCAACTTCATTAGCTACAAGGGAAATGCAAATCAAAACCACAATGAGATACCACCTCACACCTATTAGAATGGATATTATCAACAAGACAAAGAAAAACAAGTGCTGGATAGGGTGTGTAGAAAATGGAACCCTTGCACACTACTGGTGGGAATGCAAATTGGTACAGCCATTATGGAGGACAGTGTGGAGATTCCTCAGAAAATTGGGAATATAGTTACTATATGACTCAACAATCCCCCTTCTGGGTATCTAACCCCCAAATTTAAAAACCTAATTCTCAAAGACTCATGTACCCCAATGTTCATTGCAGCACTGTTCATGGTGGCCAAGTAATGGAAACAACCAAAGTACCCTTCAATAGATGACTGGATAAAGAAGCTGTGGTACATATACACAATGGAATATTACTCAGGTATAAAAAAAGATGAAATACTGCCATTTGCAACAAAATAGATGGAACTTGGGATTATCATCTAAGCAAAATAAACCAGACAAAATCAAGAACCATATGACTTTACTCATATTAGGAATATAAAACTGAAAGCAACAAAGAAACAAAAACTCATGGACCATCAATAGTTTAGTGTTTATCTGAGGGTAAAGGGTGGGAGGTGGGAGAGGAGGAAGGGAAAGTGAAATATATGGTGATGGAAAGAGAACTGACTCTGGGTGGTGAACACATAGACGATGTACTGTAATTGCACACCTATGTAATTTTTGCTAACCTATGTCACCCCACTAAATTTAACAATTAAAAAAAAGTAATTTTAACCTGCCTAGTTTCATTTGACATATGGGATGCTGATTTTACCACATACTTTTTACTCAGGGACTGTACAGGACTGAGTCCATATGGAAGAATGTCCTCTTTCCTATGGAGAAATTGGCAAGGTTAGAAAAGAATCATGCCCTTGAGCATGTACTTCTGTCTCATGAACCACTTTATCAAACATTTATTGGCTATCTGATAGGAAGATCAGTGAGTTAGTATCCTTGAGGGGCTCACAGTGTTGTGACTAAGATACCAACAGATAATTACTGTGGGTACACAGAATATAAAGGGTAAAGGGGCCATCAGGGAACTATGGATATAGTCTGAGGGGTAGAGAAAGTGTTGCCAGAGAACGTGATGTTGGAGCTAGTGAAGGAGTATAAACCATACCCTACTTTCACAGATAATGTTCTCCTACTAAAGGGTCTGAGTTGAACAGTGTTTATACTCTATTCCCCAAATTATAAAATACCTATCTTAGATGACATACAAGTATTTTTAGATGACATCATAGATATTCTTTAATTTATTTCTTTTCCATCACATCTGAACATTAGTCATCAGCTTAAGTCCAATCAGTGTCTAATTGATTTTACAAGTTTCACATTTTTCACCATGCACATTGATTTTCATCTTGTGTTATTAAATTTAGAAAATATCTGCTCTTTTGCCATTAACAGCTTAATATTAACTGCCACCATTAACTTTCATTTTTCTGTTTTTCACTCTTCTGAAATAAAGTATTGTGAAAATACAGTGAGCAATGTAAACAATTGTACAAAGAAGCTTCTGAAACTGAACCATAGTGTTACCGTGTGCTAACTTAAAGCGCTTGGTTGTGAGCCCTTGTATCAGAGTCTAAAAATAGCTTAAAAAGTAATACATAGAACTTGAGACTCTTACAAAATGTTAATAGAAAAATTCTAATTTTTTTCTGTAAAATAAAAGAATGGGCTCACAGAATTAGCAATGAAATTACTTCACTACATACAAAGTGTTACACTGCGAGGAAATCCTTAAAGGGCAAGGTGTTGGCTGGCTTTCTTAAATTTTTTTGCTAGGCATATCCAACATGTAATTTAATTCTGTTTCCATATGTTGTATTTTAAAGTGAATTATGATAACGATAATTGTCTAGTAAATAGAGTATCATAATCCCCTTGGTTCTTATATCATTGGAGAAGCAAAGTTATACAGCTATCATACACTCAAAGGAATACTAAAATGCATTTTGGTCTTTACCTTTACAGAGCTATATTTCCTTAATTATGTTTTCCTTGAGCTCATATTAAAATTTTGCTATTTTGCATTTTCCAAACAGATGCCAGTGAAAGGTAGGGGAGGTGGACTGGATGTGAGCAAAGTAGTATGGGAGAGCTGGCCTGGGATAACTTGCCTATGGTATTGTTATGTGCAGGAAAGAGGGTTACCTGGGCCAAACTAGGATTGTGAATTCTGGGGATATAATATCGATGGTGTATATTGCCAAGCTCTCATTCCTTAGTAGCACCTTTTTCCCTATACAGATTTTTCTATTGCCCACTCTTGGCTCTTGTTCAGCGAGTTCCTTACTTAACATTTGGGCAAAGAAGTGGTTGGGTGCCTTCTACAGAGATGGCTGCTGTCATGCAAGGTGGCTGCAATGTGATTGAGGCTCCTACAGGCTGCTGAATGTGAATCTTTATACTATATATACTTTTATGACATGTACAATGTGTAATATGTATATAAAGTATACATATACTCATATACTGTTATATATGTACATATGTATACAATATACATAATGTATATAACTATATACATTCATGATTCTACTGGACAGAAGAATATATTTTTCTTCTGTGAACAAAGATATTTCAATTACTTGAGACTGATTAAGCATTTACTTCCAGAAGTGTAAGCATACCCAAGGGCTGTCCGGAAAAAATCTAGCCATAAATGCCTCTTTCACATATTACATGGCTGGATACTTTCTGGACAGCCCTTGTATATTTCTTAAAGTAAGTCATCAGTTTCCTATGAAATAGTTCCCCACAAATTTAGAAAAATGAATTTTGGATGACTAACCTTCAGCAGCCTTCTGACAGATTTTAAAAGAAATGTACTCATACTTCTGTTGTACTTAGGTTATATTGTAATTATTTGTTTTCTATTAAAGTGTGAGCTCCTTGAAGAGATCAGTTATGTCTTTAATATAAGACACTCAAGAAATGTTCATTGATACTGTCAGATCAGACCCAGTGTTCTCTCAACCAGTGGCAACCTTTAACAAATGTACAATTGCATGTGACATACAAACACCCACGCTGGAATTCCAGTGGTCAGCAGACTTACAAGCTGGGTGCTATTGGTTTTGTAAAGGTTGGCCATGAAAAAAGTTCAGAACTAATGATTTCTAGGCAGATGTTTAGGGGCTGGTTGAATTTACAACCTGATTCTAGTCCTCTAAGAAACCACTTGATTTTGTAACAGGATTGAAATCCAAAAGTCTGTTTGAAAGGAAAAAATGAGGTAGCAATCAATCATATTGCTGCTTATTTTCTTATTGTATATTGCCATCTGCCCTATTTGTGCAAGACAACCCTCAGTGACTATCAGAGCCCTGCTCATTAAGGACTCCGCAAACAACAGCAATAGCCCTGCAAATACATGCAAACACTAGATCCACTAGTAGTATAATGTCCTATGTGACCTTCATACTCAGCAACAGATGATGTGTGGAAAGAAATCTGGGGTCACCTACTTAGAAGCTAGTGGTCCTGGAGGATTACTTAGACTCTCTGTGCCTCAGTTTCCTCATGTAAAATGAGGATAGCAACATTTATGTCCTACAATTGAGAAGATTAGAAATAATATATAAGAACTCCTTTAAATAAATATTTGATGCCACATCCCAAATACTTGTCTCTTTGGAATTTCTAGACTTAAATAGGAAAAAAAATTAAAATGAAGACCTCATAGAAGATAAGACTCCTTGATGATATAACAACGTGGGGAATTTAAGGTAGAAGCTTAGACTAAAAGCTAACATAATGAGATCCTGTTCTTAGCTCTATAGTGGCCTTGGAGGCTGCCAAAAGATAATGGAAGAAATCATTCTCAGGACAGGGTATTACAATTTGAGTGGCATGGTGAAGTAAAGTGGCTGGATTTGGCATTAGGGGAGCTCACTCTGTTTCAGGCTATGCCACAAAGGGTGATGCTGTTAGCTGTGATAAGTGGCTTTGCCTCTGTATTAGTTTTCTAGGGTTGCCCTAAATTTAAGGATTTAACACAACAGAAATTTATTCTCTCCCCATTCTGGAGGCTAGAAGTCTGAAACTATGGTGTCAATAGGGCCATGCTCTCTGAAGGTCTGGAAATGAATCCTTTCTGGCTCTTCTCAGCTTCTGGTGGCTCTGGCAACCCTTGATGTTCCTGGATTTGCATTATAGCTACATCACTCCAATGTCTGCCTCCATCATCACATGACCTTCTTCACTGCATGTCTTCAGATGATATAATAGTTAATTTTGTCAACTTGAATAAGCCATTGGTTCCCAGATTAAACATAGTTTTTTGATGTTTCTGCCTGTGAAGGTGTTTCTAGATGAGAATAGCATTTGAAATAGTGGACACAGAAAAAGGTTTGCCCTCCCCACTGTGGGTGGGCATCCTCCAATCTGTTGACAGCTTGAATAGAATAAAAGGTGGGAGGAGAAATTCATCCCTGTTTTCCTGCCTCATTGGTTGTTCTGAGACCTCTCTTTTCATCTTCTGCCCTTGGACTGGAATTTACATCATTGCTTCCTTTGAATTGAATTATGCCACCAGCTTTCCTGGTCTCCTGCTTGCATCTGCAAGATCATGGGACTTCTGAGCCTCCATAATCATGTAAGCCAGTTTTTCACAATAAATATATATATGTCTTCACCTGACTCCTAAGGTGGAAGAGACAAATATACTTTTCAGGTCTGTAGAAGGTAAGTAGCTCATATGATCAGCTCTCTACTAGAACTCATTCCTGGTAAGGTTAACTTAATAGCTGATTGGAAAGATAGACCTTAGAAAATCCCTGCTCCTTTAAATCCAGCAAGAGTACGGTGATTATTGAGGGATATGACCAAACATGCCATTTGATAGGCTGTTTATGCATCTTATTGTTGTTTTCATAATTATTGAAAGTTGAAAAGTACAAAAAGTAAAAAAATTTCCAGTATAGCAAATCAATAAAAGCTCTCTTTAAAACAGCTTTATAATGTCCACATTGAATGGTCTTCTAGGAGTGCAGATGCTCCTGATCTACATGCATGCTATTGTGAGTTTACAGTCAGGTGCTACATAATGAATGACATTTTGGTCAACGATGATCCACATATGTGATGGTGGTCCCATAAGATTATAATGCAGCTTAAAAAATTGTATTGCCTAGTGACATCGTAAGGTTGTAGCACAATCAATGCACTATATTGTCTATAGTATTGAGTACATAATATGCTGTACAGGCTGGTAGGAATAATACAATAGGCTATACGATATATCTTAGGTGTGTAATATGCCATCTAGGTTTGTATAAATATACTCTGTGATGTTTGCATGATGACAAAATTTCCTAACCATGCATTTCTCAGAATGTATCCCTGTTGTTTTAAGTGACACAACTGTAATAGTGCCCCCCCCCCATTCATATATTGAAATCCTAATCCCCGCAGGTGATTATATTAAGAAGTAGGAGGTACTTAAGTCATGAGGGTGGAATTCTCATGAATGAGATTAGTGCCTTTATAAAAGGGGCTCCAGAGAATCCCTAGTCCCTTCCACCATGTGAGGATACATGAGAGGGCACCAGCAACGAACCAGGAGCATGATTTGTGCTGACGCCTTGATCTTGGTCTCCAAAACTGAGAGAAATAAATTTCTGTTGTTTATAAGCCACCCAATCTATAGTAATTTTTTACAGCAGCCTGAACAGACTAAGATATCCCAATACTTCAGAGGTGACCTTATTTGAAAATGGAGTAATTGTAGATGTAATTAATTTAGTTAAGATAGGCCCTAATCCAGTATGACTAGTATCCTTATAAAAAGGAAATTGAAACACAGAAACAGATACATATAGAGGGGAAGATTATGTGAAGACACAGGGAGAAGATAGTCATCTATAAGCCAAAGAGAGAGGCCTGGAATTGGATCTCCTTCACAGCGCTCAGAAAGAACGAAATTAGCCAATACCTTGATTTTGAACTTCTAGCCTTCAAAACTGTGAGAAAACAGATTTCTATTGTTTAGCCACTTGTGGCACTTTGTTACAATAGCCTAAGAAAACTAATACACATACTTTCTGGGTGTTTATTTTTTCTTTCAATCTCCAAACCGAAGTGGGGGGAATGAAGAAACTCACCAGCTGTTTAAAATGAAGATCAGAACTGATCCATCACCTGAAATTTCTGTACCATTTCCTTGGTGTCATCTTTGGCATTGTTCTTTTCCAAGGACTTGTTTCATTAAGACCTAGGCAGCAGATAAAATAGCAGTCCTCTCTCTTATTTTTCCTGCTTTTACAACTCGCCTGGTTTCCAGAGCTACATTTAAGACATAGCTAGCAATTAAAATGCTTCCTAGACATTCAGCTCCCCAAAGTTCAGCCTTGCATGATTCCTGTGTCCTGGGGGAAGATTAATAGGTGAGATCTGATTCTGTCCAGGGCTTCTGGCTCTTGTTTGCAATGAGAGCAGTACTGAAGCAGTTGAGGTTGTAAAGGCAATTTCCACAGCTGTAAGAGGCCTTTCAAAAACAGAATGAGCTTGTTCCTCATGAAACCAGTGCTAGTTCTTCTGGAAGTGAAAGGGGCAAAGAAGATTTAATTTGTTAATTAATACCTCAATATATACTTTTTTCTTTTCAGACGGTACAGGCTACTCGTCATCTTTGAAGATGTTAGATGTGGGAAAGTGGCCAATTTTCTCCCTTTGTTCTGAGGAAGAACTGCAGTTAATTCGTCAAGCTTGTGTCTTTGGCAGTGCTGGCAATGAAGTTTTATATACTACAGAAAATGATGAGGTAATTTTGAAGAAAAATATCAGCCACTTCTGTTTTTAGTAATGCATTTGCTAAACTGATTATTTTGGGGAAACTAAGGAATTAAGGTGAAAAAAAAAGCACAGAGAGTAGATTCTTTTTTATTATTATATAAAGCAGTTTTGTTTTAGGAGGATTATGGCTATTTGAATGTAATTATAGGTTTGTCAGAAATAGAACTTCTTGAACTAACAGTGGTTTTCCCCACAGATTTTTGTGCTTGGCACAAACTGCTGTGGCTGTTTGGGATTAGGTGATGTCCAGAGCACCATTGAACCTCGGAGACTGGATTCTTTAAGTGGCAAGAAAATAGCCTGTCTCAGCTATGGGAGTGGTCCACATGTTGTCCTTGCAACAACAGGTAGCATGGGAATTTTAGCCATTGCTTTGTTTGTTGAGAAATACTAGGACCACCCCTTAAACTGAGAACATATGAGGGGTGGTCAAGAAATTTGCAGAATGAAAGGATCATTAGAGAGCTGGGAGTACTTGTGCATGCAGTTCGATTGTGTGACCTATTAGTATATATGCCAAATTTCAGCCTACTTGCATCCATGTTCTTTCAGATATCGCCAAAAAGCACATCAAATGTGAAGAAACCCTAAAGTATGGATGGAATTGAATTTCGCACAGTCATTAAGTTTCTCACAAAACAAGGGAAAACACCTCAAACCATTTTGGAAGAGGTGTTAGAGGTTTACAGGGACTGTTGCCCAGGGAAATATATGGTTTACAAGTGGCATAGCCTTTTCAAGCAAGGCAGAGTGTCAGTTGAAGGTGACTTTGTTGAGGCCATTTCCTCAAAAAAGTTGAAAACATGTTGTGGAAAATGCCAGAATGAATAAAAAGCAGCTTGCAGAAATGGTTTGAGTATTATCTACAACCATTTTGAATATTCTCCATCAGCATCTAAGGACATCAAATGTCAGTGCAAGACAGATATCAAGAATGTTCATGCCGCTTCAAAAACAACAGCGTGTCCCATGTTCATGACAGTTTTTAGACCTCTACAGAGACAACAAAGATGAAATTTTAAACTGGATTGTCACTGGAGATGAAACTTGGGTTTATCATTATGAACTTGAGTCAAAGCAGGATTCTATGCGGTGGTATGAAAAGGGCATGCCACCCCCTAAATAGTTCAAGGTGTTGCAATCTGCTAGAAAAATCATGGCTACTATTTTTTGATATAGAGAGTATCCTGCTGATCAATTACAAGGATCAGGGTGTCACAATAACAGGAGAGTACTATTCTAGTGCTGAAACAGTTAAAAGAATCTGTGAAGGCGAAAGAAGAAAATGGATCAAAGGGGTGCTGCTTTTGCACAACAATACACCCCAGCACAAGAACAATGTTGGATTGTCTACTCTTCATGACTGTGGCTTCCAAACATTAAATTGCCCTCCCTATAGTCCAGACCTGGCTCCATCTGATTATTACTTGTTTCTGGATATGAGAAAAAACAGCTTCAAGGGAAGAAATTTACACACGACAAAGAGGTTAAAGCTGCAAATTCAGCATATTTTGAGGGCAAAAACAACATTTTTGTTCAAGGGTAGAAATAAACTTATTTAAAAATCTGAAAAGTGTATTAGGATTATGGGTGAATATTTTGAAAAGGACAAATAATAAATAGATATTTTTTACCCTTCTTCCCCTTCATTCTATGAATTTCTTGACTATCCCTCATACTTTTTGATTGGGCTAGAGTTTAGGGCTCTGCCCTGTGAACTTGGCTATGCTTTAGACAACACAAAGTATGAACATGTCTGAATATATCAGAGTAAGGTAACATAACAGATGGAATCTAGCAATTACTGGCACTTTAGATGTAAGAATGGCAGTGCTTTAAGCCTAGTAAGCCTATATTGTTTGTATTTTATTAGTCAGTTAGTTAATTATTTTGCTTTAGAATGCTGAACTCACTCTGGACTTTGTGAATTTGAGATTCCTGATCTATGAACTGAAAGACTAAAGGCAGATTTCAAGATCCCTTCTAACTGCTACCATTCTGTGATTCTTAAGTTAATCAGTGACTAATAGATGTAGCTGGTATTAGTAATACAAGGAATTAAATATTCTCATAGCTATTTCATGAATTCAGAATATTAAAACATTATAATTAAAACATATTATAGAGCTTTCCTCAAGTTGGGTGTTTGTGTTATTAGTATTCTTTAAACTGAAAATGAATTTTATATTCTTTTACATATTTACTTGTATTTCATATTTAAAAAGTAAGTTTTAAGGATTTTTGGTTGCCAGTAATAGCTAGCTAGATTATTTAGACCACTTCTTCACTGAAAACAACTGAAAATTCTAGATCAAACATTAAAAATTTTTTTTTCATAAAGGCATAAAAGCACTGACAAGGCAGAAAGGAATTACTAGATCAGATTTGGGAGAAAGTGTGAACCAAGAAGTCAGAGGGGAACTTGAAGCTAATTTTGCCTTAAAGACATCTGTCTATCCACTTAAATGGAATTGTGGTCTAATGTGCTCATGAGGTAAAGGGGTCATAAGTCAAAGACCTTTCACATTAGGCTGGGATCACAAAAGGCTATACTCTCAGGACAAGGATGAGCCAGTTAAAGAATTCCTTGGCTCTGAACAAATCAGGAAGAAAAAAAAAAGAAAGAAAATCTTTGTCTGAGAGGTTCTGACAATGGATTTATCATCTAATTTCCATCATACTAGGTGGTTTAAGAAATCTCAGGCCTTGAATTTATTAAAGAGGTACCTTTAAGTACCTTTAAGTGACTGCATGTCCTTTCTTTAGGAAGGCACCTTCATTTTGGGCCTGAGGGAGTATGATGCCATTAAAAAATAATTTTCCAATGGCAATTAGAAGTACATAATCAAAGGTAACTAGCTACATAAGGAAATAGGCACCATGAATGAGAACCAGCAAAAAATGACTACTAAATATCAGATATTAGAATGATCAGACACCAGTTATAAGATGGTTGTATTTATTGTGTTACAAATGAGCTTTGAAGATACCTGTAGAGAACATAGAGGGTTTGGAAAAGAACCAACTATATAATATAATGATCAAAATGAAAAACTCAGGGCAAGTTTTACAGCAGTTTGGACATAGCAAAAGAGAAAATTAATAAACTGGAAGATAAATCAGAAGAAATCTGAATTGTAGCACAAAAAGACAATATGGTAAAAAATAGAGATGAAATGAGTTTGTACTGTATTATTTCATTTATTTAAAGTTCATAAACAGGACAAACTAAATTCTATTATTTAGGATTTACATGTAGCAGTGGGGGCTTTGGGGGTAACCAAGTTTATTATTTCTTAACCTGATTGCTTTATAACTATTTATAAAACTGTACATATATATGTTATTAACTATTATGAATGTGTTATACTGCACAATAAATGATATCATAACAAAGATTAAAAAAAAAACCTCAGTAATTATTTATTTTTATACAGAAGGAAATTAAGGCCCAGAAAAGTTATAATCTTTTTACTTTAAATCTAATGATTTTTCTATTACTCTTAGCAGTCTTTTTTTCTGATGCTTATCAAAAACCTATCTTCCAGCTATTGTGATTTATTGATTTAAATTTCATTTTGTTGCTTTAAAGTAGAACATAGTTTATACTTTCCAAAAGTATTTTTTTATAGAATGAGTTTGGTGGGATAGGGAAGTTGATTAACTTTTGCACTTTAATTTTTAGTTTTCATTTGTAGAATGAAAATATATTTTCATGTAATGAAGTTATTTTGAAGGCTGGTTATGTTTCTTTTTATTTTCAGAAGGAGAAGTTTTCACCTGGGGTCATAATGCTTATAGCCAGCTGGGCAATGGGACAACTAATCCTGGTTTAGTGCCCTGTCATATCTCTACTAATTTGTCAAACAAACAAGTAATTGAAGTTGCCTGTGGGTCTTACCATTCTTTGGTGCTAACATCTGATGGAGAGGTGAGAATAGTCAGCATAAATCTTAGTGATTTTTTTTTCAGTAAGATTATATAGATTCCTGTAGCAGTCCTAGAAATATGATCATTTGATTTTTAAAATAACCACCTCCCTCAAATTCAATCTTACTCTTGTTAGCAGTTTATCATCATGACTTTTAAATTATGAAGTTTATCTTTATGCATAAAGGCTTTTATTACTCCAAAATTTAAAAGGAAGTATTGTTCTTTCTATATTGCTATTCTCAAGGGGGTTGTTTGCAAAAAGAAAAATCCCCAAATGCTGGAAAATATGGCTGAGTCAAAGTGGATATTCTTATAAGTATTATATGATACCTGATAATAATTATTCCTTTTTGTGTGGATAACATGAATAACCTAATTTGATAACTGGATACTTCTGTAAGAATGAATTTTACAAAAACTTCTCTGCCTCTGTTGTGAAAATTGTCACTTTGATAGCAAAGATGAAGTGCCATAAGTACATGCTAGGGTCCAGTTGAGACACTGTCAATTACTGTGTTTAATTAATTGATCTCTTCTTTCAAATAGGTATTTGCCTGGGGTTATAATAACTCTGGGCAGGTAGGGTCTGGATCAACAGCTAATCAGCCAATCCCTCGAAGAGTCACTGGCTGCTTACAGAATAAAGTAGTTGTGAATATAGCATGTGGGCAGATGTGCTCAGTGGTGGTGGCGGATACTGGAGAGGTAAGAATTTTATTTCACATGTTGTTTGAAAAAACTGGTTTGCCTTATCAGTGTCATACCAACACAGTATGTTTCTCACAACACAGAACTTGATTGTTTTTTTGTCTTTTGGGGGCATTCAGTTTCTCGTTTTTCTCTCAGGTTTATGTCTGGGGTTACAATGGAAATGGGCAGCTCGGACTTGGCAGTAGTGGCAACCAGTCAACCCCCTGTAGAATAGCAGCTTTGCAAGGCATTCGCATCCAGCGGGTATGTCCACTATTGGTTTATGTGTGAATGTTTTTTTTTAAGTTCAGTGGCAAAGATATGAATGTATTAAAGACACTTTCCTTAACAGGATGAAAAGTTTAGATGCTTGTATGTCATTGAAGTAAAAGTTTAAGCTCTATTTACCTGAATTAAATTATAAATGTACATCAAAAAATTTACATTTCTAGGGCACTGTCATATACAGCTGTTGGAATATAAATTGTTACAATGTTTTCCAAAGAAACTTTGGCACTATGTAGCAAGAGCCTTAAAAATATTCATACACTTTGATCTGTAATTCAACTTCATGCTAAGGAACCAAAGAGAAAGTCATATACAGAACTAGTGGAGAAGATATAGAAAAAAGAAAGAAAAAGAATTGATAACTTCAGTAAATAATAGATATAGCATAATTTTATCTAATCCATCAGTAAGTTAATGGTTAAGTAAATTATATTAAATATGAACGGAAATGATGTTTACAAAGTATTTTTAATGATATGGGAATAGTGTTATAGATAATGTTAAGTAAAAACAAAGATACAGCACTGCTTATATAATATGAGCATTAAAAAAAGCTATTGGTGCATATTTCTATATCGATATATAAATAGAAAAGGATCTTGATCTTGTGCTTGCTTTCATATTTATACTTTTTCCTAAGTAATATTAAAATATTTTTATATTATAATAAAGTTCATGGTTTTTATATTATGAAGTTTACCTTTGTGTAGTAAAGATTTCTATTACTCAAAATTTAAAAGGATGTGTTGTTCCTTCTATATTTCTATACTCAAGGGAGTTATTCGCAAAAAGAAAAATCTCCAAATGCTGGAAAATATGACTTTTATAATAAAAAAATTCTTAAAAAATAAAAGTGTCTGTTTCTTATTCACTTCATACCCCTTGATCTCTGTGAGCACAATGAATGTTGTATTAAAGCTGAATACTGAATTCATGTCACTAAAGGACTCATATTGATCTTAATGTAGTTTTGGCTACACATGAGGCCTAAGCTAGTTCTAGAGGGATATTGGTTAATTTAATGCTTGCCTCTCTGGGCAGGCTGCTTCTTCCCTTTTCATTTGTGATTCTTAACCTATTTTATGAAAGCATGTTTCCTTTTGTTTCCAAGCCTGAATGGATTTGGTTTTTTCTTTCAGGTTGCCTGTGGCTACGCACACACCTTAGTATTAACAGATGAAGGCCAAGTGTATGTTTGGGGTGCAAATTCTTATGGCCAGTTGGGTACTGGCAATAAAAGTAACCAGTCCTATCCTACCCCTGTCATTGTGGAAAAGGACAGGTAATAAATGCATTTTCAAAATAACTTCAATGTTCTTTAGTGATTAAACAAAACTTAGACATGACATAGAATTGTGAAATTCTTTAACAAGAACATTCATTCCTATTTTAAACTGGCTTTTGAATTGTTGAGGAATTTGACTGATTATTAAATATTTTATTTTTCCTTAGCCAGATTTCTTCTATACCTCTATATAAGCAATGAGTAAACTTCCAACAGCTATTCTACATTATTCTCCTCCGTCACAAATTACCTTTTCCCTCCTTCTCATTGTTCTCTGTTTTATATTCTTAAGGGGAAGTTGATGGCATTTGAGGTCTGTGTTCTGTGGTTTAGGAAAATGAAAATACCTCAAATGTGGTATAAAGCCATTTACTCAGCTACTTATAACATTTGCCAGTTGAAAAGCATAGAAGTGTTTCATTACTTCAACTCCCAAGCTATAAGGAAGAGTAAAATGGTTAGAAAATTAACTTAGTTTTGTACACTTGTTTGCAAGTTTATGTTAAGTAAGTAGTATATTAAAAATTTTTCACAATTTGTCTCACTATTTTTGAAGACCTTTTAAATTTCTCAAACATGGCCTTATCAACTGCCTTTTCACTTTTCATTTCTTTACCCAGCAGTATGGAATAAAACACTTAAAGATTGTAATCATTGTAGAAATTAAACTGCTATTTTCATTTTTATTTTACCTATTATTTTTGTTATATCTGATTTAAATATAAATAGGTGGATAAATTATTTTGCATTTGTATGCAAATCTTACATATTTTTCTGCTGGGATGAAAATGAAGAACCAAATTGTCATTTTCAACCCCTTTGATTTTTATTTGAGTAATTGTTAAACCTGGCTAATTTTATTTAACTTATGTTAAATAGGTTTTAAAAACTGTTTTTACTGTTTTACCCCCAAATCTTAGAATAAGACCTGGACTCCTTAAGAATTGGGAAGGAGGAGAAAAAAATGGAGGTATTACTGGTAGGCTTGTACTAGGTGCCCAAAGCCATGTTATTTGCGTTTCTTTTTAAAGGTAGGTCAGACCTACTCAGTAAAAAGAGAAGGGACAGTGTTGAGGCTTTGTGTAATCACAGAAATGGCTCAGGCTAGCAAATCCAGTGGTAGGGACAGTTAGTTAGTATTTAGATAACAAGGAAGACAAAACAACAAAGAAGTGTTAAAAGACCAAATCAAGGTAACATGGCAATAAAAACAACATACTTATATGACACTTTATCATTTTTATAATGCTGCTACACTTACATAAACTTTAACTGATCTGTTCCTGGACTCACAGAATCTGCTGCCATCTGGCCACCAGTGACCTGTTCCTTTGCACTGCTGGTCTTTGATAGTCCCAGAATGAGTGGCCCAGGTCTTCTGACTGGTCACACAGAGACATGGATTGTAGGGCAGCTTGGTGAGAGAAAGAGGCAGAGAAACAGGGCATGGAAGTTATGTGAGCACCAAGTTCTTTACCTGGTATTTCAGAATTATCTATTGCATTTCCATCTTTTTAAAAAACTTAAAAACTTTTTAAAAATCTTCTTACCTTTTTATAATTATTTAATTTTAATTTATTTTTAAATTTAATTTATTGGGATGAGATTGTAAAATTGTACAGGTTTCAAGTATACATTTCTATAATACATCATCTATGTATTGCATTGTGTGTTCACTACCCAGGGTCAATTCTTCTTCTGTCACCATTTGACCCCCTTTACCCTCTTTTACCCCTCCCCCCACCCTTTCCCTCTGGTAAACACTATACTGTTGTCAGTGTCTTAAAGTTTTTGTTGTTTGTCTTATTCATTTGTTGCTTTCAGTTTATTTACCTTTTTTCAATTTTTGAGCTACACTGTAAAAAAATAGAAATAGCTACACACTTGCTGTTGTACACATAAACATTTTGGCTTCAAATATCATGGATAAATGTTTTGAATGAAATGTTCCTGCTTTGCTAAGTTTTCCAATGTTTGAATTTCATGTGGTAATTTCTGAGCTTGCAAGATTTTAGGTCACAAGAATCTTGCAAAGGAGGACCTTACAAAGTCTGCTGGGACTTGTTCTGTATCCTCCCACCCTTCTCAATGACTGGAACTTTGCAGCTGTGTTATGACTTATCTCTCAGGAACTTACTTCTGACTCTTTGAGGGCCTATTACAAGAAAGCTTGACTAGTTAGAAACAACAGGATTGAATTTGGGGTGCAGTGTATCAGCACATCTTAGTTACCTGTTCACTGAATGGAAAGTAAAAATTTGTCTAATAGGATTCTTTGCTAAACCACAAACTAAGGAAAACCTGTAAAAATTTTTCCCCCAGAGGTCTGTTTATGCTGAAGAATACTAACATGTGCCAGCAATTTATGACCATATAAAAGTAATTTTAATAATTAAAATGATCCTCTTCTCTCTAACCTAGTCATTCCCAATCTTTCTGAATTTTCAATGCTTTGATTCACCAGCATATGTGTCCTTATTTTTAAAATTCCATAAAAACATATTTTAAGTTAAGTTGGTTTAAACTAATGTTGCCTTGAATTTTTGTGTATTTTGTGACTTCTGGAGGTAATATGTAGGCCTCTTATAAAACCAGGATTGGAAATCACTGCTCTGGATCTTTTTATTATCACTATTTTTTCTACATTATTCTTCTCCCTCACAAATTACTTTTTTCTCTCTTTGTTTTATATTCTTTCTCACTCTTTGCTTTTTCATTTCTAGTATTTCACAGCCATTCAGCTATGTAGTTATAGGTCATTCCATTGAGGTGACACAAAGCCTATTTATTATAAATGTGAAATAATTTTTTTTCATTAAGAATGGCTACAAAATAAAGCATGAAACATGCCAGATATCCTGACAGTAAAAGTTAGGTCAGTGTATAGTCATCACCTGTTGCATGTAAGGATGGCAAATCTGAGCTTCAAAGTTTGCTTCTTGGTATGAATCAAGGAACATATAAACTTGGGCAAAGGCAAGGTGCCTTGGCAATGGCTTCAGTCCCAAGCTTAGAGCTGAAGTTTCCCTCTACTCTCTTCCCTCTCCTTCCTGTAGCAGCTGTTGCAGTCAGCCAAGCCTGTGCCCCACCCCTGACTTCCCAGGGTGTGCTAGGTTCTGGGTAAACATCATGAGGCCATGCTTAGCGAAGGCCAGGTCTAGAGCCTTGTACATCCTAAGCCTTTTGTGGCTGTACCAGCCATTCTCCAGGAAGCAGTGTTCCTGCCTTGCTATAATGGCAAAGGTATTTCCCCTTTCATGGAAGTTAATAATATGAATTTCAGAAGCAAATGTAGGAGTTAAATTATTTTGATTTTCTAATGATGGGTAATTTAGCATAGATGGACACTGCTGTATTCCAATCAGTTGACATTTTTCATAGAACATTATCAGGGAAAAGGAGGGTGATCTATTGTTTTAATGGTTTCTCAAAAGTATACAAAAGTTATTCAAAACATCTAAGTTGCTGCCTAGTAGGTCACTGTGGAAGTGATTAACTGTGATTAGAACAGAGCAGTTAATTAATGTTTATCTAAACAGTGTTGGGCTGTTGTAACTTTCCCTCCTCCCAGAGATTTCTAGATTGCTTTTTAACTGAAGTTCTTAAAAGGTTGACCTTTCTCTTTTGTTAACTGCTTAGATATCTGTAATTTGAGCCCCCATCGTGCCATCAGACCAGTACTATATTCACCTCCCACTACAATGCCAGGTTGGTATTTTCTTAGACTTGTACTCTGGGGCCATCTTTGACACCTTTTCTCCCTCTCATTCATACCAAAGGACACTCCAATTCTTCCTTGACACCATGGCTTGGACATGACATTTGCACTCCCACCAGCCTTCCCCAGCTCACCTTCTTTCCCTGAGAGTCTATCTTGCACACTGTTGCCAGATTAATCTAAGAATGCCATTTTCATCACATGAGGGTCCTGTTTACAAAGCCGTTTCCCATTTATCTGTCACATCAGGTCAAATCTAAACCCTACACCACTGCTCCTAGCAAACCTCACTGCTCTGTGCTCCCCAAAGTTGCCCCTCTGTTTCAGATAGGTCCTCTTAATACTGTACCCTCTCTAGTCTTGCTGTTTCCAGCCTATGCCTACATATTTGTCCACATATTTCTTTCTGCCTCATATGCTCTTATTCATCCAAAGCCTGTGTGGCCGAGCTGTATTCCCTTTTACTTTAAGTACTCCCTGAGGAGTCCCCAGGTATTTTCCCTTACTCATCAGAATGCTTGTACTTAGTGTTACACTATGACGTAATCTGGGAATTATTGCAGTTTCAATAGATACATCACTTCTTTCTTCAACTCAATTATGAGCTCCTCCAAGCAGGCCCCATGGTTCCTGCAGCAGCTGTTAAACAATTTTGGTCATGGGAAGAAACCGTTTTTGAATGTGCACTGTGTTCCATAACTTATTTTATTTACTTTTCATCACAAGTCTATGAGATGATTGCTACCTTGTATTCTGTTCCCTTCACCTTTTTTGTTTTTAAGATGATGAAAATAGATTCTAAGAGTTTAAGTAACTTGGCCTCTACACACTACTATCTGACTCCCAGCCCATGTCCTGCCTACTACACCAAGCCATCTAAAATGAAGTATATTGCTGCCCTCACATGTGGGTATAACATATTAGGGTATATGGTAACAGTAGATGCACTTTTCTTTTATTAAATGTATTCTATTTCCTGCTCCCTTTTTCTTTATTTGATGCTTATTGAGAAGTCAAATAGTATTGACCATTTTCTGCACGTGGACAAGGTTCTTTTATAAAACACTGTATTAGAGATTTGAGCCAATTTAACTGACTTAACCATGTACATAGGAAAGGCCTTACTAATCTGAATTGATCATTAGAAATATACAGACTCTACATTAGTGAGGCTTTAGCACTTAATATGCTGAGTAGAAGTAATAGTTTTAAGAAACATCTATTGTTAGGCTATATTATTTGTATACCAGACATTGTGCTTGGTGCTAAGCATTTTCTCATTACTGGCCTTACACATACTGGCCTTGCAATATGATAAAAAAGATCCCTAGAGCCTCAGGAACATTCCCGTGGTTACACAGCCTAGTGATAGAGCTAGGATTCAAACCAAGTTACTGCTCTGGGACATCAAAGCCTATTTTCCTCCAGTACTCTTTGGTTGTTTTCAAGAGCTGAGAATTATCCTCAAATAAATCAGTGAAATTACTTGGGCTACACTTGAAAACAACGTCTCAGCCTTCTTAGGCAAGCTGCCATAGCAATCTCCAGGTTGTACAATGACCATCCTCCTTCCTTGAATGGGAAACATCTAGTTTCCCATACAGTGGAGAAATATCTCCACCCTTCAATTGCTAGCCTTTGTCAATGGGGTCTTACCCAGCCCTCAGTTGCTCTGTTTTATTCAATCTTTCCCAATTAGTTAATAAAAGGATCTACAAATTGTATTTAGTAGGACACTGTACTGGGTCCCTAGGGAAAGAGAAATAAGCTAGTGATTCAGCCTGCCAGGAACCTGTAATCTAGCTGAATAGGTAAGACATATACACCTGAAAAGATAACAGGGCCGGGCTGGAATGGTGTGGACAGGAAGTACTGCAAGAACTCACAGGTAAGCAAGAGACTTCTTACTTTGGGGCTGTTTGAACTGAGCTTAAAATATGGGTAGGATTTTTAAGGCAGGGAGAAAGGAAAGAACATTCCTGAATAAGGACTTTAACTGTGAATAAAGACATTGAGGGGTAGTGAGCACATCTGTTTGTTGGAACATAGGGTGTGTGGGCAAAAGTGATTTGAAAGAAGGCTGGACATAGAAGCCAAATTATCGGAAGGCCTTAATGTCACATGTCTGGGTTTTATCTTGTGGGAAATCACTGAAGATTTTAGGGTACTAATGAGGATGGTGTTTTAAGAGGATTATTAACCTGCCAGCATTGTGCAGTTTGGGTCAGAGGAGAGAGAAGATCTAAGGCAGAGAGTCCTACGAGGCTGTTACATCGGTCCAGATGTGAGGTGTGTCTGACCTAGGATGGTGGCAAATGGGAGAATTTACAAAGAACCTGTTTTTTGTCAACTGGATATTCTGAAGAAAGGTAACTGAGGAGGGAGAATAAGTCAAAGATGATTCTGAAATTTTGAGCCTAAATCACTGAGAATGCTGTACCATTGTGTGCTGTGACAAAATCAAGATGGCAACCTCACTTGGGGCGAAATAGTTTACTATCTTCTTGATAGTACATACAGATGGTGGCTTATTCTTAAAGTAATTATTTCCAAATAAACAAAAACAGTGTTTTCCATTAGGAAGTGTTCTGAGAACTGCCTCCCTGGGAATCATGAACTTATTGCACTAAGTTCTTAATATATGTTGATGCCAGAAAACTGTACTCTTGGGTTCCAAATGACATAATCCAATGAGTTAGAACTACTGAATTTCCTGTTTGCAGTGTGAGTAGAGGTAATCTACAGCATGTACCACATAACCCTAAAATTGGCAAAGTTTTTATGAAAATATTTATTGAACATAGGTCAAGATGGCCAAAATCTTTATTATCTACTTTACTAAGTAATGTTTTAAGAAAACAAATTATATCACTGTTTTTTTTCTTTTTGGTCTTTATTCTCTTGAATTGTACTATAATTTCAAAATGGGAAGGTACACTTACAGGCCTATTAGTGAGAAGTGATAACACAATTTTCATGAGTTTTAAGTGTGTTCAAGTACAGCTTCCATGTAAATGCTTGTATATTGCCAGAAATTTTAGGACATTATGTGTGTACGTCTTGTTTTGTTTTTTAAATCAGTTAAACCTAAGGGAAGGAGAGATCAATTGTTTCATTTCCTATTTACTGTTTACTTGGTGTTTGTGAATTTAGAATTACAGAGATTGCAGCCTGCCACTCTGCCCACACATCTGCTGCCAAGACCCAGGGGGGCCACGTGTACATGTGGGGCCAGTGTCGTGGCCAGTCAGTGATCCTGCCTCACCTCACCCATTTCTCCTGCACGGATGACGTATTTGCCTGCTTTGCCACTCCTGCCGTCTCCTGGCGCCTCCTGTCTGTAGGTGAGCTGATCACTGTCCATTTGGGTGACAGCCTGAAAACTAGGAAAAGAACTCTGGTGCTATTATTTTGACAGAAAGAATTTCGTTAAGTGCAGTATAATTTATTTCCCTCTAATGGACTCCTGTTAAAGGGAACTAGTTTGATTGATTCATTTTTCTTAAAAGTATCAGACACTAATACTACATACTATAAATTAAAAGTATTTTTATTTGACTGAGAAACTATATCTTCTTTTTAGCTAATGTATTAATATTTACTCAAACATTGAAAAGTCTCATTTGATAGGGTGGTTTTGGACTTTTTAGTTGTCAGATTTACAAGTTGATGTTTGTGTGGTTCTAAACCTTAATGATTACAGAGATGTACATCTGTATTTAGAAAAAACAACATTAATCTGTTGGTCAGTTATTTTGGAAAATTGGTATTTTCATGAGTGTCAACAGAGCAATGCTATATTGTAGTCTTCATTTTCACTATTTCTTTAGGTAACTATAGAAACACTAGTGTTTTTATTCTCTTAGAATCCGACAACCACCTCACAGTGGCTGAGTCACTGAAGAGGGAATTTGACAACCCCAACACTGCAGACCTGAAATTTCTGGTGGATGGAAAGTACATTTATGCACATAAAGTCCTTCTCAAAATTAGGTAAGGAATCACTTATTTTGAGAATTGAAATAAGTACATTTATTATTTGCTAATCCAAGGAACTATGCTAGGCACTTAAGTAATTATGAAAAAAATGTAAGGCAGGTTTGGCTCTCACGAGCTTATTGTACAGTTGGGGAAAACACATTATACACATAAAAAGAAATAATTAAGGCTGGATGCAAGGAGTCCATGGGTGTGGTTCAGGGCATAAGTACTGTAGGCTTGCTTTGAGGACTTGACAGAGAGTCTGTCCACCTTAGCATCAGAGAGCAGCTAGCTACCACTTGGTGTGTAGTGTACTTATAGCACTGCATGGACTTCTTCGAACAAATAAATCCCTACCTAGGAGCTGGGCTCAACCCGTGAGTATCATCACTCTCCATCAGTCCGCTGTGGGATACTGAACTTTTAGATGCTTGAAAAAAGAGAAGATAAAGCTTTTCTACAGCAACAAGATCTAAGGTGAAACTAACATAGATTTAAAGAATCAAATTTATTGATGTATAATTTTTGATGAATGAACTGCTTCCATTTAAAGTGTGCATTTCAGGAACTTTGACATGAACACACTTGTGAAAGCATTGTCTTAAATCAAGACATGAAATGTTTCTTTCACTCCTCAAAGATCCATTATGCCCCAGCTCTGGGGCAGCTCGGATCTTTCTGTCACTATAGATTAGCTAGCATTTTCTAGAAGTTTATATAAATGGAATTATACAGTATGTTTCTTCTGCACCTGGCTTCTTTCTTTTAACATAATGCTTTTGAAAATCATCATGTTGTATAACAGATATTTAAATCCTACTGTAATGAACTCAATATAGCATTTTAGTCTCACCTTTAACAAGGTCAGGCCGCACAACATTTGTTCACTCTTGCTTTGTAGCCTATATAAATCTTCATAAAGGTGGTATGTGTTAGTTTGCTAGGGCTGCTATAACAAAGTACTGCAAACAGGGCTTCAACGACTGAAATTTATTCTCTCATAGTTCTGGAGGCTTGAAGTCTATGATCAAGGTGTTCACAGGATGGGTTCCTTTTGAGGGCTACCAAGAAAAATCTAATCCATGAACCTCCTAGCTTCTGGTGGTTTGCTGGCAATCTTTGGTGTTCCTTGGCTTGTGACAGCATAACTCCAATCTTCACATTGTGTTCTCCCTGTGTGCATGTCTGTGTCCAGATCCTCCCTTTTTTATAAGGATGCCAGTCATATTGGATTAGGGTTCACCCTAATAGCCTCATTTTAATTTGGTTACCTCTGTAAAGACCATTCCTCCAAATACTGTTATATTCTGAGATTAGGGCTTCAATGTATAAGAAATCTGGGGAGACATAATTCAACCTATAACAGGAAGTGAAGAAACAAAATTACTCAGAGCTTATAAAAATAAACCCACCTGATTTCCATAAATGTTGCTCAGTGGGCATGGTGCGGAAACTATGCCAGGGAGCACAGTGTGACTGCAGAGGTAGCTCCAGCACAGCAGGTGTGTATTGGCAGTCTTGTTGAATTAATGGTTGTTTGGAAACTGGCCAGCAGAGGAAGCAAGGGGCCAAGGTAAGGACACGAAGGTGTGCAACTTGGAGAGTGTCATGTATGGTGCTTTTTTTCTCTTTTCTCATTAGTTTTTCCTTTGAGCCCCACAGGGACATGCTTCTTGTAGTTGTCTGCTCTTGCTCAGAAGCTAGGACCTGACATGTTTTTCTTCCTTCAGGTGTGAGCATTTTTGTTCTTCATTGGAAGACAGTGAGGATGATATTGTAGAAATGAGTGAATTTTCATATCCTGTTTACCGGGCCTTCCTGGAATACCTGTATACAGACAGCATCAGCCTTCCCCCTGAGGAGGCAGTAGGTAATTGCCACCAGACTTTAGCAAGAGGTTGGCACAATGCTGGGTAACCTGGCAAGGTGGTTTCTGTAGAGTCAAAATGAAGTCTCTGTGAGGGCAATCACAGAAGGTGTTCTCTTTTTGTGTGTTGAACCCAAGTTCATATCTCTTGTTACTACTTCATACAGAGGTTGACTGCATAGATAAAATAAGAGGTAGATGAATTATTAAACCATCACCACTGTGGAGTGGTGCCATTCTTCCTTAATTTACTATATGTAAGTATTGTACATAACTCTTAGCTAGCAAACCTGCTGCCCTGAAGATGCCTGCATTATAAAAATGATAACATGCACATAATCCCTAACTGTGAATTTCCCTCCCAGATGACTTTGGGACAGACCACTGTGGTCTGATGTACTCTGTCCAGAAAGGAGTGAGGGGCGTTCACTGCACCCCAGGCTTACTGACAGTAAAAAAGCAACACAGGGAGTGGGCACAGAGTAAAAAACATACTAAATTTCAGTTTATAGTTATCAGCAATATTGTTGGTCAGTGGTTCAGAGAAATGAAGGAATTTCTTCTATAAGGAACTAAAGAGTTCAATCCACAAATTTTAAAATTAAACATTCATTTTACATGTACTTTTTAACCAGATAATACTTTTTAACCAGATCAGTATTTAATTTTACTTAGGTAAACAAAAGTCTGATTTCTAAAGTTTTACAGTTTTCCTTCCTTCCACAAACGATTTAGTGTGCATGCCCACTGTGTGCTGCAGCTCCTCTCTGTGTCTGTGAGGAGACAGATCAAGGCCCTACCTCTGTGGAGCCTGTATACAGATGAGAGAGACCAGTCCTAAACAAACAAATACAAGCATCCAGTTGGGAGAGTCAAGGGAGGCCTCCATGGGGAAGTGCACTGAGCAGAGACCTGGGGGAGGGATGAGGGAGCAACCCATGCAGATACCCAAGGGAAGAGCACTCAAAGTATGGGAAACAGTAAGTGCCAAGGTCTGAAAGAGGAACAAATTTAGTAGGTGAAAGAAGAGGAAGGAGGCAGGCTGCTTGGAATGGACTGAGCAAGACAGATAGTGGAAGGAATTGAGGTCAGACAGAGTTGGGCAAAATCATGCATATCATTAGAGGCCATGGTGAAGAGTTTGTGTTTTATTCTTGGTGTGATGGAAAGCCTTAGAAAGTTTTGAGCCTAAGAGTTGTGTTATTTGAAAATTGCTTTAACTATAATAGTAAAATGAAAAAAAAAGTAGCTTAAATAAATAGTTTCTTTTCCTCTCATATAGGGATACAGTATAGGGCATTCCTACATGTGGCCTGTCCATGGTCTGAGACCACATCTGCATTGCAGGCAGCAGGATAAAGGAAGGGACAGTGTCACAGGGGCAAAAGGCAAGTCTCAATGTCTCTTCAGAAAGGGTCCTGGAAGTTCTACTCATTTCAAACCATAGACCAGAGCTGACCAAAGCCATAACCCAGCTGGATAGGAGGAAGGTTGGGGAAAGTGTGATTATCTCCAGATGTCTATGGCTTAGCTAAATATTCTATGATTTTAGAAGAAAGTAAGAATGGATTTGTGTATGTTTGTGGAGTGGGGAAGAAGCAAGTAGCTTCTTCCACAGAAGTGATGTGATTAGTTTTTAAAAGATCAGTAATTATAATGATTCCAGTGTGAGATGATGGTACCCTGGGTTAGGGTGTGTAGCAGTGGTGATGTTGAAAAGAGATTAGATTTTATATGTATTTTAACGATGGAGCTGATGGGATTTGTCAGTGGATGGGATGTGGGCTGTGAGGGAAAGAGACTAATATAAGTATCATTCACTTAGATGAGAAAGATGGAGAGGTATTGCTGTTGAGTCTGAAAAGTCAATGGAATTTGAGCTACTTTTTTAGATATTCAAGTGACAGTTACTTTACAGGCCTACCCCTAACATTTGCAGGGCCCTGGGCAAGAGTCCAAATGAAGGGCTACATACCATGTCTAAAAACTTAAAGTTATATGTCAAGCTAACAAACTTCAGACAAAATATGTTCAATCCTCATACCTTTAGAAGTATACCTTCACTGAGAATTGAAATGCCAGGTTTGAGGTTTAGTTAGATTTTAGAGTTGTAGTACTCTTGGGAATTCTGTACTGCAACACAGTGGCATGGGTCAGGCCTCTGGCATACAGCTTGCAGCCTGCTGCTTTCCTTTTCCCACCATCAACTTATCCTGCATCACAAGGGTTATGTGGGCACCCCAGCCTGCATATCCATGATCTATCCACCCCAACTCGGGCTACCCTTGGGACTGGGGGTCTGCACATTGGTAACATGATTTGGAGGGAAGGCAATACCCATACATGTGCCCTCAGAGCCAATTCGGTGGAGACTCCCAGGGTCCCAGATATCCAAAAGATGGTCTAAGAGTGAGTGGGTGCATGGCTCCTTGGCCACACTTTTAGTGAGGTGTATGCTTGGAGGAGGTACAGAGCAGGGCCTTCTTGAGTGGGGACACTGGGATGGGTCCTCTCTTAGGGCAGTTCTTGTGAGTACATGGAGATGGGAGTCTGCAGCTCAGAAGTATACAGAGCCATTGATAAGAGTTTGGGAGTTGTTGAGAACTGACCAAAAACAATTGAGTCATTCATAGCTTTCAAGATTTCAGTATCCTCCAATGGGCCATAGGCCTTTCTTCCATAACTTTGATAATGTTTGTCATGGTACAGTGAAAGGAAGTTTCCAACCAAATTCTTCCACATGTACAAAACTTATTAGTAGATACAAAAAGTTAATGTTGTTAAGAATGATGAAATCTTAGCTGTCGATTAGGCTCTCTTTGAAGTAGCTTGCATAAAAGGCTAGCTTGAAGTGGATGTGACAATATTCTAGTAGCAAGATTCCTCTAACCTTTTGATCAGGTGACAGCCTAGGACTGGATATAGACCTAGCAAATGTGCTACTCCAAGGGTGTAGGACTGCTTAGCTCATGGTGCTTGAATCCCATTCATGCAAGGGCTAAAGGACCCTCACAATATTTCCAACCATGCCACATCTCCCAAACACCATTAATTTCACCAATGGTAAAGTATCTCTAGCACTCTTTAATGAAGATTTCCATAGCAGTATCTGACGTTCCTGATAAGCGTCTTCCAAATGCTAACTGACCATTACTGATTAGAGTACTCCATAGTGTCCCCTGGAGTAGATTAAAATTAACTTACATATATATATATTACCCTATGTTGAATTACTTAAAAGGGGATGACAGATAATATAACAGGAATCATCAATATTTATAAATGGTATTTAAAATCATGGGGCTGGAATCACTTAAGGAAGGAAGTGAAATAGAATCTAAGGGTTAAATCCTGGGGTACTCCAACATTTAAAATTCAGGAAAAGTGGCCCAGTCAAGAGACTGAAGAATAACTAATTAAGGAGAAAAACACAAGCAAGTAACAAAGCATTTTATCAACTACATCAAATTCTGTGTCAATCCTGAAGACGATGAAACTGGAGAACTCTCCTTTGGATTTGGTACTGTGGAAGCCATTAGTGACAATCACAGGTGTGATGACAGGGAGTGAAGGGGATGGGATTCTGCCTGGAATGGCTTAAAATAAAAATGACAGGTGAGAAAATGGAGGCAACTAGCAGAGTTGACTCTCCCCTGGAGGTTTGCTGTAGAAATGGGGTAGGGTGATGGGATGCAAACGTGTCAATGAAAGGTTTTTCTTTTTTCTGTTTTTTAAGATGATGAGCACTATTATAGCCTGTGTGTATGCTGATAGAGACGACTCAGAAGCAGATGTTGATAATGCAGCCACACATAATTAGAGGAGCATTTCTAGGAAACATATTAAAACCTTCTTCACTATGCTCCTGTTTTTCCACAGCTCCTTGTTTGTGTATTTTATTTGCTCAGTTCAGCTACATTCTTAGGTAGAGTCACTTGCTTAGAGTGTAAGTCAGCACAAGTCTATTTACACAGCCTTCAAAATAATATCAAAAGCATCATCTCTGGGGAGTTCCCTGATGGTGTAGTGGCTTAAGGCTTCGGTGCTGGTGCTGTCAGTGCTGCGGCCTGGGTTCGATTCCCAGTCTGGGAGCTACCCACATACCAGAAAGCGAAAAAAAAAAAAGCATCTCTGAAGGGTTGAATGAGTTTAAAGCAGGATGCTTTAAATCACTTCCCCCTAATAAACATCTCTTTTTGCCAGGATTGCTAGATTTGGCTACATTTTATAGAGAAAATCGTTTGAAAAAGCTCTGCCAAAAAACTATCAAGCAAGGAATCTGTGAGGAGAATGCCATTGCTCTGCTCTCTGCTGCTGTGAAATATGATGCTCAGGTAAGAAAAGCATTTGTTCAACTCACTGACATTCTGGAAAAAATAGATGTCTGCTTCATATCTTAAACTAAAATAAAATCTAGGTAGATTAATTACTCAATGTAAATGAATACAGTAACATACCAGGAAATATTAGTGACTATTCATATAATATTACGTCAAAGGCAGACAGCATAAAGGGAAAGATTGATTTGATTTCAAAAAGATAAAAAAAAATCTATACACACACACACACACACACACAACCACAGGGAAAATTAGAAAGTAAATGATAACCCAGTATAATGTTTGCAACATATAATGAAGCAAAGTTTACCATAGTTAATACATAGTTCTTAAAAAACAAAAAGAAAACATGAAGTTTGGCTGAAAAAAACTGAACAAAATGGGCTTATGAAAAAATGAAAACAAGGTATAATTTTTCATCTTTCACACCAGGGAATGTATTTACAGAACTAATACAGGCTTAGAACAATAGGTATTCTAAACTGCTGATGAAAGTGCAAATCGATACAATCATTCTGGGGTGCAACTGGTTATGTATATGTATTAAGAGCTTTAAAGATGTAATTCTTTAGGAAATTCACTTATAGCAATTTGTCTTAAGGAAGTAATCATGGAGTCAGACAAAGATTAACTTCAAAGTTGTTCACTGTAGCATTGTTTGTAATTTTGAAAAATTAGAAAAAGTCAACGTCAACTGTAGAGAATTGTTAAACTACAGAATGTTAATACTATAAAATTATGCACCTATTCAAGATACATCATTAATTGAAAAACTATGTTCCTATTTTTATTTTTTTAAGTATAAATAGCTGAATTAAAAAAGACAAATTACTTATCTACATAGGAAAAAAAGACTGAAAAATATAGTCAATGATGTTATCTTTGAATGGTGGGATTATGGATGATTTTATTTCCTTATCTTTGCTTGTTTGTTTGTTTTTCTGAACTTTCTACAATGACCATGTATTGTTTTGATAATAAAGAAAGGAAAGAAAATCTATCTTAAAGCTAAATCTTTAGGAAACAGGCTATATTTCTTAGAGTCAATTTCTTTTTTGTATAAGGATATCCTCTCTGTTTAAAAAAAAATAGGGATGTTTTAGTGGTGGGTGGAAAAAAGGTTATAACTACTTTTTTGCTTATATAAATAATAATAATATGTTTATTAAAGGACATTTGGAAAGTATAAAAAGTATAAGGAAGGAAATGACTCATCAAACAGAGAACATAACATTTTCATACAGCTCCTGATTTTTTTCTAGGTTATATATGTATATCTCTAAATTTTAGATTGTTTTACTCAACATTTATAAAAACCTTACCTACCTTGAAACACTGATATTTAAAAGCATAGTGAATGTTTGTCTTTCATCATGGTAATGCTATATTGGATACATGCTAAATGCTTTTGGACACATGCAAAATGTTTTTTGGCTAAACAAAATCTATGTGCTTTTTCTAGAATTTGTTAAAGTCATGTGATCATACTAGATTCTGGTGGGCTACCTCACATTACAAGATAGTGGGTATATCATGTTTCCATCTGAACTAGGCATAATTTCCAAAACCTTTTCATATTCCTTATGTGAATTGTTTGTATGGTTGCCTTCTAGCCCTCTGTTTTATAGGAAGGAAGCTCCGTGATGAATGAAAAGGGCTTTGCTTTGCTCAGAACCAAATCCCTAGTGCATAGGATAGTTTTTTAATGAATGTTCAAGTTTGCCTATAGAGATGCTATATTTTATTTACTACAGCCTGTTTAACTAATTGTTATATCCTAAATTAGTACAACAGATTATAAATAAAACAGACTATAGGTGTACTTACAATATAAGTTTTTATAAATAAAGGTATATTTGCTTTGGCTACTATTTTTACTTGGTGACTCCAATAATCAAGTAATGGGCTTTTCAGCAAATTATTATCCCTCATGCTAGAATATAATTAATATGAGGCAGGGATTATTCAAAGCACAGTTCATATTTCTTTTAATCCTTAAGAGAACCTCATAAAATATAGGGATTATTATTGGTCTCAATTTACAAATGAGGAAACTGAAGCTCGGAGAGATTAAGTAAATTCTTAGTAAACTAGTAAATTGCAAAGCTGGTATGCAATCCAAGATTGGATAGTTTTCAAAACCACACATTTATCTACAATTCTGTATTGTCCCTCTCTCCTGACCTTCATATTTTAAAAGCAGTAATGTTCATTCATTGATTCAACAAATAGTCACTGAGTGCCTATTATACGCTTGGCACTATTCTGGACGTTAAGGGTACAGCAAGTGAACAAAACAAACCAAAATCTCAGTCTTCGTGGAACTTTCTGGTGAGGGAAGATGGGAAATAAGTAAATGAATACAGTATATAATATGTTAGATGGTGATAAGTGATATGGGAAAAGTAAGGTAGAGAAGTGAGATAGGGAGTGCCAGGCTGAGATTGAAGTTGAAAGTTTAAGTAGTGGTTAGGAAAGAGGGTATCTGAGAAGGTGACTTGAGCAAAGACTTGAAGGAGATATGCATGGAAGGAGGACACTCAGCTTAGGGTAGGAGAAAGGTAAAAGCCCTGATGTGGGACAGCAAGATGGATGTGGGTGGAGTACAGCAAGGGAGAGGGGGAGCAGTAGTTGAAGTCAGAGATGGAGCAGTGAGGATGGGTGTGTGTGGAGGGAAGCAGGGCCTATAGAGCCCAACATGCAACTTTAAGGGATCCGAGTTCTATGTAATATGAGTTACTGGAAGATTTGGAGGAGCAGACGTGATCTGATTGACATTTGAAAATAATCTAGCTGCTGTGTTGAGAACAGTGTGAGGGTGAGGAGGATAGTTAGTTAGGAGGCTGTTATCCAGTAAGTAATGATGGTTGATTGGTCCAAGTTATTAGCTGTGGGGATGATGGAAAGTAGATGGATTGTGAATGTATTTTGAAGGTAGAGCCAAAAGGATTTGCTGATGAGTTGAATGTAGAGTGGTAAGAATAAAAGGCGACAACTTAGGATAACTCCAATGTTTTTGGCCTGAACAACTGAGTGGATGAAATGATCATTTATTGAGATAAGGAAGATGAAGAGCAGCAGCATTTTGGGGGAAATATCAGGAATTTTATTTTGAATTATGTTAAGTTTCTGATATCTATTAAACATCCAAACAAAAATGCTTAATAAACAAGTTGGATAAACGAGCCTGAGGTTCAAGGGAAGGTCATCAGTACGAGGAGAAATGTAAAGTCAGAGGAAATAGGCAGGTGTGAGGATTAAGTCCTGCACACTTGATGTTTAGAGGTCAAAAAGATAAGGAGACACCAGCAAAAGAGCCAGAAGGGAGGTAAGAGAATATCTGGAAGACTGTGTCCTAGAAGTTAGTAAAGAGTGTGTTGTGAAAGATGAAGTCATCTATCACACTAGATGCTACTGCTTGGTCAGTTTGAGAACTGAGAATAATCACTGGACTTGGTCATGAGAATGCGATTGGTGACCTCAGTAGCAACGTCAACAGAGTGATGGGAGTAAAAGCCTGATTGGAGAATGAAAGTAGAGGAATTGGAGTTGGGGTATACAGATAACTGTTCCTGGTAGTTTTACTATAAAGATATGATTATTGGAGGGTCAATCACAAAATATATTTTTTCTAACATGAAAATTGAAGCATGTTTGTATACTGATGCAGATGATCCAGTGAAAGAAAATAGGCCGGTATGCAGGGACAGTTGGTAAGTGGTGTCCTTGAGGAAGGGGGAGCCAGTGTGATCTTGTGACAAAGTGGGAGACTAGCCTTAGATAGGATTATGGACTGTTTGGCCAGTTACAGGAGAAAAGACAGTCCATAAGCATATAGGTAGATTGGCCAGAGATACAGCGCAAGATACTCTTCTGAGTACTCTCTTCTCAGTGAAATTGGAAGTAAGCTTAGCTTAGAATGAGGATGAGAGGGGAGGTCAATATTGAGGTCTGAGCGGAGAAGGTATGACAGTCATATAGGACTATGGGAGGATGAATGAACTAGGGAAATATGGTTGGATTGCCGAACCGAAGTAAGGGCCCAGTTTTAAACATGAAGCCATAAAATATAGTAGCATTTAAAATATAAGTACAACTCTTTTCTGAAAAATAATGGGGCCTTGTTTTATATGGACAGAATTCATTATAACCAAGTATCACTCTAGCCCAGATTTATTTAACTGTTAGAATCAAGGAACTCTTTCCAATTCCTGTCCTTCTTTAGTAATTATCGTTAAGTCCCCTTTCTAGAAAAGTAAAGCAGGGTAGATCCAAGTAATAACTTCTGATAGTAATTTTGTTCTCCCATTAATTAGTGCCTTTACTGAAGCTTTCCAGATATATGACTTCATACTACCTGACCATCTACCTAAAGATATTTAATTTGTGTGGTGTAGGTATGAATTTCTCCACTCCTTTGTAGAATTCAGTGGGAGACTGTCTTGTTTCACTTTAGTGTGCTGTAGTGTGTTTCACTTTAGTGGGCAAAAATGTCATTTCTAAAAATTTAAACGAGTCCTTAATTTTAATGGATATTGGTATATTCTGTATATATTAATGAAGCACATTTTTATGTATAGTCACATGCTTCAATACCAAGTGGGTGCATGGAATTTTGCTTGTTTTATCACTTTGGGCTTACCTGGGACAGAGATGTTATATAAGCAGCTGTGTTTAGGGATGAAATAAAAATGTTTTCCTCTTGTAGTTTGTTTCTTACTTAAAATGTACTGTGAATTTCCCTGAATACTGACTGGCATAGCTATAGGTATTGTTAATTTTTGTCTGTTTTTTCATCTCCAGTATTTGCTAAAATTTACATGAATGTAAAGAAGATTACAGTATGCAATGTGTATATATATGATTGCATAGAGATTATTTTTGGCTTGATTTTTTTAATAGATTAGCTTTAACTAATAGAAAGGAAACTTATGGTCCTGGGCCAAGATGGCAGCGCCACCCAGCATTGGAGGCATATAAAAGTTTCCGCAACCTGGCTTCATGTTAGCTATAATTTGGGGCCAAAAAAAGCATCCAACCACCATTCTGATTCTCAAGTTTACAAATCTAATCAAGAGAATTACTACAGGATTATTAGGCCCAGAATGTATCACAGTAAGCCAGAAACACCAATCTGCAGAGTTTCTTTTAGGAGAAGAGTCATGATTTCTTCAAAGTATTTTCCCAGTTAAGATTATTGCAGGTATGCAGGGTCTGATGAAATCCAGCCATCTCTTCCTTTGTCTTCTGGTACAGGAAAAAGAGCAGTGGCCTGTTAATGACTTCAGTGAAGTTGTTTCCCAGCATTACTATTTTTTATGACTTAACTTTTTCTCACAGAATCTTTACAGGTAGAAATATTTAAAGCCCTTAGGGAAATATAAAAGCGGAATGTCATACTTTCAACAGATATTGAAAGTGGAATGAACAGTACAAATACTCTAACTATGAAAGGTACAGAATTCATACATGTAGGTGCCTGTCTCTGAGAAGAGAACATCAGATTTTTTGCATTGGTTGGTGTGGAGGAACTTGAATGTTTTATTCTGTTATTTACATTTTTACAAGCATAGATTCATATTAACTCTATAGTTTTATAATTGTTCTTTAGGTGTTACTGGATCAACATTTCTTCCTATTGGCTATCAAATACTTTTTCCTTGCCTCCATGTTTTAGGAATTTTCATTCTATGTTGCATTGCATTGGGAATTATAAATATGTTTAAACAATTTCTTTTGTTTTCCTAGGATTTAGAAGAATTCTGCTTCAGGTTTTGTATAAACCATTTGACTGTAGTAACACAAACTTCAGGCTTTGCAGAAATGGACCATGATCTCCTGAAGAACTTTATCAGCAAAGCAAGCAGAGTTGGAGCCTTTAAAAATTGAGCCTCACCTGCAGGATAGAATTTTTAACATTTCCATTTTCCTTACAAAAACCAGAGAATGACTTTTATTTAATAGTATTTATGATGAGCTACATTTGACTGAATATTTATGTTCTGTTAAAAGAAGGGTGGTGGTCAGTCTTCCCCAATTGGCTGAAATCCAAAGTTAACATAGAAGGCATTAAAATGCTCTGATCAGATGTGTCTAAGCTCCAGGGGAAAATAATTAAAGTATCGTCTGATAGTTACCATTTCTTCTTTCAAGTCTCTTAAGTTGGACACTTTTGTCATATCTGTCTAAGTACATGTTATTCTGGCTGAATGTTCCATTATTCAACAGGCTGATACCATTTAGAAAGCTTGACAAAGAATGCTGTCATTTTTACATCTAGCACAGTGCCTTGCATATGGTAGGCACTCAATTAATTTATTCTTAAATATGCCCTGAGAACAGCTTTCTTTTTGGGATACTGATGAAGGAATACCTTGCTTAAAAACAAATTAAAACAGTTTGTATCTAATAAGGTTCATATTCTTCTGGTGCATTGTTCTGAAATAAAAGTGGCTAATTTAGAGCATTAATTAGAATTTACAAAAGGCCTTGGCAATTACATTGTTGAAAGCCCAAGGGCTAACTTTAATTTTCTATTTAATCTGAGTCATTGATTTGTCATATGGGATACGAAGTACTATCTTTGAATGAATATTATTTCTGGACTCATCTGCCTTACATAATTGCTTTTGTGTTAAGAGAGATTTGCCCCTGTAAGCAAAAATGATTGTTTTTCTTATAGTTAACCTTCATGTCACTATAAATCAGGTCTCAACGTGGCATAGTATGATTATAAAGCACTAGCTGAAAAGGAACTAATACTTTCATGTACAACATTAAGAAAAATTAGATGAATTTATATTTTTTAGATCAAAACAAGTTACCCAACTACAAAAGAAAAACTAGAATGGGATGCAGAATGTAGCATGAGAGTTTCCTTAATATGTATTCCACTATATAATGGGTAAAAAAAACTCTTGGAATTAGAAAACTTGTTCTGAAGCTCAACTATTTGATAATAAAGTGCTTATTTGCAGATAATAGAACAGATGTGTGTGTTTTTTAATCCCTAAGAAGCAGCAAAATTATATCAACCTTATATTTCTTAGATATATATAAATCCATTTGACATAAGCTTGTTTTTTAAAGTAATTACCTCAGATAAGTTATCACAGCAAAGCCTACTTAAAACATGGTTATAAACAATTTACTGTTCATATTATTGCCTGTGGCTACTCTTTATATGTGAGCTCACTCTTGCATCATTAGCTTCTTTTTATTTATCCATTTTTGCAGACTGTATCTTATAGAGGAAGAGTCAACTGAATACCTGTAGTTCTAAATCACAATCCTATTTCTGAAATTATATAGTCTTATTCAGTTTTGTGTTATTTTAAAGTTAGCCATATACAAGTTGTTTTTATTTTTTTAGTAAATTTGCTCTTTCATCCAGCAAAGAAATAGTCAGACCTGGGTATTACCTATAGCTATCAGTTCTTACAGCTGACAACCAGTCTTCATTTCTGACTTTTCCTCCTCACCCTCTTACGCTCACTTTAGTGCACCAAACCCTTTATATCTTCATAGTGTCTTCCAAAACCTTCTCTTCCTCCTCCTTGCCTATTTCTGATAGTGTCTTCTAAAGCTCCTTGATGCCCTTTTATTTTATGAACTCATTTCTTGTAAAAATTGGAACACTCAAAAGGAACAGATCAAGTTTATTTAAGGATGCAGAATGGACTACCCTTTACCAAACTCCACAACGGGTCAATCAACAGCCTTATTGACAGAGCACAAGTTACTCACAAGGGCTGGATGGATTTTTATTTTTATCCAGATTTTCTTTCTAAGCTTTATGTGTAAGTTTGCATTGCTATATATCTCAGTGTTTATCCCTGAGTACAACAGAATAGCCTATGGAACTTTTTATAAAGTCAAAGATTCTAATTCAGTATATTTAAAAAGCTCCCCAAGTAATTTTGATGTTTAGTGAAGGATGAGAGTCACTGGTTTAGCCCTCAAAACCTAGGACTCTAAACAATAAGAAAGGGCTAATTTTTTTGACCAGTTTGAGAGATGACATTTGAGTCCTGTGGATACATCTCTGAAAAAAACATGCTTTCTCTCTAGTCTTTGTGGACAGGCTCACCATCAACACTCCTATGTGAAGAATAACAACCCTTCATTTCCTTCTAATAGAGGACTGTTTGTGAAGTCTCATAAACCCTGCTGTTCAGTTAAGAGATACGTTCAGAGGAAAGGTACATTTTCATAATGACACTATATCAGAAATTAATGGATACTTTCTTTTACGTAAGTTCATCTTAGATTTTCTATTCTTAAGTTTTGTTTCCACTCTGCTTATTCAAGGAAGTTCATGTTTTAGTGCTTCCAATATAATTTTACCCTAACTTACAGAGAGAAAATTTAAGATTTTGCATGGAAAGTGTCCTCATCTACTGATATTTGTGAAAATACCATTCAATGCTTTTTAAAGTACAGGTTAATGCTCTTCAACTGAGATCTAAAGAAACTACCCATCATTCTGGACCATAACTTCATGAGTTTTATTTAGAGGCAGAATTCTTGAACAGTGATTATGAAAAGGAAGCAACTACAAACTACATAGTCTTGTCTATCTTATTAGTCTTGCCCCGTCCTGTTATTACAATAGATAGGTTGGGAGAATTGTAAAAGACAGGAAAAATCATACCTTACTGTTATTTTTAATTCAGTCTTAGCCAATGCATAAATACATAAAACATACTGATTTTTTCGTCACTAAATTTATTTAAAATCACACCTTCTATTCAGGAAGTAACTGATATTGGCCTGTGGAATAAATTTAACTTTCATATTAAACTGTCATGATGTATGTCAGTATTAACATGTAAATATAGTCCCAAAATAATGGATACCAAAAAAAGGATTTATAAAAATAGATCACTATCCAAGCTTCATATTAAAAGAGCTTGGTTAACCCCATTCAGCATTATACATATTACCATAACATATTTCTATTTAAGAAGCTACACTTGAGATAGAAATGTACAATTTCTAGAGGTAAGTTTTCAGGTTCCCCTATAAAATATCTATTTAGTCCAAAGGAAAGTTCTGAATGAATCCTTACCAATGCTGTGTATACTATCTGGCTGAAAAGTGAAGAACAAAAATATGCTTCTATAGGCTTAGCAGGAGGACCCTCCCACCCCACCTGATACTAGAAAACCGTAATGAGAAATAAATATATGAATTTGAATTTGTTCCCTTTATCATAAAGGGCTTTAATAGCTGAATTACTAAAATAATATCTAATTTTCTATTTTCCAGACTAAAAATTTTTAGTGTTGTAAAGGTTGTTTGATTTTGCCTTGACCTAAGAGACTGTAGTAAGATCCCCATCCCATATAAATATAGTTCATTGTGACATACTTGCTGCTTTTCCTGCTCTAACCTCTTTATTTGCCTTTCTTTTTTCAGGAACAGACGTGCTTCTGTTCCAGGAAAGAATTTCACTATCCAATACAAGCACCTAGTCCACCCTTCAAAGCAATTTTGGAATTCTTCCTGGAATGGCCATCAGAGCTCTTGTCGTACCCAAAATCTGTAAGTTCACAAAGTTGCCACCATATGCTTATGCTGACAAACCTTACTGAGTTGTTTGTACAGTGCTGCCCATTAGAGCACATGGTGGCAAAGTCACAAACTTAATTGTCAGATTTTGGGTTTGATGAAAGCTCAGATGGTCATTCCAGAAAAAGAGTTCCAAATTGCTTTGACGGGTGGACTAGGCACTATTGTGGGTGCATAGCTTCCCAAGGGGAGTACTTCAAAGATTACGGTAGTGATATTCAGCAATGAGATATGTAGCACTTTTTCTGGGATGAGTTCACAAAATTAATTGTCCAACCTTGTAGCAAACATAAAAGCCTGAAGTGTAGAGACAGGCTCAGCATTATAAGAGAAAAGGTCAGTGTGAGTAAAGCATGCTGAGCAAGGAAAAAACATGAGGTGAGGATGGAGTAATAGGTAGGGGCCACTTCATAGGCTAGGTAAGGAATGTGAATACTTCGAGTAGCAATATGAATCAATTTATGTTTTTGTCTTTATGGAGTTGAAAAGTAAAAAGGAGAGAAAGGAAATATGGAGACCAGTTAGAAGTTTTTAACAGAGTTAAGAAATGACTCTTAGGTTTTTGGCTTGAACAAGGTTAAGTGTTTAGTAAAATAGGAAAAGATTAGGGAAGAAACAAGATTTTTGTTTGTTTGATTTTGGTTCGTATTGTGAGAGGCTGAGGGGGAAGCAGTAGGTAATCAAGAATCCTATCAACCATGAGAGCTTTGACTTCTGTAAATAGGTCAAGGCTAGAAAAATAAATTTAGAAATTATCTGCATATGAGTGTAAAGCCCATTAAAGGCTACGAACAGATTTGATACTAGGAGAGAATTTAGATACCGAAGAGAACATTAGTGCAATTAATACAAAGACCACATCAGACCATAAAGACTCTTAACAACTAGTTTATTTTAAAATAGACAAGACAAACCATTAATTGTAGAGAATGGTAACATAGCAATATTAAATGTACAGTTTTAGCCAATACAAAAAAAGCAATAAAGCAATGTCTGAATCCTTAGTTAAGAAATTTCAATACATGATATCTCTGTAGTTCCTAAAATTCTGGCACTAATTCTAACGTGAACTTAGCAAAAGACCCACAAATGTAATAAGTCCTTGACCTAAAAGCTAACTGATTTGTATGATTTTCATGAAAAAAATTAATGAGGAAAAAGCATTCTAGTGCCTTTGTTATCAAAGCTGTCAGAAAAACAAGTTTGAAAATTAATTGAGCACAAAATAAAATTTTGTTTTCTAACAAATAAGACCAGATTTCTTTTTAAAAAGAACTCTGAATTTAGACAAAGTGATTTTCCTGTAAGTTAGCTGACACTACCTTAAATACCACCTATTTTAAATTACATCATTTCTAAATAAGTTAATCACACAAGATAGTTTAAATACACCTTTAGGTGCTATGAGGAAAACACCTTTTACTGCTGTTGCTATTTTAATTTGAAACTTTTGCACAAAATCAGAAACATTAATGCCTAACCCAAAGACCTTTGAATAAGTATTTGCAATTTTGAACTAGAAATAATGTGGCTTTGAATGTGCCAGTGTTAGACCATACTGACTTAAAAAAAATAAAAGATAGTTGCCCAGATCAAAAGATACATGGAAGACACGACCACTCCAGAGAATACACACTCCTTCCCAAATTTAAGAGGGCAGAATAATTGCTGAGATACAATTAGACAAATCTCTAAGAGAAAAATTAAGGCTCCTATATTTAATAGTCTGTTTAATGGAATAGTATTATTTTGGATCTTGATTCTTCAGGACCCAGAAACATTAGAAAGTGCACTTGAGATATACTCTATTAGGTCCTCTACAGCAAAGCGCTACCTGAATTCTTTATTTTCCAAGTACGAGATGGGTAGGTACTCAATGAATTCAGTGATTTGTATGGTATAAAAACCAATAGTACTATTAATAACTCTAATTTTAAAGCATGAGTTAGATGAAGAAAAGACTCAATAAATTCTTAGAAGTCCTGAGGTATGAAATCCATTATCAGTAGTATGACAATATCATATGCTTATACTTTGCTTTCTGCTTGTATTTAAAAGCTAAAATTTATAAAAGAAGCACATAGTACAACAGATTCCATTAGTAAACTAAAATCCCAAAAATTAGTAATTTTTTTCTAGTTTCTAATATCTGTTTTAGCAAAAGAGTTCAGAATGGGCAGTGAGCCAACCTGCATTTGAAAGACAAGACATATTAATATGTTCTAAGGGTGTTCATGTTAAATTAAAAATATATAAATATAAATTAATAAAAATAATAGAAACATTACATATACGCCACAAGAGAAGACAAAGTACTCAGATAGTCATGCGCTGTTGGGACTCCCAATCCCAGGCATCCTTTGGAAAAAGAAACATCTGCTACAACTTTTTAAATTGTAGGTTTTACACAAGATTTTCAATCTTGTACAATAACAATGTATATTCTATTAACTATAGCATTGCAAGTGGCTTAGGAATTGCCTGAACAAATACTCAATGTGTACCTGTACACTTTATATCCACAAAAAGAGCTGAAGCTATATATAATGTGGCCATAAACAGAATCTGGGAGTTACAGTCAGATTTGTGAGAAATAAGGAGGCCAGAGGTGAATATGGTACCCACCAACGTCATGAAATCCTCATTTTTCTTCCCTGTTTGAGAGATGCATGCTGTCATTCATTTTCTGCTTTTGCATTCGTGTTCGAGTAGATGCTGGAAAAAAGACAACTATTAATGGCACTGACGATGCTAGGTAAGTTGGCAAAGGGCTGCCATATATGTTATGCTTATGCCAAATTAATAAATCTTAAGGCCTTCAAAAGCAGTGGCTTCCAAATTTTTCATCATATATCCCTCAAGTTAAATTTATTCCAAGCATGTACCACCAAAATATGTATACACACATACACACACACACACACGTAAAAATTATAGAACACACATACTCCAAATAAACATTAAAAGCAGATGAGATAAACAGAAATTCTAGTATTTTCTTTATATAACTCAAAAGGTAGCCTTACACACTTCCAGGTATGCCCAAATTTGCAGATCACTGTTCTAGAGATAATGAGGTTGAGTTTGGCACTTGAGTAGAACAGAATCCTGGGCTGAGCCAGATGATCTGCTGAAGTGAGTGGTATTCTTGACAAAGCTAGTGATTCCCCTGTGCTCAGAAAGGGCTTGCAGGCACTGCAAAGACTATCAGCTCACAGTTCACGTAAGGACATGGACATTTAGAAAGTACATATTAATTACAACATAGACAAAATCAGAACATTTCTTTTAAATTATTTAAAAATTCTTAACTTGATTTTAATGGTAGATGGGAGCTCTTCATAAAAAAGCACAAAGACTATTCATACTTGTAAAAGAAAGAAAATAATAATTCTAGGTCTCCCTGCTGGCCCTTCTACTCGAGTGATCTAGCACTGTGTGGTGATCTTTTTTGAAAGCAATTCTTTGAGGAAAGTTGAAGAGCAGACTGGAGAATGCCTTAACCTTATGAGTCAAAACTCTTGCTGCCTCTCCCAAATTTTCCAGCTGCACAAAGACCCTGAACTTCAGCCTGGAAGAGGGAATTCACCATCACAGCTAAGTGATAGCAGGAAATGTACTATGGCAACTGAACTCTAAGAAAATATACATATTTGAGAGGGGCAACAAATGGCAGCATGAAAAGAACCCCTGAAAAACTACCCTGGAGATTACAACAAATAAAACATCTATAACTCAACTAAGGACTTCCTACAAAATGCACAAACATAACTAAGAAACCATCTTGTTGTATCACATCAAAGTACCTATAGGTGGGCAGAGGGGCAAATGAAGGAGAAAAAAGGGGAAGTGCTGAGACATGGGCCACATGCAGGTCCCCACTTGGAACTCCACCGCTTGAGGAAGGAGGATAAGGCTGGCAGATGAGCATTCCAGACCTCACTTGGTCTGTAGGACAGAGAAAAGGAGGCCCAGAGGTGGGGGCCATGAAACTCCAAAACCAGACCTCACTTTGGCCGTCAGGAGGTGCAGACTGGGTCTGAGAGACATGACTTTACTCCGATTTCAAGAGAAGGGGAAGTGACGGGGGTGATGAGAAGCTGAAGGACTTCACTCTGGCTGGGGAGGAGAAAGACCAGGCTGTGGGTGCATGTTTCTCGGTCCACAATTAGCATGGTCTTAGACACCAGCATACAGGACTAACCCCAAGGCTCAGGGCAGAGTCCTCAGGGCAAACCGAGAACAGAAAAGCTTAATTATGCCCATACTACCTGCCTGGCCCAAAGCCCCAGGAAGAAAACGAAGGCACAAACCCTGGTCACCTCTTTCCCCCAGATCTCTGCCCACCCGTATCAGCAGCAAACATCAAAGAAATTGCAGCAGTGAGTGTTGGGTTAAGGAGCAGAATATCTACAGAGAGGCTGCCAGAGTGAGAAACCAGAGAAAGGGAGCTCAAAATAAATTCGAATAGCAGAAAATCAAAGTAAATGAGACAGGGACAAACCACCCATCACAGACAGAGCTCAAAACAATGATTAGAATAATGCTTAGGGAACTTAATGATAATTTCAACAGAGAGATAGCAGGCATAAATAAAGGAAGACATGCAAACCATTATAAAGGACCAGGCAGAGATAAAGATTATATTAATTGAAATGAAGAATGGTACAAAAGGAGTCACCAGACTACATGGAGCAGAAGTGCAAAGCAGTTATTTGCAAGAAAAGCCAGCAGAAAACACTCAATAAGAACAACAAATAAAAAAAAAAAAAGAACCCCCCCAAATGGGAATGGTTTGAGATTGCTAAACATTAAACATAACGACGTTTGCATCATAGGACTCCCATAAGGCGAAGAGGAAAATCAAGGGATCAAGAGCTTACTTGAAGAAATAATGACTGAAAAATTTACTAACCTGGTGAAAGAAATAGACATAAAAGCCCAGGAAACATAGAAAGTCTCAAACAAGATGAACCCAAACAGGAACATACCAAGACACATTATAATTAAAATGGCAAAAGTTAAAGAAAAAGAGAAAATTCTAAAAGCAGCAAGAGAAATACAAGTAGTAACTTATAAGGGGACACCCACTGAACTCTCAACTGATTTCTCATCAGAAACTTTGCAGGCCAGAAGGGAATGGCGGAATATATTCAATGTGATGAAAACAAAGAATCTACAACCAAGAAAATAATTTATCAAGGCTAGCATTCAAAATTGAAGGACAGATAAAGAGCTTCTCAGACAAGAAAAAGCTAAAGGAGTTTATTACCACCAAACCAGTACAATAAAAAATGTTAGAGGGACTTCTTTAAGATGGGAGGAGGAATGGGAGAGTGGGTAAAATAAGGGAAAGTGATTGAGAAGTTTAGTTTCGCTGTTATAAGGTAATAATCTTGGGGATACAAACCATAACATGGGAATATAGTGAATAAGTTTGCAGTAACTTTATGTAGTGTCAGATGGGTACCAAATCTGTTGGGGTGATGGGAGTAGAGCTGGAGTGGTGGGTAATAAAGGGGAAGAAATTAAGAAGTACAAATTCAGTCAAAGAATAGACACAGAGATGTAAAGTACAGAATAGGGCATATAGTCAATAACATTATGACAACTTGTATCATGTCAGAGCGGAACCAGATGTATTGGAACGAGGATTTAGTTAAGTTATATAAATAACTCATCACTGTGCTGTATATCTGAAACCAATATAATATTGTATATCAAGTATAATTGAAAAATTAAATCTCAAAACAAAGCAAAAACAAACCAAACAAAAATATACATGTTTGTACAGCTTCCTGCTCCTTTTAAAATGAAGGTTTGTGGGCTCCATAATGCTTCTACATTTTGTTTTCAAGGTCTGATTTTGGTTATAAGATTCATGTTTGTTTTCATATACTAGGGTGGAAAAGTCAGAATTATTTAAAAGTTAAAAATAAGAGTATATTGCTCAATGTAAAATCCCAAATTCTCTTTTCAACTTGTGCTATATTTAGTTTTAATTATACTCTTCAAAATAACACACATAGAAAAAATGGTTTAAAAAATCAAAAACATTATTTTAAATTATATTCCAAAGGTAGTATCTACAGAGACATGTCGAAAGAAAAGTCTGTTTTTAAAGTCACATTTTTAATTGCTATTGTTCTTATTGATATGTCCCATGATGTAGGAATGATAATTTTAATACCTATTATCTATATGTATTAATATTTGTCTTCTTTCCAAGACCAAGTTCTTCTTCCTGTTAATGGATCTCACAATCAGACTATCATGAAATGCCACACTCACTATCATAGCTACCTCTCTAAGACAACCCAGTAGCAGTTAGTACACATTTATCTTTTTCTTAATGGGCTTTCCATCTCCTATATGTTGTTTATAGTGTCAGAGTAGCTGAGGATAGAATTCTATTTGCCTTAACATTCCAAATTTATGTCGCTCTGTATAATCTGGAAAATGAACTGGTGGTGTTCTTGATCAAAATTCTAATTTCCAGTAATGGAAAAACTTTTATTTTAAATTAATTTTGAAAACTTGCAAGTTAGGAAAGTTCAGTAATAGCATACCAGATTATTCTTTAAATAAGAGTCATGAAATTTATATATGCTAAATTTATAAAACCTTTCCCTATATCCAAGCTAAGAGTTCCTTGTTATAATTCTGCTTTCCTAAAATATTTTCTAACCACAGCCATTCACACTGAAGATGTGCTTTCACTTCTTAGTGTTCCTGTGCAAAAGATTTTAGAAAGAATTGAGATGACCTTCACTTTGCATCATACATTTAAACTACAAATGTGTGTAGGTAAATAATACATTCCTGATCGAATTAGGTGTCTTCTTTTCTAATGTAAAAAGATTTTTTGCAATGTAAATAACTTTTTCATTTACATAAAGTGAAATGAAAAGTACTTACTCATTTCTGCCAGTTTCTGTTGAAATTTGGACTCCCCTGGGAGATGTTTACTGCAGATTTAAAAACGCAAAATATTTTATATGTATAAATGAAAAACTCAAATTTCCAATAACTATGGTGCTTTTCATAAATCATTTTATACTCTTAGTGAGTAGCTTTTAATTGCAGGTTTAAAAACAAACCATCTAAAACATGAATGTAGCAAATAGATGATATATATATATTTTTTCCAGTGGTTCTTACAAAACACAGTAAATATTTTTCAAGAGTAAGCATTTAAAAAAATATAATTTTAATTAAAAGTAAAAGTTTATCAATATTTTATAAAAATTAACCAGATTTTAAACATTCAATATTTTCAATGAATTACAGATGGTATATGATTTATTTATATGGTATTTTTCATTTTGGGATGCAGTCAGACCTATCATTTTGAGCAATCCTCATAATTTACAAATAAAATTGTCATGAAAGGGATTGGTGGAAGTCAAGAGCAGAGTGGGCACTCTGGGTTCTCCAGATGACCATCTCGCTAATGAAAAATATTCTAACACTGTTCCCACCTTCCATCTGCTTCCTCTGATCCTTCAATATCAAAACGCAGTTTTTTGAGTGGTTTAGGAGGGTTGCTTCCTTCAGCACTTCTTTTGAGCACACGGTCGCTGTTACACACCATCTGATTTATTTTCTGGAACTTCTCAGAAGTCTACAAAGAACAGAATACTTAATTATATTATTAAATGCCAGACATTTTGTAGTTAGCAACCCTTAATTGTAGTTTGAGGTGTGTCAAAAATCAGGTAGAGGTTATATTTGCATTTAAATTTTCTGCTTTATTGCACCAAAATAAGACATGAAAAATCTCAAAATCAGAATAACTCTACCTAACTGTGACCCAGTTAAATACCTTTTAACTCTTTTTAAATCCTCCAGTCTCTTCCCAGCAGGCTCTTCATCTTCTTCCAACAACTCTGACTACTACTCTAAAAGTTCTGGTTCCTCATTTCTGGAACACACCCACACACCAAACCAGAGCTACTTCTTTCTCAGAAGCATGTAAAATTGAAACAACATTCTGGAACCTTGTTTTTGACAGATTTTTTTTTTTTGTCTTTGAGGGCATAACAAAACCATAGAGAACATCACTAGAATTTAGTAAGAGGTGAAGTGTTCAGTGAATAATAATTTTGGATTCACTTTATTGGTATTTTGCTGACAAGTCATATAGTTTAAAGGATCACTGATACAGTATTTGTTGAAATGCTGCTAATTCATTAAGTTTTTTAAATAAAAAAATCAACTATCAAAAAGATTTAAGAATTTGAGTCTATCTAATATTATTGGAGATGATTTGAGATATATATCTCCTAAAGGAGAATCCTGTTACAGCAGAGAAAAGAAACTTTGGGTAAGAAATACTAAAGGTGGCACAACACCTTATTTTATCCAAGGGACAAACATGTGGAAAAATTCTATTCTTATCCATCTACTTTAGAACCAGAGGGAAGTGATTATCTCAGGGATGTGTATGAACATGTTCATTTGAACTAAAAAAAGAAGTCAGACTTTCTGATAGAAATTAAATCTGATTTGACTGATTGATTTGACAGTGAGGATTAGCTTTACTAATTAAGCTTTATTTTCTAAAAATTAAATGAGCTAATTTTATAAAAATTAAATGCAAGTTTTGCTGAAAAGTATGTTTAGAACACAAATATGATAGAAACTAAATCCTGTACAATTATTAAATTTATAAGATTTTTTAGTTATCAACTTCAAAATATGGAAGTACATATAACATTTTCTCAATTCTTTTAAAGGTTATGGAAAGCAGGGTAGTTTAAAGAGCACTATTCTATACCTATCCAGATCCAACCCTACTTAAGTATGTGGTCTCCTTTGTGAAACTTGATTAGCTGCAGTGCCAAGGAACTGATGGCTTGGACAGCTATCCATCAAGGATCATCCAGCAGCCATATATATGAGTTCGCAAGAAATCATCCTCCAGCTGAGCCCTGAAATAACTATAGTACCAGCTAACATATTGATTGCAGCCATGTGAGGATAGGCCCTGGGCTCAGCTAAGCCATGCTTGGATTATTGAAACCACAGAAACGTGAAATAAAAAAAATGTTTGTTTTAAGTTACTAAGTTTGGTTATGATTTGTTGTGCAGCAATAGATTACTAATAGAGTGGTACATTGGTACTCGTCGTTAACTGGTTCCAGGAGGCATGACGAGTACCAAACACAGTGAGCACCAGAATAAATTTTCACATCAAAATGCATTGAGTACCAAATTCAACAAATTTCAAAGATGATGAGTACCAAGGTATGACTGTTTAGACAAGAGAAGTGGGGATGGTGAAACATACTAAGATTAATACAGGATTGCTGAATTAGTGAAGTTAATGGAAGGTCAACTAGAGTAGCAGGCTCCCAGTCTAGAGTAACTTTCAAAATTAAACTTCCTCTTAGATCCCTCTGGAGCATAGACCACCACATATACTGCCACTTTAAACTCTGAGACTAGGGCAATGTTTCATGTAGCAAAGTCCTAATCGATTTACCAGAGAAAGAATATCCTAGAAGTCTGAGAGGAAGGACAAGCAAAAGTATGTATATGTACAGAAGGAGAAGATGAGTAGAGAGGGATGGGCTTGTGACATTTGGATATGGTGGTTACATTTTGGAGTATCTTATTTCAAATCCTACTCATAATTAGTGAATTTCAAAGTTGTTTTTAAACATTCCTTTGAGACTATACAATGGGGGGACCCCAAAAACCCAGAATTATTGTTCTTTGATGTGTGAGGAATTGTGCACTTGGAATTTGTTCCTCTGGGTCAAACAGTCAACCAAAGTTTTTATCTGGAAGTTCTGAGAAGGTTGTGTCACAATTTGTGGAATAAACCTCCTGAGTTGTGGCAAACAGATGACTGGTTCTTCCACCATGACAATGCATCTGCCCACAATGCACTGAGTGTTCAGCAATTTTTGACCAAAAACAGTGTGACCCCTGTGTTACACTCTTCCTATTAATCTGGATCTTGCCCCGAGCAACCTTTTTCTTGTTTCCTCAGATGAAAAAAGTCCTCAGAGGAAAACCTTTTGCCTATGTGGAAGAGGTAAAATAAAAAACAGCAGAAGCACTAAAAGGCATCAAAATCGACAAGTTCAAAAACTGTTTTGAGCAGTAGAAAACGTGTCTTGATAGGTGTAGTGCATATAAAATGGAGAATTCTTTGAAGGTGACTAAAGTTTAAACATGTAAGAGTAAATATAAAATTTTTTTATTAATGAATTCCAGTCTTTTTGGGGTTCCTCTCTCGTATATCTACATATATACATGAATATATATATACATGTACAAAGATAGGTATTACATAATCCCCCCAAAATGTTTAGAAAACAGCTTTTAAATTCACCAATTATGAGTATGATTTGAAATTAAATCTGATTTGGAAATAAATATGTATATATAATATTTCTATATGTATAAATCTGTGTGTGTGTGTGTGTGTGTATGTATTTTCTAAATTCTATTCAACATGCTTGGATGAGGTATTTAAATAAGAACATTTGTAAATTCAAATTACAGAAATATCTGTTTTTTATAGTTACAGTAATAATCATTGCATTTCATAGAAAGAAATACTCACCCCAAATGATTCACCAATTGATACTAAGATTCTGTCAAGATAAAATACAAATTAGTAATAAAGACCACATAACTTGTGCAGAGATAAACATACATGTAGCATTCAGAAAGACCAAATCAAATGTTTCCTCTATCCCTAGAACCACTGATAAATTATACTCATTAAAGGCTTATTTTAACTGTGCTGTTCTAAGTCATACACTGAGGTGGTCTCTTAAATTTTTAAAGCAAGAACATATTCTGCCACTGTCCACATTTAAAGAGGGTAAAATAAAGTTTTAAGTTTATTCCTACTTAATTCTTCATAAATTAGTGGGTAAGTTATCAGTTAAAATATTTTACAAATTTTCTCATTAAAAATTCAAGTTACATTTGGCAAAAACTTACAGTATTAAGAAATAATTCTAACTAGTACCTATATTGATATATAAAGGCTATCTATGGCACGCATAATCCTATAATCCTATAATCAGAATTTTCGATTAGTTTGGTTGGCCTTGTTTAAAAATATAATTTATATTCTTGATAATAAAGCTGCAAAAAAGCATTACCCTGACAACAAAGATTTGATCATATGCTCATGGAACCAGTAGATGTACAGATTTTATTGTCCTCAAATTCCTTGATAAGTGGTCATCAATCTCTATATATTTGATTAACCACAAGGCCTAAATATGATTATAAGTAGAGTGTTCAGATGCTCTCTTAATGCCTGATAAATGATTTATCAGGATTTTTATAATGTGATCTTTTTGTTAAAGACCCCAACCAGAAAGTGATTTCACTAAGATCAGCAAAGAACGAACATCATCACCATAATACGGATTAAATACCATCATTAAAAAATTACCTTGGTATGCATTTTTATGTGGCAGTGTGGGATTGTGTAAATTAAATAGAAGTGGTATGGCATCTTATAATGTAAGTTGTAGATTTCAGTACACATAGATACTCAACTATAAGAACACCAAATAAAGGATGGTATAAGGGAACGCAAGGGTATTTATATAATTTTCCAATTATTTTCTACTTAACTTTTTCCTGAAGAGTTTTAAATTTTTATTATGAATATGCATTACTTGTATAATTATTAGTAAGCACACCACACAAATGTTTTCTAAGAGGTTAATATATATCCCCTAGTCCTTGTTTGTTTTTCTTGCCCATTAAGTACAACTATATGGGCTAACAATTTCTGAGATAAGACAACATTAAGTATATTCACTAATCTGCTCCCTACTTTATATAAATAAAGTCAGTTTCAAATAGCCCATGATAACATATAATAAGTCAATTGAAGAACTTCAAAGCCAGAGAGTAGTGTGGTTGCATGTGGAAGATAATATAATGATTTACAGTTGCATAGAACCTTTTATTTGAGAATTTAGAACAGCTTCACACTCATCATTTCCCTGATCCACAGCACCCTTCTGAAATAGATACGGGGGCCTGCCCAAAGTAATATTAAAAAGCCGCAGGCAGAATTACAGATGGATTTCTAAAGACTTAATTTACAGTCATCTACACTTAATCAGCCACCTACATTTTTATAACAGAGCAAGATGAACAGGTTCACAGAAAGAGTTTACAGGACATTCAATAAACTACAGAATAAAAATTCTTAACCAGAAGTAATCTACTTTGTTTAGCAAATTCGCTAAGAAAATGTGGAAGTGATTTGAAAACTATTATCAAACTGCTTCTCAGACTGTTCACAAGAGAACAGACCCCAGCAGCCAGGAAAGATGATGACTAAATTTGCCAACGCATCTAAGTAAAGAGATTATCCTTCTCTCCCCCCAAATATTTATCATGTTATTTAATAAAAACAAGCAAATTGGGGACTCAAGAGTATAGCTCTTTCATTTTAAATTATTTTTATTAATTTTATTTATTGGGGTTATACAGCTTATTTTAAATGAAGAAAGTTTTATACTTTTATGCTTGAATCAAAATAATCCCCTCTTATTCTTTACCACTTCCCTAATGAGAAAACACAAACCTTGATCTTGGAGTGATTTTTGTTGGTGTTGGCAGGCCTTCTGAAAGTTTATATGGATTCTTCAGGGGTGATATATAGATGTTCCCCCCAGGAATCCGTAAAGGTGAACTAGAAAACTTGTAAGGGCTTCGGGGAATGTGAGGTATTGGTGACAAGGTAGGGGGCTAAAGCAAAAGCAAAAAGGCAGATTATTTAATGTTTCAGTGAGATCTAATGCTTTATAATTAGATTTTCCCAATCAAAGAATACTTTTAACATACCCTGGTGGAAGCATATTGCAAAATATTTGTTTTCAGTCTCTGCATGAAGACTGAGTTATAGAAGACTATAATTGAATCATACTCTTCTTCTCTGATCAAAACTCGTTTGAATGTCTGAGGAAGAATAAAAACACTTGTTAAATAAATTTGGGAATATATCTTTAGCTTTTCTTTTTTAATAATTCATAATACTTTTTAACAATAAGAAGCACATATTATAAGGGGGGAAAAAAAACTGAAAAAGCCTTCTTAACCTTGGATTATAGCTGCTTTACAGAAGTGAATGTCACAGATATATATACACATATGTTTTATATGTGTACATGTAAAAGTTTATTACAAATGTCCTGATTATTACAGCATTATAGTATTCCCTATTAACTTTATAATATGAATTTGGATATTACAGACCCTTAATTTTCTAATTCTATGCTATAAATAATTAAATGATAATACAAAAGTAAAAAATTTACATGTGAATTAATATAATAATGTCAAAATATATGACCTAATTAATGATATTATCCAGATTATAGATATGGATATATTCCAAAAAATCTTACATGGAGGATTACCTACCTCCTGAGCAGCATGAGGAAGATCTTTATAAGCTGTTACAATGATTTTGAATTTAAGGTCTATATTCTTCACTTTGCATATGCCATACATGGAACACATCATGATCTAATAAATGAATGTGATGTAAAAATGGTCAGAATTTTGTAACATGGTTGTATTCAAAAAAGCACTTTATTACCTTTCTTTATAACTTTAAAAAATGGAAACTTAAATTCCTACAGGATTATCATTTCCCATCCTGAGCTCAGTTTGAAAGTTTATATGAAATGTTTAACCCAAATTGTATTTAAAGAAATAAGTGCAAATAGTCAACTCTCAATAATTCAGCTCAGACCATCTGGTTTGTAAATAACCCTAACTTTTACTCGTGTTCCTTAGATATTTCCCAGAAGATAAAAGTTGAAACTGGAATCAGTTAACCATGTAACTAGCACATTTAAGAAAAGCCAGGTGTGGAAAAGATTCAAACTATCAGATAAAATAACACTGAATACACTAGATGTTGGTAAAGAGGATATAGTAACTGGCAGAGGGTAGGAGAGCTTTCTATATTATTGATAATGTTCTATTTCTTGATTTGGATACTGGTTATACAAATGAGTTCAATTGATGAAATTACATTAAGATGTATCCTTTATGTTATATGGATTTTTTAACATGCATGTTACATTTCAAACAAAAAGATATTTTAAACACAGTAATAAGATTTGAAATAATTTCCTGTGACTTTAAAACATCAAACTTTCTTAATTTTTATGAATTTTATTGCCTAATTTAAGTACTCATATCTTCTGCAACATTCTTGCTCACATCTACTATTACTACTATTCATTATGCCTTGCTCAGCATCCTACCACCCCTTACCCTACTGTTCCTCCCATTTAGAATGCCATACAGCAGTGGTGTCCAACCTTTTGGCTTACCTGGCCACATAAAATACACTAACAGTAATGACAGCTGGTGAACTAAAAGAAAGGTTGCAAAAAAATTTCATAATGTTTTAAGAATTTCTGTTGGGACATATTCAAAGCCATCCTGGGCCACAGGTTGGATATGCCTGCCGTACAGCATCCTCCTTGATCATTCACAGTTTTCTCCTACTCCAATACTTTACCTATGGCACCTTTCACAAAAATTTTGATTCCAGATACCTAACCTCTTTGGGAATCCTTAGCACTACTGTCTGTATCTTTCTATATTATAGAAAAGCCATAGAACCATAAGGCAAAAAGTAACTACTTTAAAAAAATCCAACATACTAGAATTTATATGTCTCAATATGATCTTAGAAAAATACATATTTGTAGACTACACTTTGATACAATAATTTACTTTTGCTCAAAACATCATGTTTCTTGGGAACATTACTACCAACCTAACAGAAATAAAAGGATTGTAAGGACACATTATAAATACAGTAGACTCTCAGTTAACCAGTACCCATGGGGATTGGTAGATGCCAGGTAAGTATAAGTAGACTCTCTGTTAACTGGAACTCAAGCAACTAGCACTCTCAAGCAATTGGCAAAATCTCAAGCAAAAAAAGTTTTACTGGTTGCTTGAAAGTACTGGTTGATGGAGAGTCTACCATAATTATATACCAAAAACACAGATATCTAAGATGAAATAGAAAAATTTATAGGGCACAATCTGCCAAACTGACTCAAGAAGAAATAGAAAATATGAGTTTGAATTAGTAATAAAAAACTATTATATTATACAAACAAAGCCGAGGCCTAGATGGCTTCACTGCTGCATTTTACCAAATATTTAAAGAAGAATCAATATCAATTCCTTATAAACTCTTGTGAAATTGGAAGAGGAGGAAAAGTTACCAACTAATTCTATGATGCCAGTATTTTCTGATACCATAACCAGACATCATAAGAAAATTATTACTATCTCTTAACAAAAACAAGCTGAATCCAGCAGCACTGTGGACCAAATAGGATTCATTCTAGAAATGCAAGGCTAGTTTGACATCTGAAAATCAATTAATGTAATATACCACATATCAATATAATAAAAGGATAAACAATGATCATCTCAATAGATACAAAAAACTGACAAAATTTCTGACAAACATCTGACAAAATTCAACATCTTTTCATGATAAAAGCACTCATAAACTAGGAATAAAAGGAAATTTCCTCAACTTGACAAAGGGCACATACACAAACCCCATAGCTAATAACATATTTAATGGTGAAAGGCTGAATGCCTCCCCCTAAGATCAGGAACAAAACAAGGATGTTTTCTCTCACCAATTCCATTTACCATTGTAGTGGAGGTTTTAGCTAGGGCAATTGGCACATAAATAAAATAAAAGTCATCTACATCAAAAAGGAGGAAGTAAAACTAACTCTATTCTCAGAAGACATGATCTTTCTATGAAAAATCTTAAGAAATCCACTAAAACCTATTAGAACTGATAACTGACTTTAGCAAGATCGAAGGATACAAGATCAATATACAAAAATCAACTATATTTCAATATGTAGTAAACAACCTGAAAAGAAATTAAGGAAATAATCCCATTTACAATAGTGTTAAAAAAATAAAATACTTAGGAATAAATTAAACAAATGTAAGACTTGTACTCCAAAAACTAAAAAAAAAAAATTGTTGAAAGACATTAAAGATTTTAATAAATGGAAAAAACATCATATGTTAATTAATTGAAAGACTTTATATTGTTTCATAGTACTTAACTGATCTATGATTCAGTGCAATCCCTATCAAAACTGCAGTTGGTTTCTTTGCAGAAATTGACAAACCAATCCTAAAATTCATATAGAGATGCAAGTTTCAGAATAGCAGGTCTGATAATTCATGAACTCATCCTAGAAAAAGTGCTACATACCTCACTGCTGAATATCACTATGGTCACTTCGAAGTACTCCCCTTGGGAAGCTGTGCATTGATGCCAGCACCTAGTCCACCCCTCAAAGCAATTTTGGAACTCTTTCTGGAATGGCCATCAGAGCTGTCATATTACCCTTGATGTCCCGAATGTGATTAAAATATTTCCTTTATCTTCAGGTAAAGAAAAAAGTCATTGGGAATCAGATCAGGTGAGTAGGGAGGGTGCTCCAGTACAGTTATTTGTGTACTGGCTAAAAACTCATTTACAAACAGTGCCGAGTGAGCTGGTGCACTGTCGTGATGCAAGAACCATGAGTTGTTGGCGAAATGTTCAGGTCGTTTTTCTCTAACTTTTTCATGTAGCCTTTTCAGCACTTCCAAACAGTAAACTTGGTTGACTGTCCAGTTGGTATAAATTCATAATGACGAATTCTCTGATATCAAAAAAGGTTAGCAACATCATTCTGACTCTTGATTTGGACTGATGGAACATGTTTTATTGTGGAGAATTGACTGACTTCCATTGTGCACTTTGATGCTTTGTTTCAGGGTCATATTGGTACACCCATGTTTTGCCACCAGTGGTAAAACAACCCCAAACATCGTCTTGCCTCTCCAAAAGGTCTTAGTAAACTTCAACTCTCCTTTGTTTTTGTTCTTCAGTGAGTTCCTTTTTTTTTCTTTTTTCTTTCTTTCTTTTTTTTTTTTTTTTTTTGCTTTTTGGTATGTGGATAGTTCCCTGACCAGGAATCGAACCCAGGCCGCAGCACTGACAGCGCCAGCGCGGAAGCCTTAAGCCACTACACCATCAGGGAACTCCCCAGTGAGTTCCTTTGGGACCATTTTTGCACACACCTTTCTCATGCCAAGATTTGCTGTTAAGATTGTCCTGTTTCTCTATCAATGTTTACTTGGTCTGCTACGCTTCTCACAGTCAGCTGACCATTTTGATGCCCAATTTCATGAATTTTTGCAAAGTTTTCATCAGTTCTGCTAGTTACTGGCTGCCCTGACCTCCCTTCATCAGTGACGCTTTCTCTCCCCTTAGGAAAATGTTTAATCCATTTGTACACACCATTTTCTTCATGGCATTATCCTCATTAACTTGAACTAACATGTCCATAATTTCACTTCCATACTTGCCAAATTTAACAAGAAATTTAATGTTTGTTCATTACTTTAATTCAAGCTCTGACATTCTTGTGATGTCACACAAAAACATGCAACAACCATAATGAATGTCACTCAGCAAAACATTGCCACATGCCAACACGAACACAGCTGTGAGACACAGATGTACCAAGGTTATGAAACCTTACAGAGTTGTTTGTACAGTGCTGCCAATGTTAAGTGCATTGTGACAAGTCTGTAAACTTAGTTGTCAGAATGAGTAGTCAAACCAATCTCTTTTTCTTTTTTTATTGTCAGGGGAGAGCATGAACACAGTCCCCCACTACCACAAGTTATGCAGTTGAGTTTCCCACATTTGGGTAAATCGCAGGGGTTAGCACATCCAGAGTGCAATGGATAAGCCTCGCCCTGGGAAAACTACCTTCGTGATCATGGTATCTCTCCTGCCAGGTAAGTGCTATCAAACCAGTCTTGAAAAAGAGCAAAACTGGAGCACTCACACTTCCCTATTTCCAAACTTACTACAAAGCTACAGTAATCAAGACACTGTGGTACTGGCATAAGAAAATACATATGAAGCAATAAAATGGAAGAGACCAGAAAAAATATTTACACATTTACAGTTAATTGCTCTTTTGACAACCTTCAATAGGGAAAGAAAATACTTTTAAAGAAATGATGCTGGAACAACTAGTATCTACATACAAAAGAATGAAGTTGGTCTCCTAACTCATGCCATACACAAAAATTAACTCAAAATGGATCAGAATCTAATGTAAGAGCTAAAAGTTTTCTCTCAGAGAAAAACAAGTATAAATCTTCAGAACCTCTGATGAGGCAATGGTTTCTTAGATATGACACCAAAAGCACCAGTAACAAAAGAAAAACAGATAAATCGAACAGTACCAAAATAAAAACTTTTGGACTTCATAGGACACCTTCAAGAAAGTGAAAAGACAAGTCAGAGAATGAGAGAAAATATTTCCAAATCATATACCTAAATAAAGGACTGTATGTAGAATACATAAAGAATGCTTACAACTCAATAATAAAAATACAACCCAGTTTAAAAATAGGCAAAGTGTATTTCTTCACTAAAGATATACAAATTGCCAATAAGCACATGAAAAAAATTCTAAATCAACATCATTAGCCATGAGGGGAATGCAAATCAGAGATACCACTTTATACCCACTTGAATACTTACAACCAAAAAAGGCAAATAACAAGTTAGTGAGGATAGGGAGAAACTGGAACCTCATATATCGCCAGTAGAAACATAAAATGATGTAGTCATGTTGGAAAACAATCCAGCCATTCCTCAAAAGATTAAACATAGAGCTACCATATGATACAGAAATGCCATTCCTAAGGAAATATCCAAGTAAAATGAAAACATATATCCATACAAAAACTTGTGCATGAATGCTATGGTATCATTACTCATAATAGCCAAAAACTGGAAACAAAATGTACATCAATAGACATGATGTGGTATATCCATATAAAGGAATATTATTTGTCAATAAAAAGGAATGAAGTACTGATACAAGCTATAACACAGATGAACAATGAAATCATTATACTAAGTGAAAGAAGCCAGACACAAAATGTAACATTATGATTCTCTTTATATAAAATATCTAGAATAGGCAAATCTATAGATACAGGAAGTAGATTAGTGCTGCCTTTGCCTGGAAAAGGTGAAGAATTGGGGGTGAATGCTAAAGGGTCTGGGGTTTCTTTTTTGGCATAATAAAAATGTTTTAAAATGGATTCTGGTGATGGTTGAACGACTCTGTGAATATACTAAAAACCACTGGATTATACATGGATTTAAATGGGTAATTTGCATGATATGTAAGTTATATTTTTATAAAGCTGTTATCCAAAAAAATTTGTATTATCTTTTTTATAGAGAAGAAAAAGGAAGATATGAGATGGTTCCCTGCAAATTGATTAACTTGTCCATTCATTAGTTCATTAATTCATTAATTCATTCACTCACTAGGCGCCATTTTAGATCAACTAGTCCTTAAGTTGCTTGCTTTTTTCCACACTAAAATGAAATCTAGTTTACCACAACACAGAAAAACCTATAATGAATAGTTTGTCACTGATTTTTACAAGTAAGATCTATTATATCATTAAGGAGGTAAAGTTACTGAAATACTCTCAAGCTCTAAATTGTAAGAATTATAGAAAACATATAAAGGTAGCCAACAAGTAAATATATATTAAGCCTACTAAACCGATCTAATTTCTCATTTGAATCTAATCTTTTCTTAAGAAATCAGTACATAGTTAACAAGTAAGAGAAGAGAAAATGAAGAGCATTCTTTTCTTACCTGGTCCAAATGCCTGTCTCTCATGAGTTCATACTCATTTTGCAGTGTGTGCTGGAAAAGGGTCCAGATGATATGTTCTAGTTCTGGGTGGTCAGACAGAAGGCGTGCACACAGGGTATTCAGTCGAATATATGCTAGTCTGTATACTAGAGGACAAGGGGAATTAGTCATGTTTACTATTCACTGTAAATTATCAGCAGATTTTTAAAAACATTTAATGGCTATAACCATAATGCTATTAAATTGCATTTTAACCATAACTTCACCTCTACCAATACTTTTCTTATGAATACATGATTTCTAATCTTAGCATAGTGCTAGGTACATAGAAAGCAAAATAATACTTGCTCAATTAATTATTACATCATGAAATTGAAGCAGAGTGGAAGGTAGAGGAAGAAAGATAATAAGATACTGGAAAATTAGACAAATAAAATAGGATTTGTTTCAGTTCCATTGGTAATCACTCATCACAAATGTTGAAAATTTTCATTAACAATATTCAAGAGGGAATACATTTTTTAAAAAAATAATGAAATTTCCAGTGTCTGTTAATTTTTGTAATACTAAAAATAAAAAAACAAGTATTGTTTTTCTCTATAAAGTATCAGTGGGCATACTTTGTTGAAAAACAGTAAACTTGTACCACTAAGGGGTAACTTGACTGTGATATGAATTAGTATTAGGAAATACTACTGGAATACAGGTTTGGAGAAAATGAATCTAGAAAATTGAATTTTCCTCCATCTACTATAAATATAAATATCCTCAGTTTAAATGTACCTTTTAAGAGACTTGCATAAGGTATTCAGCATTTTTTAGTTAACCATTTGTCCCAGTGGTTATCAAACTTCAGTGTGCACTACACTTGCCTGGAAGGCTTGTTAAAACATGGATTTCCCTCCCACCTCCATTCTAAAGTTTCTGATTGAGTAGTTTATTTTCCTTTCTACAACTTCCCAGGTAAGTTGGATTCTGCTGGTTGGAGACCACACTTTGGAATCACTTAGAAGGGCTGCCTATAAAGTTGAGTATATTTCTAACTTGAATAAAACCAGAAAAAGGGAACACAGCCTTTCATTTTCCTTAAGAGCTCCAAGTGAGTGTGCACTTGCATGTATATACACATGCACAAACATATAAACAACTTCCCCACCCTATCATATACAATTGGAGAATGTTATACAGCCTGGTCACTAGGAAATGTTTCTGCACTAGGGCACAGCACACTGTGTAACTCATACACACCTGAACAGCAAAATATCAGGAGCAAATATTTAGAAACACTTTCTGAATGCTTACTATGTGCTAGGCACTGTTGTTAAGTAAGGATTTTATGTATTAATTCACTTAATTATTTCAACAACCCTATAAGGTAGATTATTATTATCATTTCCATTTAGAGATGAGAAAACTGAGGCACAGAGATATAAAGTGGACTCATCCAAAGTCATACCTAGTAAGAAGAACCATAATCTGAACTCGGTCACCTGATTTCAGAGTCCATGCTCTTGCAAGTAATTATCTACAAACCTTTTTTGTAAAAGAGTGAAAGGGAAGTAGATTTCAATGGCTTCTGAGTCTGGAAGGCTGAGGTTGCTTGTGCCTCTGCATTTGCAGTAGAATTTACACGTGTAGCTGACCCCTTTTTCTTTGGGGATCTTACAGGAGAAAGATACCTAGATATATTAAAAGGAAAAGTCTTCATATGAAGTTTGCTAAAAAACTCTCTCTCTCTCTCACACACACACTTACACACACACACAAACTGCACACATGCATTCAAATATGTCTACTTAATGTTATGTTATACCAAATTCCTTGAGCATACTATTTAATACAAGCTAGAAAAGAGAGTTTAATAGGAAAACTAAGCTTGCCATTATCATTTCTAACTCCATTTCAATAAATGGTTTTTCCTGGAAATATTACAGCTTTATTAAAATCTCTATAATATATATGTTCAATTTTAATAATTATAGTGGTATTGATAAATAAAATGACTTCAGCTCAAAAGAACAAGATTTTGATACCAAAATAGTATTCTTTCTCCTCTTAAAAATGTTTCATTGGTAACTATGGTTCATATACATGATAAAATTTAGTTATGCACAACAGAAACCCATCTAAATTATTTAGTACAGAATTCTATGAATTAATACTTTACATAACATTATTAAGGCAGATATACCTGTATACTACCTGTATACTAAATATATTAGACATAAACTGAGGTAGAGATACTAGTAAATATTATTTCTCATTTTTGTATATTCTACTGCTCTGTGTTGCCCTTTATTTTACAGGATTATCCAGGTTTATTTTCTAATTTTTTTTTTTAGTAGCTGAGAAATAATTCTGAGCAGGAAGTAGGATTTATACCTTACTATGGATATTTCTACATAATACAGTTTCTTATAATTAGTAAACTAGGAAAAGGGAATCGTCATCATAATGACTTCATAAGTACCAGGGTCTAATCTACAATCCACCTTGGATTTCCTCTCAGTTCACTAAGTGAAAATGTTGTAGACTGACTTAACTCGCATAGACATTTAGTCTCCTTTGAGTTCTAGGTGCAAATATTCAATTAACTATTGGACTTGCCTACTTGAATCTCAAAGTGGAGCTCTTGATTTTCCCCCCATTTTTCTCATCTTAACAAATCGCTCTACATTACATCTAGTTTCTTAAGTCCAAACCTAGGAATTATTCTTAACTTCTATCTTTCCCTAGTTCTTCAAACACAATACAAAACCAAGTCCCATAAAATCTTCCTCTAAAATTCTGCCAAGATCTTAGGCCAAATCACCTATACCTTTCACTTAAGACTACTGAAATTATCTCCAAACTAACCTTCAAACTTTCTTCCTTGCCCTGTTCCTTTCCCTCTTCCAGCTCCACATGTACTTTAAATAGCCCTTTAAAAATCCAAATTATAGCAAGCTACACCCCTGCTTAAAACCTTAATGCTTTCCCATTGCCGTTCTAAAGTCCAAACTCCTTCCTATGGCTTATGGGAACCTACAAGGTCTAGCTCCAGTTTGTTTCTCCAACCTCATCTTATACAATTCTTTTGTTCACTTTACCCAAGCCACACTGGGATTTCTTTCTGTTCCTCAGACTAGCTAAATTCAATCTGCTCTAGGGCCACCACACTTGCTGTTTGCTCTGCCCAGACCATACACCATGCAGATCTTTGCCTGGCCAGCATCCACTTGTTTTTCAGGTTTCAAGTCAAATATCACTTTATTAGAGAAAGCTGCCATAAATATTCTGTCACTCTCTGAGTTTCTCTCTTTCAGATCATTCTGATTGTTTCCATTATGAAAATTACTATACTTTAAAATTTCCTATGTATTAGTTTACTCGTTGACTATTTCTTTCCTTCAGGGAAAGGATCTAATCCATCTCACTCCCCTTTGTTTGGCTACTGCCTAGAAGACATCCTTATATAAAGAAAAAGATAAGGTTTGACATATATATATATATATTTTTTTTTTTTGCTTTTGGTATGTGGGTAGCTCCCTGGCTGGGAATCGAACCCAGGCTGCAGCGCTGACAGCGCCAGCGCCGAAGCCTAAGCCACTACACCATCAGGGAACTTCCAGGTTTGACTTATTTAATGGTATTACCTAGCAAACGAATTTATATGTGAAGGCAGAGGCTCCATATACTAGAAATACTTTGGGTACAAGTTGGCAAGGAAATGACATTTCTGAATAATGGTCCCTGCACTAATCACAGAACACTGTAATGTGAACTCCTACACTGAACTAAACAGAAACATCATATTAGGCACATTTCTATGCAAGGCAGGGTAGCTAGAATGTTTGAGTGTGGGTGTTGGGGTCAGATTGTTTGGGTTTGATTCCTGTTGACTTTTGGCAAGTTACCTTATTTCTCTATTTCTTATTTTATAGATAACTGAGACTGATAGCAGTATCTATTACCATACAGGGCTGTTATGAAGATTAAATGAAAAAAATCTGAAGTACCCAGGCAACTGTTAAGCACATATGTGAATCCTCAATAAATGTTAGCTATTGCTTTCCTCTTCCATCATCATTACTGTACAACAATTAACTGTTTTAGTGTCATATCCCACACTACTCCTTATGCCTATTCTAAGCTTCATGCCAAATACATTGATGTAAACTCTCCAGAAAATGTTTCCTACTTTCCTAGCTGCTATGCTTTGGGATTCATGCCATTTCTGACTCTTAGAACACTTTTCTGTCTCTTCCCTCCTCTCCAGTTCCCATGTTGAAATCCTATTCCACCTTTCAGACCTACCTAAATTGCCATCTCTGTCATAAAAACTGCCCTCATTACACTAAACCTGAGTAATTTCAAGCACTTTGTACCACTTCAATGACATTTATTTGGGTCATGTATCGTATATTCCTGTTTCTTCAGAGCAGGAACAATGTCTTATTCGAAATTCTATTCCCTACAGTTTCTGTATCTCGCATTATACTATACTCAAAATCAATTTGCAGGTGCAATGAATAACACATATATTCTATTTACATATCTGCTGCAGTGTGATTATTCTGGAGAGGAAGGTTGAGAGTACAAGCAGATTCAAGATGATCAGCTGGTCCTTCTCGGTCCTTTGCTTGTTTAATGAGATCAAATAAAGGTGAATCCTATATGAAACAAAAATGACATGAAAACAACATTTGTAATTATGATTTTTCCAGGTATATATCAAAATCATATTGTTTGACATGTGAGTGCTATAAATTTAGTCACGACTGACAGCAGCAATTTAGAAGTCAAAATGAAATCTTTTTTTCCACTTTGAAAATTCTAATTGCCCATTTTTGTACTATATGCAAAATAAAGGACGGGAAAATGTATTATTTACATTTTCAAGTGTATTATCCACATTTTTACATGTATTAGAAATTGATAGGGAAAAAGACACAGAAACGACCCAAAGATGGAAGACAGTAGGAAATAATAAAGATATAAGCAGAATTAAATGAAGCTGAAAAAATGTAAAATACAATTTTATCAACAAAACTAATAATTGGTTCTTTGAAATAACTTAATAAATTAAATAAACTTCCAGTCAGACTGATTAAGAAACAGAGTCAGATAAAGAGTATTAGGAACAAAAAAATGGGACCATCATCACAAAGATTAGAAACATAATAGGAAACTGTTATAAATAATTTTATGTCAATAAATTGGAAAACTTACACCAACTGAAAAATTCCACAAAAATATGAATTAACAAAACAATAAAAGCACTCAAATAATCTCAACAGTCCTATAAAGTATTAAAGAATTTGAATCACTAATTAAAATCTTTCCATAAAGAAAAAACATCAAGCACCTTTTATTTTACCAGTGATTTCTACCAAATATTCAAGGAACAGATAATATCACTGTTATTCAAACTCTCCCAAGAATGAAAAAGTGGAAATATTCTCCATCTCATTTCATGAGGTTAGTGTTAGAACCTGTCAAGGACATTACAGAAAGGTATATTATAGCCCATTCTCACTCATAAACAGATATACAAATCCTAAACAAGAAATATTAGCAACCCAAATCAGTAGTGTTAAAATGAGAATATTCGTATAGCATTACCAAGTTGAGTTTATTGTAAGATTGATTCAACATTAGATATCTATAATGCAGTTCACCCCACTAATAAGTTTAAGGTGAAAAGTCTTATCAAAATCAATGCTGAAAAAGTTTTCATCTCAAACCCAGATGTAATTTAAAAAGAAGAGAAGGGAAAGGAAAAGAAGGGAAGGGAAGAAAGCTTTTAGTAAACCAGGAACAAAAGCTTTTAGTAAAACCAGGAACTTCCTAATTTAATAAATGGCATCTACAATTTAAAAAACCTATGGCAAGCATTATATGTAATAGCAAAATATTAGAAGTATTCCCCTTAAAAACTCAGAGACAAGAGAAGGATGCTCATTATTATTCTTTCTATTCAGCATTGTACTCAGTTCCAGAAAGGTAAGTAAAAGATGGGAAAGAAATAAAAAAAATCAAATGGTTAAAAAGGAAGAAATAACAAAAATACCATTATTCATAGATGACTTGCCTGTCAATACAGAAAACTCAAAGAGAAATTATTAAAATAACAGAAGTTTAGCAAGGTTATTGTTATGAAATCAATATGAAAAATAATTAATTTCTACATACCAAGCAAAGAGGTTAAAAGTAAAATTTTTAAAATCTCATTTACAAAAAAGTAAGGCCAGCAGTAAGAACCATTAAAAACATTGATTCAAAAACTGTAATTTTCTGAAGTTGACTATTTGCAAGTCAATTAAAAGGAGGAGGAGCATACATATTCTATTTTTTTAGTGCTTGAACTAAGAAGGACAAGAAAATAGATTGCCAAGATGCCGGGTTACAGCAAAAGTCGGGAAGTGGTGCATCAGAAGTAAAAATATAAAACATTGTAGAATATAAATAGGTTTTGTTAAGATATGAAGAATAGCCTATTCTATAAAAAGTGTTGGAAAAATTAGATAGGAATTTGAAAAAAAGATTATTATATCTTTATACTATACAGAAAATCAATTACTTATATTAAAAAACAAAACTGAAAAGGTATTGGAAGTAAATACAGGATAATATCTTTATAACTACTTGATAAGGAAGGACTTTGAAGGTTTGATCCAAACCCAGAAGTCATAAAGAAAGAGATGAATCAATCTGATTACTTACAAACTGAAAGTACCTGTATAACTAAAACCATAATAAACTAAGTTAAAATAAATCTTTTAAAAAATAAATAATACTGGTTTATTCTATAATCTCTATAATGTAATTTCTATTGTCAAGTCATACTTTCCTATATTCATTAGGGGCACTCTGAAGTACAATTTAAGTAATGGCTTTTTTCTGAGTAAAGTAATACTAACAATTAACATAAACTAAGGCATGTATGTCTACTCAATGTTTTGTCTTCTAGCCACTGACAAATTAAATACCTTTATTTAACTGAAATATGGGTGAAAATCCACATATACTCAGAAGAAGTGGACTAACCCCAATTTTTCTCTCAAAAGACACAGTTATAGAAGCAAACCTGAGTCTTTAATAGGAATTAGGTATGCTACTAATCAGGCATTTTATTTTCTCTTCAGATATGGCTTAACCTATATATGGTTTACCTAGTTTTGTTTTTGATAAGTTGCTTAACCTTGTTTTGACTCATTTTTCTCAACTGTAAAGTAGAGATTCTAATAACAATAATAGTAACTTAAATCATAGTATTGTGAGAATTAAGTGAGTTAATACATGTTAAGCATTTAGAACATCATAAATGCTAAATGCTTAACATGTATTTGACATTATTATAGTTATTATTCTGACTCATACACATAAATGCCATTATACAATGGACAATGTTATTTGTTCAAATATATAAATATATGCCTAGTTATTCATCCATCTGTCCGTTCTCTATCTGTCCATCCTTCCTTCCTTCCATCCATCCATCCTTCCATCCATCTATTCATCCATCCTCCCATCCACCCATCCATCCATCTACCCACCCACCCACCCACCCAATATTTGCTGTATGTTTCTTCTGTAACTGGCCCTATGCTAAGTAGTAGGGACATAAAGGTAAACAATTCTGTAATTGTCAGATACTAACAGACTTGACGGACTGCTTGTGAAATACCTGTCCTCTCCCACTTTATTCAACATGTTCATTTGATGTCTATGTGTAAAATAAACTTTAATCATCTTCTACCACCAAACTACTCCTGCTCCTCCCTAGTTTTCCCCATATCATTATCACTTCTTAAATACAGTTGCCCAAAGCAATAAAGGAGTCATCTTTAATTATTCTTTCCCTCACACTCTACTGTTCAATCCAGGCAAATCGTGTTGGCTCTAAACTTCAAAATATATCCAAGTTTACCTTCCTCTTCTCAACTCTAACATTACTGTAAGTCATTATTATCTTACTTGCACTACCATAAAAGAGCATACGAATTGGTTTCCATACTTCTACTCTTGCTGTCTCTCAGCTTTCCTCAACAGAGCTAATAAACTACTCCCCATATGCTCCCCCTATTCAAAACCCTCCAATGTCTTCCAATCACATTGAAAGGTAAGAAAGAAGCTGTACTTTGAGAGAAGCAGTGGTCAGAGGTCTCCCAAAAGACAAAAGAGCATGTGCTAAGAAACTGGTGTTCTTTTAGGAAAAAGAAGCCACTGGTACTAAAGTAAAGTGGTGGTGTGGTAGAAAAAGGTAGATAGATCCTGATATACAGAATCTTAAAGATCATGATAAAAAGTGTGAATGTTCTATTAGAAATGGGATATTGACTATAATATAAATTATATTTTAGAATAGAAGTCTTTCTTGTCATAAATCACTAATAGCTAGTTCAACTATATCTTGTTTCCTATAATATTCCTAACTCAGAACTGGGGTTCTAAAGGTATTAGCTGAATAAGTAAATAACTTGCTATACTGCTTTCAGGAATGTTTTCCAGGTGACAGAGCTCATCATATCTATATTACATCAACTCTGTTACAAGTACACAATTTTCTATCAATTTCCAACTTTCTGGCTTCGATATATGTAAAAAATATGCCAAGCAGTTGTGGTAGCAGGTCCAATGATAGCAAACAACTTTGAAGTTGTATGCGTATAACTCAGGAATTAACTCTATTAGTCTGTGAGAACTTTACTATATACTTGTTTTTATTTAAGTTCACAGTAAGCAGAACTGAAAATATGAAATCACCAGTACACTCTGGGTTATTTTTATTTCATAGTAGTATGACATCAATAAAAATGTTTTTGAGCCTATATTCTACCAAGACAAAAATGTCTATAGATAGTATAAAATGTGGTCAGGACTAAGGTAAAGCAAGAGAGGTGCTCAGGAGTCATTCAAATTTAAGGAGGCATTCACTCATATATGCATAACCTTAGTATGAAATTTATCTTTTGGGCACTGCACCCTAAATTGATAATGAAAGTTAGTTAATTTAAGATACCCTTGGCAAAATGGAATGATGCATCTATTAGTTTCATGGTTTGCTTAGACAAGAATTAAAGCATTTTCAGTTTACAAAGGTTTTTTTTCAAAGGTATTATCTCATTCAATCCTCAAAATAAATCTGTGACTTAAATGTTATTATTATTATTATTCATTTTATGGATCAGAAAATTTAGGTATTTTAGTAAATTATGTTTGAACACCATATTATATGCTAAAAATACTTTCTGAGTGGGATAATAATATTTGAGGTTTATAAATATGAAAACCAAAACTCTTTTAAGCTATACTTTTAAAATACAGAATAGCGTAGCTTCCCACTACTAGTTAAGTATTAGACTATTTATGATGTTTTTATTACAAACATTTTATTAATTTAACTATTAATTTCCATCTTTATACAAAGGATTTATTGAAAAAGAAACCCATGTTAGCATCTGTTATTAATAATAATAGCTACCATTAGTAAATGGTTATTATGTGTGTGCATTTAATTTTCACAAAAACCTAATGATATAGTATATTGTCTCCACTTAACAAATAGGGAAAATGAGGCCAATAGGTGGGGATTTGAACTTAGGCAGTCAGGACCCATAATCTGAGCTCTTAGCTACTATAACTATACTATAATTTTATTACTTTCTTAGCATAATAAACACAAGCGATTAAACAAGTAAATGAATTAATTTTACCAAGGCTAATCATGGTATTGAATACTATCTAATACAGGGCTGGGCAAGACGTTGATCACAGTTCATCAGTGAACCACCAAGCACTTTGGGAGTGATAACTTGAATAACAAAACAAATAGCTAATGGACCGTGAAACTTGGAGAAGTAGACTTTGCCCTGAAAAAGTCTGCCCAGGTCTGACTTAATAGAACCAAATATTCTTGATAATCATTCTTGTAGCAGAACGTAACACAAAGACATACTTTTTTAATCAGAGATGACTATCTCCAACTTCTACAATATGTAACATAATTACATAATTTACCAAATAAGGAGAGCTTATATAAAATATTATTTTCCCTTAATTACATTATAAAGTATTAATATGATTTACAAGTTATAATTAAGTTTATTTATAAATTAGTTATAGATGATAATTATTGATATATTAGTAATTATTGATATAAATTTAAATAAATATAAAAATATAATGATGAACTATGAGTCTTCTTTTTGTTGATAATTTATGTAACCAGACTGAACAATGTAGTTTGCAACACTACTTTGCTAAACAATCTAGTTAGTTAAACTTTAGAAATTAAGCAAAACAGGCACCAAATTTGAAGTGGATTTTCATTACAAGTGAGTATTTTAAAGCAATTTTTAAAAACTCTCTCAAAAAAATTATAAAATATAAAGAGGTGTTTTTAAGAACTCAAAAACTTTATGTGATATTGGGTATTTTTTCAAGTATTTTTTAAAACTGTAACTCATATAATATGTTTTGCATCTTGTGTTAAATTTAAAATATTGTCAAAGTAAAAGAATTCCTAACTCAAAATTAGCCAAGATTTCTAAAACTGGGTCAGGGTTTATGTAATTAAGGCTGTCTGACATACTTGCGCTGGGTAGGCAACTCCAGGAGAGATAACAAAATCCATACAGTTAAAGATAACCACTTTTCTGAATGAAGCATTACAGGAGTCAAAACTCGACTCCTGTCAGTACTATCTTCAATAGCCACAGCAAGTACATACAAGGAGGGCTTCTTGCTTTGTAATTGCCATGATAAAACTTCGTTGAAGAGTCATTCATTATTTGTAAAATTTACTCTAAGTATTGTGGGAAAGTTATTCTTCCTAATCCAAAGGAAAGATCTTATTCTAACCAAAAGAATGAAACAAATATCCATAATGAACATTTGCAAAATGAATAAAAACTCATATAACAGGAGGAATTAATACTATAAAGGGAACTAATATAGTATGAGAAACAGACATTAAAAGAGAAATAAAGTTTGTGAGAGGAAGCTAGCATATCTGAAAATAATGTAAGTTCAAGGTTGTCAAATTTGGAAGGAAGAGAGGGTTACAGCTGAACAGAAACACACAAGAAGGGTAGATTGAAATTCATAGATGAGAATAAACATGCCTGGCCTGCTAATGTGAGGAATCATCAAACTATTAATAATGCTGATGACTAGGATTTGTAAAATATAAAAAGACAAAAACATATCCTATAATTAAATGATCACGAAGTCATTTACCTCAAATAATTTGCCTCTTAACCAGGGCCTCTATAACAGAAAATCTCATTTTTGCCTAAGGCAATCTAACTAGTACCCTTTACTCATGACTGTAAATACTATGGTTAAAATAACCTATTTACAGTGCCAAAGTTTTGTGTCAAAAATTGTTTAATGACTGAACATTGTATCATTTTCAAGAAAATAAACTTAGAAACCAAAACCATATTATTAAAGGATTTCACAGATCTTGGGCTTTGTTGCTTCTACTTCTAAGTAGACTTACTCAGCTTCCAGAATTTCCTAATTCTTAAATTCTGAAACTGAACAAGATCTGAATGAGTAGGAGTAGTCTTATTAGCTGGGCCTAGGATCCTAGCTATCGGTTTTTGTTGATACGCACATTACTATTTCTATACTTGTTTTAGCTTTGGAAAGCCCTTGACCATTCTTACCTCAGAGTCTGAAAATCAAGGGTGGCCAGTTACGGGTACAATAGTGAGTTGACATGTAAAAGTAACAAAAGGTTCTTCTGGCACAATTAGTTTCAGCACATCAGTATAGTCATGACAAGCTGATTTTTATACTTTATTTCAATGGGAAAAAAATCTACAAAGTAACTACTATAAAATAATAAAAGTGACTGTTAAACTATTAGACCAAAATCTGTGCATTCAAACAAGCATTTTTAAACTATGTGGCATGTGTTCAAGCGTTACGGGAGTTCAGAAATGCTAATGATTAATTTCAAATCTAGACTGGCAATGGCATAAGTCATGCTAAAAATGTCTACAGAAATTCTTTTTTATTTTCCATTTTTTATAAGTAAACTTTGAATATTATAAATAAGGGCATTCTTTTTTTGCAAATAAAGATGAGCATTTAAAATAAGTAAACAAATAAGTCAACAAATAAGTATACAATTGCTTTCTCTGGTAATTATCTGTTGAGCTTTCTTTTCAAGCTCCTTTAATTTTTTAATGACCACATTAAAATTTTTAAAAAGTGAAAAGTTAAGTCTGAAAAATGCTTCTTTTCTCCCCTTTACAAAGAAGCCTATTTCTATGAGTGCAATGAAATATTTAAATGATGGTTGTTAGTTAAAACAAATCATAGAATTAATACTGAGTCTGGTATTTGATCATGAATTCTTTGATGCACTGGAAGACAAAGAACACCTTACCCTAGTCATATACAAAGCCAAAATACTACATTTTAACTAAAAAATTAAACTTTGTATCATGTTGCCATCAGTGTATACATATGAATAACAAATATTTGAAAAAAAGTTAAAAAGACATATGCAAAAGCTATTGGTCCATAAATAAATGAAAATTAACAGAGCCCAATATAGGCAAAATTATAGACAGAAGAAAGGAGTCTCCTTATCTCTAGCTTCCACCCTCTTTGCCTAAAAGACTATAGTTCAAGTTGTCTTTCAAATTCTATTTCTGTTCTAGGACTCAAAAAAAAGTTAGTATTTTCTAGAACATACTACTTTAGTTTTCAATTATATTTTATAAGGTAAACTCCAATTTTCTAACATAGCTTGTAATTTAGCTGGAGGGCAGCATATATCAGAGTCCCTAAAGAAGCTTTATTAAACACACATAGCCAGGTTTCTCCTCAACCCCCAAGATTCTGATTTGCCCAGGAAAGGAGAATACCTACATTTTAGAAAATCTCCTCAGCAGATTCTAATGTAGAACTACTATTCTCTAGCTTCCTTCCATCCTATTCGTGACACCACTCCCAAATATACAATTATCTCCTCCACCATCACCTTAAGAATGGCAACTGTATTTTTCTTAATTCTGATACAAATTTCTAAAAAGTGACTCACTATCCTTTCTTAAATAGCAATATTATACAAGGGAGGGCTGATAAATTTTGCCTCCACTTAAATAGTAAATGAATGACAAGATATTTTAATGAAAAAAAAAAAAGAAATATACCTACATCATTTCTTTTCAAAGCTGCATAATTATTCTTCTACAAAATCACCACATACTTCAATATACTTCCACCAATACTGCACTAGTCTTTTGAAATCTGTCCTTAAAAAAACAGGTGTTAAAAAAAAATCGGTGTTTAGTTTTGAAACCATTCTTCACTGCAGACTTAACCTTTTTACCACAGATGAACTGCCTTACTCAGCATCTTATTGTACTCACATCAACATAATGATCACCAAAAATGACTTGTAGTCATCTGTGAATTTCAATTAGAGCAATCTTTTCTGCTGTTAAGAATTCAATTAACAGCATGCTGTTTGAACCGAATGTCTGACCACCCTCACATTTTGGGTGAAAAATGTAAGCATTGTGTGTGCATGGTCAAGAATGATGGAGGGGAAATACCATGTGACTACACAGAATCAGTTACATCCAGATATATCTAATGTAACAAAAAATATTATGGTCAAGGCTAAATTTATCAGCCCGCCCTCATAATTGCAAAACTGCATTCTTGCCTTCTAGGGTTTCAAAAGGCATCCTTTCAACTACTCCCCAAATTCTATTTTCTGGAATACTAATAACCTAGGCAAATTTGAAGTCAGTCAGATATAAAAAGTACAGTCTCTGCTCTGAAATTCAGAAACTCCCTAACTGCCAGAAGATTTTGGTTCTCATTTTCCCAGCATTTGGGCAAAAATGATGATAGGATAAGAAGACAGAATATTAGAACTATTTCATTGACCTTAGTTTTTGAGAACAAATTTTTAACTTTACATCAGACCCACAGCAAAAACTGTGTGTTGATTACTGAGGGTACTATAAAGAGTAACAACTGTCATCTTCCTATCATGCCTAATCTTGATAACTATGTCTAATAATTCAAAGTCAATACCACACACTTCATAATTCTATTTTATTTCCTTCACTACCAAAATTATGTCTTCATATATGCTAAATATTTTATATACATTATTTTCATTTAATACTCATAATAAATTTATAATATAGATACTCTTATCCTCATTTTACAGATAAAGAACCTGAGCACAGAGGTTAAATTTGTCCCATGTGTTATGGCTAATAAATGGTGGAGCAGAGATTCAAACCCAAGTCTACCTGCTTCTAGAATGTGTGGTGTTAGCTACTACATTACATGTGAGTCATGTTTTTGCTCATTTTCTCTTTCAATCTTTTTGCCCACTGCCTTGTTTTTTAACCATGTTTCCATATTGTTGTATTCACCTACAATTAGACACAATTCCATCTATTATTTGTTCACTCATCCATTCAACAAGTACTCGCACTCTGTGACAGGCACTAGAGATGCTAAGAAGACTGTAACATTAATGACAGTACCTACCCTCATAGGGCTGTTGTGAAAATTCAAAAATAATCTACACAAAGTGCACAGTGCATGGCACATAATATTCATTCAATTCTGCCCTCAAAGAGTTTATCAATAACATTTATTGAGTGACAAGCATAGCACCAAGAACTTCATACTTCTTACTTACAATAAAGTCTAGGAGGAAAGTACTATGTTTTAAATGTCAATTTACAGGTAAAGAAAGATGGGCATTGCCCAAAGTCACTGTTAGTAAGCGGTGGATCCAAGATTTGGTCCCAAGCCTTTTGGCTCCAGATCCCTCGTTTTTTAACCCTTATGCTACAGTTTCTAATCTGAAGGAAATAATTTAAAAATCACAATACAGAGTGATAAGTTGCTGAGGGTGCCACAGAAATCAAGAGAAGAACACCTAATCCAAATTAGGGAAAAACTTCCTAGAAGAGGTTATGCATGAGTGGAGTCGAAAAAAAGAAGAGAAGTTATTTTAAGGAATTTCACATTACTCATTTGTAATCCTCATAGGATTGATTTGACAATTAAATGAGGTAAGTGTAAAATACTCAGAACCATGCCTGGGACATAAACTCTTAAGACAGCAACATGGCAATAATTCCATAAAGCTAAAACACAGATTGCATAGCAAGGAAATAGCAAGAGATAAACTCAATGAAGGATTTTAAGCAGGTGACTAATAGGATCCAGGTAGGACTTCAGAGAGTTCTTAAAATCCCAGTGCCTCCCATATATATAATGGACACTCAATAAATATTTCTAGAATGTTATATACATAGCCGTATCATGGGTTAAATTGAATACAGCAAAGCACGAAGAAGAAAATTGATATAATTTGCTCTCTGATACTAAATATCAACTGTGGCAGCTGACTTCCAAGATAATTCCAATAATCCTTACCACTGGGTATCCACGCCCTCCTACACTGCACCAGCATTAGTCTGTGTGGTCAGTGGCATAGAACAGAAGTAATGGAATGTCACTTTTAAGATCAGCTTATTAAAAAAAATCTGTAGTTTCTATCTTAAGTACTTTCTCTCCCTAGGACCCCTTGCTCTGAAGGAAAGCAGCTGCTATGTTGTGAGCAGCTACAGAGAGGTTCACAAGACAAACAACTGAAGCCTCTCGCAAACAACAGCCAGTGAAGTGAGGGTTGCCAACATCTATGTGAGTGAGCCTGGAAGAAGATTCTCCAATTCCAGTAATGCCTTAAACTGACTACAGCCTTAGCTGATAACTTGAGGATCTCTCTTGAGAGCACAGGAACCAAAACCATACAGCTAAGCCACTCCCAGATTCCTAACCTGCAGAAACTGTGAGAGATAACAAACATTTGCTGTTTTAAGTTACTTACTAAGTTTTGGGGTAACTTCTTACACAGAAGTAGATAACTAATAGAGCAACTGATTTTTTTAAAATGGTAAAGAAAAGACTTAATGGAATATTTAACTTCTGAAAAATTAAGTATTAATTAATATCTGTAGCACTGTTTCTATCCAGGACTCAAACAATTTTCTCATGGACTCAGGCAAGATGCCATTAATTATCTACTTAAATTAACTGTTAACATAATCACCCTTTGGACAATATTTCACTTTGTTTTGCCACTTAATCTTGTGAAGGAAATCAGATTGTAGCAAGATTAGTATAAATACAACTGAATAAGCAATATGGATAGAAAGAGTTGAAGCTTAAGTCTACCCTACATCATTCATAATTAACATGTATTTCTAAAGTAAGCATGAACCTCTCCAGAGCGTAAGGGACCTAAAGGTTATTAAGTCAAGGTATTCCTAAAAGAGATTCTGATTATCCAAGTAAGTACAAGGTCTCCAGTGGTGGTAGAAATATTAACAATAGAGGAAGTAGAAGGTAGGAGTTGCTATTGTTTTCTGGGCATTTTAAGGAGTACTATCCTAAGCCAAATCATTATAAGACCATTTTGCCTTGCAAAAGGAAACCAGAAAGAACATTTGGGGTAGGCATTGACCTTTCTGATAGTTCTTTCCCATTAACTTCATTACTTCAATACTGATACTCCTCTGGATCCTTTTGCCAGTATATATGTCAGCTGAGTCACTCTCATGGTTTTAATTATATCTATATTACTCCTAAATCTACATTTCTGATTACAAGTACTCTCTCAAATGGATCCATCATTTCCATCGAGATACTTCAGATCTGCACATATATATGTGGCTAACATCTCAAATATTAACATGTTCACATTAACATGAATTCATTACCCTTAACCAGCTATGACTCTTCCAATATCCTCTTTGGTTAACTGTGTTATCAATCACCTAATCATTCACAGTATAAATCTTAGAATTATTCACAGTTCCATCTAGGCCCCTAATCTTATGATTCATGCTTTTACTTTTAACATATTTATGTCTTTTTGTTTAAAATTGGTTTCTTATAGATAACATAGAGTTGGATCTTGCTTTTTTTTCCAGTCTGACAAGTTCTGTTCTGCCTTTTAATTGAGGTATTTATACCATTTATATTTAATGTAATTATTAACATGGTTAGTTTAAATCATACATCTATTTGCTCCACCTATTCTCTGTTCCCTTTTTAACAAAGTGCAAAAGCAAATTAATGAAAAAGGGATAGGCTTTACAACACGTGATGCTAGAACAACTAAATATGCATAGGCAAAAAGGAAAGAAGGAAAGAAAAGAGGACAGAAAGAAGACAGACAAAGAAAGAAAGATAAAGAAATGAAAGAAAAAAGAAAGAAAGGAAAGAAGGAAAGACCTAAGTTTCAAACCTTGTCTAAAAATAAACTGAAATTGGATCATGAACTTAAATATATAAAGTGAAGCTATAAAACTTTTTTAAAAAGCATAGTGGAAACTCTTTAGATCTAGAGTCCTTAGACTCGACACCAAAAGCATGATCTATAAAAGGAAAAACTGATAAACTGGACTTCATTAAAATGAAAAACTTTTGCTATGAGAAAGACCATGTGAAGAGGACGAAAAAAAGCTACTAGGAAAAATTATTTGCAAACCATGTACTTAACAAGAGTAGCACACAGAATACATAGAGAACTCTTAAAACCCATTGGTTAAAATAACAAACAATCCAATTAGATATTCTTCAATATGTGTACAGTTAAAGAAATTGTAGCACATTCATACTATGAAATGCTAGTTATCAATAAAAAGGTATTAACTATTGATACATGCACTATCTTAAATGAATCTTCAGAGAATTAGGCTGCGTGAGAAAAGGATAATCCTATTTGATTCCATTTATATAACATTTTGATATAAAATTTTGAAATAGAGGGCAGATTAAATGGCCAGGGGTTAGGACAGGCATAGGGAGGCTGGAGGGATGTGGTTATAGTTGCTTGTATGATGGAGCTAACTGTTCAGTATCTTGACTGTGGTGATGGATAAATGAACCTCACATTGTCCTCAGGTCAGGCTGCCAGGTGTCTCTTAGTTCGAGGGGTATGGTAGAATTTCCCTATTGGTGTCCCTTTACAGCCCTGCTGTTTCTAAACAGAGAAGGGATGTCTCAGGCCAAGCTGCCTGCTATGGCTGGGTCCCTTCCACTGGTTCCATTTGCTGCTCTAATCCTCCTGGTGAGGGAAGAGAATCCCAGGAGTCTCGGTCTTGCACAATAAAAACACCTCAAGCAAATGACTAATACTATTTTCAGAAATTGCTGGAAGAGCAATAGTGAAATAATCTGTCTGTAAAAATAGATAAATACATAAATAAACAAATCTCTCTCTTCATTATGACTGAATTCCAAAACAGATTTACTTGAGTTCTAAACCTTTAAAGTTTCAAGTTATAATGTAATCAAATGCAAAGTTATTATTATTGAAGAGATTATTTCTTCTAATTATGAATATTTAAGGAACATATTTTATATAACATTTAAGTAAATATTGAAATAAAAAAACAAGTTTTAAGATATGTTCCTCCTCAAGAAGAAACTTGTAATTTAAAGATGATGAATGGAATACATCTGAATAAGCCAAACTCTTCATTTCTGTAACTCAGCTGAAAAATTTCCAAAACATATCACTGTTTTATCATGTAGAGCATATCTATTAAATGGAAAAATTACATTTTCATTAACAGTTAAAACAGTTTTATTAAATAAGAATTATATTCTTATCATAGGATGTCATAGTATTTCTGACTACAATTTTAAATGGTTTAGTTTAATAGTCTGTCTTCTGTAGCATACTTATTTAAGGCTCATTTAGTGGCAGAAATTCTCTGAACAAAATGTTTGCTAGATTTACCTCCAGCAGGTATAGTACTTTGAGGGAGTCTTTGGAAAAGCCTTCCCTATATTACTAAGTAAGCCTTATATATATTATTAAGTAAGACACTATACATCTTAGATAAGAACTTTATTACTTCTGACCAAAGAATGTTTTTAAATTTACAGGCTGAGAAGTAGATATAAAATGACTTCAAATGTTTTAAAACATCGAAGTATATTTTCCCATTTTCTAATTAGCCTAACTGTACTTTTCTAAACAGAAATCATATGCATTTTTTTCAAAAAGATCAAAGTCTAAAAATTTAATCTATTCCTAACAGTTTACATTTCAGACATGTCACTAATAGAAGGTATTTAGGCTTAGTGGTTTCCATGCATATTCATGTCAGAAATTATTGTTCATATTGTTTAGAGTGGATGGTGGCTAAAATCACTTTGAGAAATTTATGGCAAGACAGTTTAAAAAGTATAGTAGGAAGTGTTCTTACCTAAGAGCACATAAAATGAGAAAGCAGTGTTTCCTTCCAAACCTTAAAAATATTATTCTCTGATTTAAGCAAGGAAAGCATAACAGCAAAGACTTAAATTAAACCCAGATCCTAAGAGTCAATCCATGGATAGATAAAGAAATTGTGGTACACACATGTACCCACCTACACACAAATATTATTCAGCCAAAAAAAGGAGATTATGCCATTTGCAACAACATAGAGGGAGCACAAAGGCACTACACTAAGTGAAATACGCCAAAAAAAAAAAAAAAAAAAAAAAAAAAAAAAAAAAAAAAAAAAAAAAAAAAAAAAAGAGACGAGGCAAACGCAGTGTGATCCCACTTATAGGTGGAATAAAAAACCAACAAACCCTACATATAGAGAACAGATTGATGGCTGCCCGAAGCAGGTGATAGAGAGCAGTCAAAATAGGTAAAGGAAGTCAAAAGGTACAAACTTCCAGTTTTAAGATAAGTCCTGGGAACTTATAAGTATAGCATGATGATTACAGTTAATAATACTGTATTGTATTTTTAAAGGTTGCTAAAAGAGTAATCTTAAAAGTTCTTATCACAAGAAAAAATGTCGTAACTGTATGGTGCTAGATGTTAACTAGATGTTATTGTGGTAATCACTTTGCAATATATACAAATATCAAATCATTACGATGTACACCTAAAACTAATGTTATATCAACTGTATCTGAATAAAAAATATATGTGAAAACCTGGAAAATTATAAACAGTTGATTTATTGTAGCTATGTTATCTTTTTACATTCAAATTTTTTTCTATTTCTCTTATTATTGTCCTTTAACAGCCTTAATAATCTCTCTCCTACATTATAAATAAAAATTTAGTCCTAGGGAAAAAAATAAACAAAACTCATTAAATAATGTCATATGTGCTTAGAAAGTTAGTGGAGTTGGGTCAGAGAAAAGTGAAGTCATGGTTCCAAGTACCAATAGGTCTGCATAATGGTCATATATCAGAACATGAGAGTAAGGCCAGAGGTTGACCCTTTCAAGGACAGGCACAGTGACAAGAATCTAAAGGCAGATCCAAAACTAGGAAACTATGTTATCATAGAGAAAAGACAAGTGGGATATAAAAGTACCTTAAAGATCCTAGATGCTTACTCCAGCATAAGTAAGATAGTTAATTAACAAAAGTCAAGGAAGTCGGTTGATAAAGTCAGTCAGATGTCACTGCTTTCAGTGAAACTGAACTCAGGAAAAGAACATTCCGTACCTTAAGGTAATAAGAGTACTAGCCACAGCATCAAGGAGTAAAAGACAAACCTAATAATTGTGCAGACAGCTAAAAGTCAGGGTAGGATCTGACATGAAATGCACTACTGACCTGAGGCTCCTTTTTAATGAAAGATAGGTATTCTCCCAGAAGTAGTTAGCTTGAAGAATAGTCAAGTACTCAAAAACAAAACAAAACAAAATTCCTAGTTTATGAGGCATCATGCAAAACAAAAATCAGAAGGAGACATGGAGAATTTTTATCAAATTCAAATGCTATTTAGAAATTTTTGAATTGCCATGAAAATCTCGGGGAATGTGAACCTGGTGAGAGCAGTTATAGATGATGAGGCTGGAAATACAGATTACAGAGAGCCTTTTTCAAGACTGTTTACCAGTAACAGGTTAATTCCCAGAGATATCCACATGATTCATTCCTTCACTCTTTCAAGTCTGTTCAAACTTCCCCTTATCAGCAAGCCCTTCCTAGAACTCCCTATATAGAACATCTCCCTTTTCCTCCTAAATGTATTTTTCTTCAGAGAACTTATCACCATATGAACAACTGCATAATTGTTTATTTATTTATTGCTTGTCTCCCCTAAATAAAATATAAATTCAGGGACTGTTTTATTCACTGCTGTATTCCCAGGACCTAGAAGAGCACTTGGCACATGGTTGGCACTCAGTATTTGCTTTTATATAAACAAATAAATATCAGCATACCCCCCAAAAAAGATAACATAAGCAGAAAAAAAACTTTAAATGTGCCTATCCTATTTCCCTACCTATATAAACAGGATGACAATTCAGCAGCCTTTTTTTTGGGGGGTGGGGTGGGGGGGTGGGGGGGGTCAGGTTGAAATAGTCCACTTTTGTTTAAAACAACAACAAAACACTGGACTTTGAAGGTGGCCTTTTGTTGTCAGTCCTTTTGGTCTTTTGTTTCTAACCTTCCTGAGGCAGGAATAGTAGCATCTCAAGAATGTGAAGTCAGTTGATTAAAATGATCACATACCAGCAAACCAGTCAAAGAAGTGACTATAGAAATTTTATTCTAGGAATAAATTATTAGTGGCTTAGAATCTTACTGATTAATTTTTCAATTTAAGTATCAGTATCTTTTAAAGAGCCAGTTTCTTTCTTTGGATTCTAATTGGGTTAAAAGTAAATCACCTGCATAAATGCTTAAAGTAAAATGTGTTTCTGTTTCTGGTTTTCAGTGTATTTATAATATTCATAAAACTAGATCTTTAAAATCTGCCATTTGTAAAAAAAAGAAAAAAATAGAAAAGTAATCAAAATGCATACTCATTTTATTTTGAAGACAAAAACTTTAAAAGTAAAAATATTCATTGGGTATCTAAAACTGAGTGAAAACTACTTCTCAGTTAAGGAAAAACCTGGTATGTTTGTTCAGATCCTTTTCAATTTTTTGAATGGGTTGTTAAATTTATTCTAATACATTTTTATAAAAATTTGTCATTTAACTATTGTAGAATGTGCAATATAATAGACTGACATTTCTTCCTTAGTTTATGGTGTGTCTTGCAACAAAACAAAATTATTTAGTCAAATGCATCTTTCTTTTCAACTGCAGATTTCATATAATAGTTTAAAAACTTTTTACTAAAAGTATTGTTATTTTTAAGTACACTCATTTTTCTCAGACTTGTATGGAGTCATTTTTAATGGAGTCATTTTTATACATTTAAATTATTGATCTAATTGGAGTAATTTAAAGAATAATTTAAAGTCCACTTTTTTTTCAAATTGTTGCCCTGATTAGTATTTATTGAATTATCCATACTTTTCTTCCTCAACTCATTTGAAGTGCTAACATTATCATATATTATGTCCCCTCACTCGTCCCCACAGGTTCTGGTCTATTTCTGGGCTCAACTTTACTCTAGCTAAGAAATGCAAACTGAATAAGATAACACTTTTTATCTATTTATATAGGAAAGATTTAAAAGTCTGATAAAAGTCACTGGCTTAGGTGAGGGTGTGGGAAAATAAGTACTACCGATAGGAATACAAATGGAAAGGGAAGACAAATTTTCTTACATTGCTAAGTTATACAACACACACACAAAGTCAAGAGTTCTTTTATAAACTTTATTAAAATCTGGGGTCTTTTATTTGCATCTAGATCCTAACTTTTCCTATTATGTTTATTCTTGAGTTATTTTATACTATTTGCTATTGTTCTAAATTGAATTTTTTCTATTACATTTTTCAATGGATTACTGATACAGAAGTTTCTTATTTGATGAGAGTGGCACCAGTTAATCAAGTAAATAGAAATTCTTTTAAAAATGATACACATATTTTAAAAAACATGTTACTAGAGTTTTTAAAAATATAAAATATATGTTCACTAAAAACTCTCTTTATGTAGGGTCAAGGTTCTTTTTTGACTAGCATACCAAGTTGTTTTCCTTCTATAAATCCACACCAATAACGTGTGTTTATGATTTTCACTATGTGTAAAATGAGGACATGAAGATACTTATGAAGCAATCTAAACTGGATAATCTGTCCTTCTAGTTTCTTATGGCATTCCTGGTTAATCTTTAACAGAAGTATGTATATATCTAATTCAATTGACGTATCTTTAGCAACTTCCCTTTAAGTTATCTGAAAGCATTGAACCTGGTTTTCCTAAAAACAACCTTTTTGCCCTTCTATTTTATAACATGTATGAGCAGCAAACATAAATTTGGGAACAAAAATGCTTAACTTTTAATATGCATGCAATTTCATTACTGGAAACAAAAGAACACAGGTGTATGAAATAGTAGCTTTCTATCCACAAGCATTTAGCTTTCTAGGAGCATCCTGAGAGAACAATCCTCCCCTATCTCTAACCCCTTTAATGGGTAAAAGAAAGTCAGTAAGTGATTACCAAAATAAATTGAAGAATACCTGGATTTCTGATAAACACTGGTGGAAAATGTTAAATTTATTATTCACAGAAAACGACTGTTCTAATTATTTAAAAGACAAATATTTCCTTCCTATGTATAAAACTGGCACAGCACTTAATCCAATTTCAACTGTTTTTATTTAATCAATAAAGATGAAACTAAAAACAAAGCAAGATCATAGCATGATTTTAATCTAAAGAAAAACGGAAACCTCTAAGAGATTAAATTAAATTTATATCATTTTAGAATTTAGTACTTCAAACCATGTCTATATAGCTTACACATATAAAAACAGAATTTTTGCTTAAGTCACCTAAGATATGAACCAAGTTCCCTATTTTATGTCAATAAGAAAAAAAAAAAAGGAAAAGAAAGGTCCAAAATGGTGGAGTAGATAAATGCTATGCCTACTGGATTCCAGGATTACACCAAAATTACAAATAAATTATAGAAGAAGCAACCTCAAGAATCATCTGAAGACAAGCTGAAAGAAACCCTACAACTAATGATATAAAGAAGAGGTCATGGGAGTTCCCTGATGGTGTAGTGGCTTTGGTGCTGGCGCTGTCAGCGCTGCAGCCTGGGTTCGTTTCCCAGCCAGGGAGCTACCCACATACCAAAAAGTGAAATAAATAAATAAAATAAAAAAAAGAAGAGGCCAAATTGAGACCAGTAAGAAAGGTGGAAACATGAAATAGGATGACCCCAAACTCACAAATAGTGGCTAAACACTGGGAAGAACACCTCAGAGGCAGAGGTCTCCCATGAAGAGGGATGGGTCCCAGCCCACACTAGGAAAAGGAGTTCCCACAAAACCTGGCAGTGAAAATCAGCAAGGACTGTCTACCCAATCTGTGAGACAGAAGGTAGATAGAAATCTATACACCCTCTTATAAAGTATGCACATAGAATTGCTTGCTTGCAAACACTCACCTAGTCTCTGGTGGAGGGGTAGCAGCTGAGAGACCCATGGACGTGTGGGCAAAGACTGAGTAGTGTGGCTTCAGTGTGAGGGCTAGAGAGACAGAAGTCATTACTATCCAGGTATGAAGCCTGACACATATGTAGCCTATAGGAAGATGCCTTCTTTTCAGTGTTAAGCCCTCCCCGAAAAGGCCAAGTTTGGGACCACATTAGTCTGATAGAATCCATGCATGCATGCCACCTTGGTGATGCTATTGGTCCCCACCCCAACGCACAGCTGGTGATACATTTCCTGAGGGCACTCTTGAATGCTAGGCTGCTGACTCTGTCACACAAGCTGCATAAACCATGTTGCAGAGGCAGACCAGTGGTGGCAGCTGGAGAAGCATTTGCTGGTGGGGGATGACCCAGAAGTTGTGCCAAAGCGTCTCTTAGGCAGCTGTCTGGTTACTTGCAGGTCTGAGATGGGCTGTGGCATTTTTGTGGGGTGTTCACAGGCCGGGCACCAGTGTGAGAGCCAAGACTGCACCAACTTTGCAGAAACCACCACCCACACCCAACAGCTCCTTGGAATCCTACCCTGCCCACCTAGAGCTGCATTACCAGAGGCACTCCTCACATCTTGGAGGCCAGCCGCATCCATCAAGCCTGAAAAACTTACAGAGGCAGAAGGCCAAAGACAGCCCGAGAAGTTTTTAGTGGTGGACAGTCACCCAAAACATGCACCACAGCCACTCTGGGGCAGCTTTCAGGGATTTGTGAGCCCAAGTCAAGTGGTGGGTGGCTGTAGTGTTCTAAGGACACTTCGTGAAGTTCTCACAGGTGAGGCACTTCCCCAAGGTGAGCGGTGGTTGGATGAGGTATTCTTGGGGCACTGTGAGGGGTGGTCACAGACTAGATACTGGTTCAAGAACTGAATTTGAATTAACTTTGTAAAAACTACCAGCCATGTCTCGTGACTCCCTGGGACTCTGCCCTGTCCAGCTAGGGCTGCATCACCTAGGGCACTCTAATCAATGGGTCAACCAGCTTAGCCTGTGCATCTAAGGAAGTTTTTTCAACAGCTGGGCCTTACAAGCAGCTGGAGGGTGACAACATACCTCGCGGGCCTTGGGCCTTTGGCTAAGCTGCCTTAGGCCCACTACTGGTGGCAGCCAGCCTCGTTTCACAGCAAGGCCACCCCATACAACCTCCAGGTCCAGAACAGGCAGGGTCAATCACATATAGCTTTGTGACTCCTACCAGGTAGCTGTGGGCTGGAAAAAGGCAAGCTGAAATTGGCCTGCACGGGAGCCCCTCCCAAGAGACACCAGAAACAACACAGCCAGAGGCCAGCTTCAGACCATACCAGAGCACTATTTGATTAGCCCCACAACAGCACACCAAAAGGGTGGTCTCAAAAGGCACAAGAGCCTACAGGGTAAATCCCACTCTGAGGGTTCAGCCCCACACAGCTCATACGTTGTGGGTGAAGCCAATCATTACAGTTAGTCAGCCTTTGAGTCAACTCTACCCACTGATGCACCAAAAGCAATCAAGGCTCAACTATGACAGGAGAACACACAAAACACACACCAGGGACTTTCTTGAAACACACACACACACACACACACACACACACACACAGGTGTTCAGGAAGAGTGTGTCACTGGACCACAAAGGACACATACTACATAAGGTCATTCAGTAAAGGCTGAGAGACACTGGAAGTCTACCTAGTACATAGAAGCAAACAGAAACAGGCAGCCAGAATGAGGGCACAAAGAAAATGAACAAAAGAGCCCACCAGACATAGAACTAAATAAAATGGAGGCAACCAACCTACCAGAGAAAGAATTTAAAATACTGGTTGTAAGAAAATTTAAGAAATGTGGTGAGAATTTCAACAAAGAGATAGCCAGCATAAAGGACATAGAAATTATAAAAACCAACTAATCAGAAATAAAGAATACAGTAACTAAAATGAAGAATATACTAGAAGGAATCAACAGCAGATTAGAAGAAGCAGAGGACCCAATAAGAAATTTAGAAGACAAGGTAGAAGAAAATCCAATTGGAACAACAAAAATAAAAGAATTTTTTAAAAATGAAGGTTGTTTGAGGAGGACAAGACCATTCTGAAGTGGTATTTGAAATTCGAGAACGTTGTTTGAGTTTCCCCCATGTTCTCCTGACTTAACACCCTTGACTTCTACCTATGGGGGACCTTAAAGGATGTGTTTCAAAGAAAACTGACTAAGTGACAGTACGTCAGGAAGAAACTGAAATGGCATGCACAGCGATACAAGTGGACACTTGGGTCAATGTTGCTCAAGCAGTAGTTCGCTGTAATCACAAGTGTCTGGACGCTGATGGTAACCACTTTGAGTACCTCATGTAACTGTAGAAGTCAAGAGTGACTTGTATTCACCTTTTGTTTTCAGTATATTAAGTATTATAATTTTAATACAATTTTTTCTTTCTTAAAATTGTACATATTTTTGGCACCCTCTATATTTCACGCAAATGGAAGTGAGAAAAAAAGATGGGGCTGCAATACCCCCTTCTGACAACACAGACTTTAAAACAAAGTTTACAATAAGAGACAAAAAAGGACATTATGTAATGATAAAGGGATCAATCAAACAAGAGTCTATCACCCCACATAGGAGCATCTAAATAAATAAAACAAATACTGACTGACATAAAGGCAGAGATCAACAGTAGCACGATCATAGTAGGGAACTTTAACAACCTACTGACAGCAAGAAACAGATCTTCCAGACAGAAAATCAACATAAAAACAGTGGCCCTAAATGACACAATAGCTAGATTTATTAATGATTGATATTTTTAGAGCATTTCATCCCAAAGCAGAAGAATATATTCTTTTCAAGGCATAGGAACATTTTTCAAGACAGACCAAGTGTTAGCCACAAAACAAATCTCAAAAAGTTTAAGATTAAAATCCTATCAAGCAAGGTCTTCTCTGACCACAATGGTATGAAACTAGAAATCACTTACAAGAAAAAAAAAAAAAAGAAAAAGAAAAACAAACACATGGAGGCTAAATAACATGTTATTAAATAATGAATGGGTCAACAATAAGATCAAGAAGAAAATCAAAAGATACCCTGAGATAAACAAAAATGAACACAACAACCCCATATCTATGGGACACAGTAAAAGCAGTCCTTACAGGGAAATTCATAGCAATGCAGGTCTACCTAAAGAAACAAGAAAATTCTCGAACAATCTAACTGTATACCTAAGGGAACTGAAAAAAGAACAGCAAATGAAGCTAAAAATGACTACAAGGAAGGAAACAATAAAGATCAGACCAGAAATAAACTACATTGAGACTAAAAGAGCAGTACAAAACATCAATAAAACCAAGAGCTGTTTTTTTTTTTTTTAAATGACAGACCAAATGGACAAACCTTTAACCAGACCTACCAAGAAAAAAAGAGAGATTACCCAAATAAATAAAATCAGAAATAAAAGAGAAGTGAAAATGGACACCAAGAAATACAAAAAAATATAAGAAAATACTAGGAGGAACTACACATCAATAAATTGGACAACCTGGAAAAACTGGACAAAGTCCTAAAAGCATAAAATCTACCAGGCTGAATCAAGAAGAAACAGAAAATCTAAACAAACCAATTACTACCAACAAAATTGAATCAGTAAGCAACAAACTCCCAACAAACAATAATCCTGTATCAGATAGCTTCTCAGGTGAATTTTACCAAACATTCAAAAAAGAATGAACATTTATTCTCCTTAAACTATTCCAAAAATTTCAAGAGGAGGGAAGGCTCCCAAGCTCATTTTACAAAGCCACCATTACCCTGACTCCAAAACCAAACAAAGACATAAATTAATAATAATAATAATAATAATAATAATAACAACAACAACAACAACAACAACAACTATAGGACAAAATCCCTAATGAACACAGCAGCAAAAATTCTCAACAAAATATTAACAAATTCAGCAATACATTAAAAAGATCATACATTCCTAATTTTTTGATGAACTTCCATACTGTCCTCCATGGTTAAAAAAGTGGTGGTATATATACACAATGGTATATTACTCAGCCATAAGAAAAGACAAAATAGGACCATCTATGACAACATGGATGAAACTTGAGACCATCATGCAAAGAGAAATAAGCCAGACAGAAAATACCAAGAACCATATGATTTCACTCATATGTGGAACACAAAGCTGAAAGCAACAAAGAAACAAAAATGTATGGACACAATCGATAGTTTAGTGGTTAGTGGTTATCTGAGGCTATCGGGGGAGGGGGAATGGGAGAAGGGGCAGGGTCTCAAATACATGGTGATAGAACGTGAACTGACTCTGGGTAATGAACACATAACACAATACAAAGGTGATGTACTGTAGAATTGTACACCTGGAACCTATGTAATTTTTACTAATCAATGTCACGCCAATAAACCTAAAAATAAAAAGAAAAAATATATCATACACCACAATCAAGTGGGATTCATTTGTGATATACAAGGTTGGTTTAATATCTGCAAATCAATTAACATGATACACCACTTAAAATGAAAAATAAAAATCATATGGTCATATTGATAGATGTAGAAAAAGCATTTGATTAAAATCAGGCATCTATTTATAATAAAAACTCTCAGAAAAGTGGTTTTAGAGAAAACATATCTCAATATAATAAAGGTTATATATGACAAACCCATAGCTAATATTATACTCAATAAGGAAAAGCTAAAAGCATTCTCCTTAAGATCAGGAACCAGATAAGAATGCCTAGTGTCACCACTTTTATTCAACACAGTACTGGAAGTCCTAGCTACAGTAATCAGACAAGAAAAAAAAAAGCATGTAAATGGAAAAGGAAGAAGTAAAACTGTCATTATTTGCAGATAATAGATACTATATTTAGAGAACCCTCAAGATTCTACCCAAAACTACTGGAACTGATAAATAAATTTAGTTAAAGAAGAATAACAAAATTAAAATTCAAAAATTGGTTGCATTTTTATATACCACTAATGAACTAGCAGAAAGAGAAAGTAAAAAAACAATCCTATTTACAACTGTATTACAAATAAAATAAAATACCTAGAAACAAATTTAACCAAGGGAGTAATAGATGCATACTTAGAAAATTAAGACACTGAAGACAAAAATTAAAGAAGATACAAATAAATGAAACATATACCATGCTCATAGATAAAAGGAATATAGCTAAAATGTCCATACTACCCAAAATCATCTTTAGATTCAATGCAATCCCTATCAAAATACCAATGACGTTTTTCAGAGAACTAGGACAGATAATACTAAAATTCATACATAACTATAAAAGACCTGGAATAGCCATGGCAATCCTGAGAAAGAAGAATAAAGCTGGAAGTACCACATTACTAGATATCAAATTATACTACAAGGCCACAAAAATCAAAACAGTATGATATTGGCATAATAACAGACATTCAGATCAATGGAACAAAACAGAAAGACCAGAAATAAATCCATGGTCAATTAATACATATGGTCAATTAATCTATGACAAAGAAAGCAAGAACTTACACTGGGTAAAGACAGTCTGTTCAATAAATGGTGCTAGGAAAATTGGATAGATACATGCAAAAAAATGAAAGTGGACCACTGTCTTACTCCATATACAAGAATAAACTCAAAATGGATTACAGACTTAAATTTAAGACCTGAAACCATAAAACTCCTAGAATAAAATATAGGAAATAAACTCTCAGACAATACATTAGTAATATTGTTACTGATATCGGGCAAAGAAAACATAGGAAAAAAATAAACAAATAGAACTACATCAAACTAAAAGGTTTTTTCACAGCAATGAAAACCATCAACGAAATAAAAAAACTTCCTACTGAATGGGAGAAGACATTTGCCAATGATACATCTGAAAAGGGGTTAACATCTAAAATTTATAAAAAACTCATACAACTCAATACTAAAAAACAAACAATCCAAATAAAAAATGGGCAAGGGCCTGAATACACACTACGCTAAACAGGATATACACTGGCTAATAGACAAATTAAAAGATGCTCAGCATCACTAATCATCAGAGAAATGCAAATTAAACCACAAGAAAATACAACCTCACTCCTCTCAGAATGGCTATCATCAATAAATCAACCAACAACAAGTGTTATCGAGGATGTGGAGAAAAGGGGACCCTTGCGCATTGTTGGTGGGATTGCAAATTGGTGCAGACACTATGAAAAACAGTATGGAGGTTCCTCAAAAAATTAAAAATGGAACTACCTTATGATCCAGCAATTCCACTCCTTGTTATTTATCCAAAGAAATACAAAACACTAATTTGAAAAGATATATGCACCCCTAAGTTTACTACAGTATTATTCACAATAGCCAAGATATGGAAACAACCAAAATGCCCATCAATAGGTGACTGGATTTTTAAAATGTGGTACATTTATACAATGGAGTATTACTCTGTTGTTAAAAAAAGAATGAAATCTTACCATTTGCAACAACATGGATGGACCTAGAGGTTATTATGCTAAGTGAAACAAGTCAGACTGAAAAATGTAAATGCCATATGATCTCACTTATATGTGGAATCTAAAGAACAGAATAAACAAACAATCAAAACAGAAATAGACTCATAGATAATAGAAAACAAACTGATGGTTGCTAGATGGAAGTGGGGAGTTCAGAGGATGGGTAAGAAAGGTGAAAAGATTAGGATGTACAAACTGGTAGTCACAAAATAGTCATGGGAATGTGAAATACAGTATGGGGAATATATTCAATAATTGTATCCCAAACTATGTATGGGAACTAGACTTATGGGGGTGGTGGAGAACTTCACAAATTATGTAAATGCCTACCCACTGTTTGGTAAAGCTGAAAATAATATATTGAATGTCAACTATAATTTAAAAAATATATATAGATAGATAGATAGATATAGTCATGGGATGTAGAATACAGCATAGGGAATATGGTGAGTGGTATTGTAATAGCTTTGTACAATGTCAGATGGATATCAGATTTATGGGGGTTATCACTTTGTGAGGGGTAAAAATTCCTAAAAATTATGTTGTTTCACATACCTGAAGTTAATAAAAAAAAGACAGAGAAAAGAAATTTTTTTAAAGGAAAAAGGAAGGTTTGAAGAAACTAGAATTCTACTTCTAGCTCATCACACATTCACTAAATTTTATTCTTTAATTTGGCTAACATACACAAAAAACTGGGTTGGGTACTTAATAATGAGGACCTGGTTTCTAGTTCTGGCTTCATCATTCTCTATCATTTAATCACTCTATAATCCTAGGTAAATCACTTTCTTTATCTGTAAAAAGGAGACAATAATATACTATACTATAATATACTATATTCTGTCATTCAAAATTAGATAGTTCAGTACTCTCCTCCTACAAATATACAATATGGAAGTTAAATTATTTGCTGAAGATCAGAATTTTTAGCAGCACAGCTGGGATTAGAATCTAGGTCACTTAACACCTGGTCAAATTGTTTGTTGTTTTTGTTTTTATAACTACTCCTTGCTGCTTCTAAAGTACGTGGAAAGTTTTTGAAAACCATAACCCACCTAGCCTTCTTCAACTAAATTTTATAACCAAAGTAAGCCTTTATGAACCAAAGAATACATTGTACGTGATGAATTACCTTCTGTTCTACAAATTTAGAGTGAAACTAGTTATGTAACATCCTTGAGAGAATTGAGAAAACAGTCACTCAAATCATTTTCTGCATTTTTGGTTGAGAAAGACATGACTTGCTAACAGTACTATATTAAGAAATTATTACCACACATGGTTCTAGCCTTCAAAACTTGAAATTGGAAACATTTATTCAACTTTAAAGGCTAGCCTTCTTCAGACAACATCTCCTCTGGAGGCCCTTTAAGTGATTTGGTTGATGCTCATAGCCATTCCGTAGTTTGTTATATTCTGTATTGCATTTATTTGTTTTTTGATCTTCATTGAATTGCATGAATATGTCTTAAAAGGAAGATAACTAAGTATTGAGGAAGTACAGAAAAGAAATTGATGACATTGAGATTCTTCCTAAAAAAAAAGTGATAGAATTTTAAGAGGTAGAGATGAAGATAGGAGCAAAAGGAAGAAATAGGAAAAAAGGAAGAAGAGACAGAAAACTCAAGTGTTGGCAGAGATAAATGCATTTACTTAAGTTTTAATTAAGTCTTACATCACAGCACTCCTGTTCCTCTTAATTTCCTTTACCCTATTTGCTTGAACCTGCTTCAACTATCCACTTTTACTTTGCTACAAGTCATCATTCATGACCCTTAAATATTTCTTTTTCTACTTCACAATCCTAGAAACTAGCTCTACCCTTTGACCTTGGGTAGATGACTCATGCTCCAGTAAAGAGGAAAAAAAAATGTTAAGTGTTTGCAGTAATGATAGAAAGCTAAATCACTTTCTTTTTTTTTATTTATTTACTTTTTTGTATGTGGGTAGTTCCCTGGCTGGGAATCGAACCCAGGACGCAGTGTTGACAGTGCCAGCGCCAAAGTCTTAAGCCACTACACCACCTAAATCACTTTCAAATGATATCAATATACCTATAGTAATACTAAATTTGTCTAGAATTCAATAAATTTTATATAAAAGATATTTTTATATAAAATAAATATATTCCATCAACATAAATTACAAATGTTCATTTCTCAGATGGCAAAAGTTTTGTTCAATTCTAAACCTAATTAGAAAATTTATTGTAATGGGTTTCAGAAGAATCCAAAATAAGAAAACTCTCGCTTTTTTTCTAAGTTGAAATGGAAAAGAACCTTTAAGAGTCCCATCTTATTATGGCAAACATTTGCTACATTCAAGATAAATATATCAAATTTAGAATATTTTTATTACATTTAAAAATTTCACCATTCCACACTTATTGTATTATGGACTTCAACGAATTTATTTCAGTTTAAGTTTCATATACTCTCTCAACTAATTTTTTCACATATCTTATATTCTCAACGTTACATTAGGTGCAACTCCAGTTATGGCCATCAAAACTTTTAATGAAAGAATACTTAAAGTTTTGATCAATTCCTCTTTGACAAATTTTATAGTAAAAGAACATGGCATCTTATGTGGATTTTGGAAAGAAAAGATGTTTTAAAATAGAATGCTATACAAATATAAAGGAAAGGCTTTTTTAAATGTTTAATCTTCGTAGTATAACAAAATATTAACAAAATAAGCAAAGAATATTTCTTATAAAACCTGATTTCAAAATTAAAAATCTTTAAACATAAAGAATAAAAAGTGACTCCTTGATTAATGTTATACCTAAGAGTGAAAAAAACCTAACCCAGCAGCTTAAGCATTCAGAGTATTCAAAGAATCAGAATCAGATATAGAAGCAAGAAGGGACCTTTGAGCAGTCCAACTTTCTCCTTTTATAGCCAAGAAATTAGTATCTTAGAAAGGTCAAGTGATTGTATATTGGCATATGATCTGCCTGTGTCTTTACACAACACTTTCATACTCTTCTCTTTTAAATAAATATTATAAATTTATACTTTATTGCCTGCATATACAATTCTTTTACTTTATTCATAAAGAATCTGCACTAGCAACTAATAGTCTAGATTCCTAGTTTATTCAGAGAAAAACTTGCAAAATATTTCAGAGATTTCCAGATATTTCAGAGAACTAGCCTGCAGGATTTTCTGATCATTCATTGTGGTTTCTTACCTGTTTTTAGTCATATCTTATTTGACAATCTCATCTAAGCCATGGAATCAATCTTCATAGGAATGTATACAACAGGTGTTTCAGAGATTTCAAGGGCCTCAGGTAGAACTCCTTTGCACTACACTATCAAACTTGCCCCAACATTAATTAGCACATGTAATTGGACAATATTAATCTACCATTTTCTTGAATTGCTTTTCTTGAATTGAGGGCCAACAAGAAATGGCATATGTTCTTCCAGTAGAAAACAACCTGTGGAGGCCATTAAATGGTACAATTTATTTCTGAGATAAAAGAAAGAAAGTTTTTTCCCTTGACATTCTGGAATGTTTTCTTTCATTAAATAATCCATTATGCTTTCCTATTTTGCCTCATGTCAAATGCAGCAGCTTTCCTTAGCCTAGATTTTAACATTATTTTACACACTGCTCCATTCACTCTTATCTCTCCCCCGTAGCATGTGGCTTTTATTCTTTGATTAATGTGTTATGAATTTGTATGTTAAGATTGTTTTTTTGCTTTTTGGAAACACTTGTGTTCAAAATGAATAATTTTTAGAACAGTGAATATGACTAATGTTTAGAATAGTTTCTCTCACATTAAAAATTTTAGCTATGCTAAACTTCCTTTTCAAACTATTAAAATTTAGGAATTATTTACATATAGCAAAATGCTAAAATCTTAAATATTTAGTTTTATCAGTTTTGACAGTTTTAAAATTATAATCTGCTTTAAATTCTTTTTGAAAGCAAGAAGGTATATAAAAATAAATAAATAAATAAATAGTTGATTCATTCATGAGTCGATTGATCTGTGACAGTTTGGAAGGAAGAAACTGGAAGAGGGTAGGACTAGAAATAAGAAGACAAGACGTTACAACAAGTATATAGATAACAGTTAAAAGGGTTAGTCCAAAGAGGTGGCAGTAAGAATAAAGAGGGGGAAAGGTAGAGCTGATATACTATTAAGGATAGAAATAATCAATATGAAAAAGAAGAGAAAGGAAGAATGGCTGAGAAGCCCAGTTTATACATTTGTTTATAGTGGGTGTTCAATAAAAGTTTACTTGTTCATTCAACAAACATTATTATGAGCTTACTGTGAATCAAGCATGAAAAAGTCAGATTTCTTGCCTCCTCAAAGCCAGAGTTGTAGCGCAACTTAGTCAAGAATTCAGATGTTACCTAAATTTTAAAACTTCTAATGGTTAACTAACAGAATATTGTTCTCTCTCAAAGTCATAAAAATTAGTTATACAACTAATTAATCTGTAACATTACTGTAGTGATTAATAAAACATTTACTTTATAGGCTAGCTGGTTATTTATTGGTTTCTTGATGTAATTAAAATGTGAAAAGTAACGAGTTGCATAATGAAATCCATTAAATTTCAAATTGGTTGTATATTTTACCCTTAAAAAATCCCATACAAGAAACAAGATCCACAGACCTAAGTTCCAGAAATGTACCAATCTTGCATTAGCATAACAATTTGGTCTAAGTCTACCAAATACAAAAGTTACCTATTAAATACACTCCATTCCCTGGATTTATTTAATAACAACCTTTGTAAGTAGCTACTCTGTATTTTTCAAATCTAAACTCAAAATTTTTTCAAGGTAACTAATTTAACTTTGGTTTCTTAATTAAAAGTCAAATTAAATATATAAAAAAATCCAGCATTCAGTGATCTTCCTTGTTGAAAGAGAAAGCTACTCTGCTATTGTTCTTCCTCAGTAGAAACAACTTTAACACAATTCAAGTTTATTGATATGATTCATTCATCAGCAAACATATGAGCATATACTAAGGGTCAGCATTGTGTAAGAATTAGAAATACAAACATATAACATTATACCGATGATAACAAAAAGCTTAATTCGACAAATAGTGATCTATCCACTTTTTAAGCACTCAAGCATGACAAAACTATAAATGAACAGTTACATGAATAAGAAGTTACGTGAATAACATTAATATGTGGAAGAATATTCCAATGTAGAATTAATACATTTTAATTCCTCATTTGAGAAAATGCCATATTCGAAATGAAAATAGAAATAAACAAGGTCAGGGCATATAATTGCTTAGATTTCATTATATAATGATGACTGAAGAGGAAATTATCTATTTGAAAGTAGATCACTAACGACCTATAACAAAAAAATTTTCTCCAGTGAAAATACAAACTTATTAACTACTCCTTTTTTATCACTGTTCAAAGTTTTCTTCCATCTTCTAATATGAATATACTACCTTTTTTCTATACCAATCTGATACAAAGAAATTCAACCTTTTAAAGTTTTAAGTTTACCGATATAAGTAATACTCCTATTTTTTTTGTCTTACTTGATGATAAATTTCCTAGTCAAAGCAATAAAAATAGATTACAATTCAGGGGTGATTCATCAACAGAAGTTGCTGAGCATGAGAGTGTAACTAAAATTAAAAAGGTACAAAATCAGAATGAAATGTTACTGCAACACATTATATTTAAATTAGCTAAGTAATTTATAAAGAAAAATAAACTGCTCTTCAAAATTCCCTAAATTTCCTTAATTGATATCAAAAGGAAGAGTTTCAGCCCAAATTGAACCAAACTAGAAAACAGCAACAGTAAAATACATCTGGACCTAGTTTTTCCTGAAAAAATGGTAATTTAAAATGAGAAAACAATGTGTGTGTCCAGAGGTAGTGATATCCTCAGTTCTTTAGGAAATAACATTTATATTCAACTACCCGATCCCACATGCTTTCTTTTTACAATTTCCTTGGGCTTTAAAAAAATGAGTAAACTTTAAATATAAACATATAGTGAAATCATTCACAGGAGCTTTTAAATGGAGACAAATTTGAACCATATTCCAATGTAAAGTTAATGTTATATTAAGAGACATAAAGGGAGGGCTGAAGGAATGAAAATAAAATTCATTCGAAAAGGTGCAATTTCATTTGGTGCCTAAGTAAGATTAATGACATACAAAATATAAACAATTTTTGAATATATTCTTTAATGGAAGTGGTAATTTAAAAATTGTAAGTCCTCTAAAATATTAACTCAATTTTATAGGAAAGAGCAAAGATGTTAGAAAATTTGTTTATCAAAAACTAAAGAGATCCAGGATTGGAGCCACTTACAATCATATAAATTAAATTAAATCTTAAGGAGCAATTATGAAAAACAGAAGCCAAGAGTAGCAAAAATACCACTGGTCTCTCAACCAAATCCTTTTTATACCTGAAGATTAAATTTTTCTCTTTCAGTCTAAACAGTTTTTAATGCTATATTATCATTTCAATCTAAAAATACTCCTACACACTCATATATATTTTGTTGTTGAAAAAAAAGTCTGATCCCAAGACAAAGCAACCGAGAAAACAGGTTTAATACTGATTCTTTCTAATCATTACTACCAAAACAAAGAAAGAAAACTACCTGAGAGGTGGTGATCATCCCAGAAAACATTATTGCATAAAAAGAGTTAATGGACAGACGTCTCAGCTACACAATGACCATTTGCAAGCCTCCTAGGTATACTCTCAGCCGACACATTATCAGATTAAAGAATTGCAAACAAACCTGGCTGGAACCTTTCTTTGTCCAAGCCCAGCCTCTTCTTCCTGTGATGTCATATTACAAATCTAGCCTGCCTTTATTTTTCACTTCAAAGAAAGTCCTTTGCACAATACAGCTGGCAACAGAGGAAAAGACCTCCTTCAGCAAGAGCTACAAGCTCAGGAATTTATTTCGGAGCCTTTAGAAGACTTCTGTTTACCACCATCTGGGATCCACTGCCGGAATACCGAAAAGGAAACCTTCATTTAAAAGCAGCAAGAAGTAAATGAGACCTAATTTGGAATGCTTAAGTCTCTGAAACTACACTGAAAAGCAAAATAAAACTGCTAACTTTAGCTTAAATGTTCTGGAGCACAAGTAGATTTATTTTGTCTCAGAACACAGCACTTAAAATTTGTAATCCAATGGGTTGGCTTCCCTGACTACATTTTTTGAAAGGTTGCTTGTTGGTTAACTAAGCCCTGGATTCACAAATTTTCTGGAGACTAGAAAATGAGACTATTTTCCTGTTGAAGAACCAAGTGGAAACTTTACAGCAACAAATTTCATGTTTCTTTTGGAGGTTCTGGAGAAACAAGAAATTTATAAAACCACCCCAAAATCAAAAGAATTTGCAAATACATTGGAGGTTTAAAGGTGGTCACTATCTGAATACTGAAGCAGGCTGCTGCTGAGCAAAGGACTTCAACATTGTAAACTCGACGTGCCTTTATAATGGTAAGCATTAACAGCTCCTACTGCTCCTATGATGACTCCTTTAAGTACACTTTGTATGGGTGCATGTTTAGTATGGTGTTTGTGCTTGGGTTAATATCCAACTGTGTTGCCATGTATATTTTCATCTGCACCCTCAAAGTGCGAAATGAAACTACAACGTACATGATTAACTTGGCAATGTCAGACCTGCTTTTTGTTTTTACTTTACCCTTCAGGATTTTTTACTTTGCAACACGGAATTGGCCATTTGGAGATTTACTTTGTAAAATTTCAGTAATGCTGTTTTATACCAACATGTATGGAAGCATTCTGTTCTTAACCTGCATTAGTATAGATCGATTTCTGGCAATCGTCTACCCATTTAAGTCAAAGACTCTAAGAACTAAACGAAATGCAAAAATCGTTTGTGTTGTTGTCTGGTTAACTGTGATGGGAGGAAGTGCACCAGCAGTTTTTTTTCAGTCTACCCATTCTCAGGGTAACAATGCCTCAGAAGCTTGCTTTGAAAATTTTCCAGAAGCCACATGGAAAACATATCTCTCAAGGATTGTAATTTTTATAGAAATAGTGGGATTTTTTATTCCTCTAATTTTAAATGTAACTTGTTCTAGTATGGTGCTAAGAACTCTAAGTAAACCTGTTACATTAAGCAGAAGCAAAATAAACAACACGAAAATTTTAAAAATGATTTTTGTACATTTGGTCATATTCTGTTTCTGTTTTGTGCCTTATAATATCAACCTTATTTTATATTCTCTTATGAGAACACAGACGTTTGTTAATTGCGCAGCAGTGGCAGCTGTAAGGACAATGTACCCAATCACACTCTGCATTGCTGTTTCAAATTGCTGCTTTGACCCAATAGTTTACTACTTCACGTCAGACACAATTCAGAATTCAATAAAAATGAAAAACTGGTCTGCCAGGAGAAGTGACTCCCGATTCTCTGAAGTTCAAGGCACAGAGAACCTTATTCAACATAACTTACAGATCTTAAAAACTAAGATACTTGACAGTGAATCTACAATATAAGCTGCCTTAAATAAAAACCACTGGGACTTCACAGGGACATCACCTCCAAATTTCTTCAGCTGTGAAAAGTTTTCTTGGACAACAAATCTCCACCTCAAAGAAAATAAGCAAGCGGACATTTTAAAGTGTTTTTAAAAAAAGTTGTAGTCTGTGTTAAGTATTCAAATGTATTATTCTATTCTTGTATATACTCCATTTTATTTTCTTTCGTCATTTGGATTTGTACCGCCATCTTCATTAAAAAAAAAATTCTCGAAAAATGTTGCTCAAAGTCTAAAGTGCTATGATTTAAATCATGTGGTGATTATTTGTACTGTCTCTGAAGTTCTTAGTAATTTTATATTAAGTAATTTACAATTAAAAGTTTCATTTAATATTTTTATTCAGCGAATATCTAATTTCTATTTTAATTTGAATTGAAGCTACTAATCACGTTTCTTATGCTATAATAACGTAAATAGAACAGAAAGTAATTTGAAATAGTAAGCTTTTTTGGAGTATTGTTTTTAAATAGTTAAAAATGAATCTTCTGCAGAATTATCACATAGCAACACTAAAGATCTTGAGCAGTTAGTTACACTTACAGATATTATTAAGGATTTTGTCTTTGTATGCAATTCATAAAAAGTAGATGTTATCTAACTATATAATAGCATGCTTTAAAATTCCTATTTTGATCCATTGTCTGGCTATAACAGCATCCAATTTCATAATGATATATGCCACAAAAATTGAGATGGAAGAAAATAACAACATGTTACTTTGATAAGTAAATGTTTAAAAAATAAAATACTACTACAGGTATATGAGGGCTGTCTAGAAAATATCCAGCATGTAATATTGAAAAACAGAGGCATTTATGGCTGAATTTTTTTCTGGACATTCTTCATACTTATGTCATAATAAATGAATTGTTATAAGTAAATAATAAGTATTATAAGCATTTTAGGTTAGAGAAACCCCGAAGTTAGTGAGATAGTAGAATTCAATACTTGGCACTGAGAAAATGATCAATACATGTATTACTTCCTTTCTATCTTTTGACAATTTAAAGCCAAATAATGGATACCTGAAATATTATTTCAAGTAGGCAAAATGTTACTGTATGCCAAAATAATTTATGAAGGACACAGTTCCTTATATAAAAAAGAGCAGAACTAGAGGGCCAAATAACTAAGTACAACTACATTTTCATTTCACTAAATATAAAAAAGATATCACTTTGAGCTGTAATATAGATATGATATACCAAGTACACTGAAACTTCTTCCTTTTCCAACATATCTTTTTTTCAAATTCAAGTAGTTCTCCAAAGTTAACTAAAGTTAACTTTAGTTCTCCAAAGTTAACTAAAAAAGAGTATTTTTGAGAAAAAAGACATGTAATTAAATTCAGTATTCAACCTTTCTTTCAAGTTCTGAATACAAATTTGGACAAATACTCCTAAGATTCATTTGCTTTTTTGCTGTTTTCTGGGTTTTGACTGCAGTGATTACAGAAAAAATTTGCTAGAGAAGTAAACTCATTTTCAATAAAATAACAGTGGGGGATTTTCTTCAGAAAGAGCCATTTTCAATGAAGTAAGAGTCAGGAATTTTCTTTAGGGAGCCATAATTTCCTTTAGATAAACCTAAAGCAAAATAAATCCTTAAAAAAAAAACTGAAAAATTAAGCATGGCCCTTTATATCTCAAGAGAAGTATATATGCTGTAAACATGTTTTCTTTAATTGACCCTGTAGTAGTTGTATTTGATATCACTCTTCAGAAAACAGATACATTTATAGTACTCTAAAAAACATATTTTTGAGTTGAAAAGCAAGGAACAACTTGTTGATGTGAAGACAAAAGGCAGAATGCTAACAGATTTCTCAGAATTCTCTTCTACTTAAGGATCTGTGAGCAAGATCTAAAATCATGGGTATTTAAAATACAAGCAAAACTGTCATCAGATAGTTGTTATTACTGCACTCACTGCTGAAATTCTGTTGTTCTCTTATTAACAGGAAGATGAATCAAAAGTTCTGCGTTAGATTCATCACAAAGAAATATATAACAAATAACAAGTATTAGTTTTCTCATTAAGAACTTCATCATGGGTAAATCTTACCTACACAGACAGAAGGAGTTCTAAAGTTATTTTCCTCTTCCAGCATTGCACTTTAAGTTAAATTATGTATTCCTAGGTTTTTGTCTTTTCCCTTTACCCAGAAAAACTATATTAATAGAACTCTGAAAATTTTACTTTTTGTTACCTTAAAGTGACAAAAAGTACCAAGCCCTCCCTCCCAAAATACTGCCCACTGTTTTCAACATCTGTATAAGAGTAGGTGATTTATCAAATCTTCCTTTCCACATTAACTCTCTTCAAAGGAACAGAAGATAAGAAAATTTTTGAGTGTGCAAAACAGCTTTCCATCTTCCTAAGATTAGTTCTGAACTTAATCTTTTCTGAGAAAATACCAAGTAACTACCAAAAAAAAAGTATGAAAATATATGCATTATATAGAATATATTCACAGAAAATTTAAAAAAAACTGAAGATAGTTTATCAAGGAGTTTTGACTTTCTACATTCAAAATACTAAAAAATTTGAGGTATAAATCTTAAGCATAGATATTAGTATTTAAAGAAATTAGTCTCTCAACAGAAAATAGAAACTGGAACATTAGCAAACTTCATCTGAATGGTATGTAGCAAGCAAGAGAATAAAGCAGCAATAGCTTTTTGGTCCTACAATTCTGGACTCCCGATAAATTAGGTACCTGGTTTTTGTCAATATATTAAGTTACTGTTGTCTAGCAGCATCATTATCTCCCAAAACTCAAACTATTTTAGTGCCTACATGTCAATCCAACTCAATGACAAAAATGAAGGAAGATGTGACCTGGTGCTCTTTGTTAATAAATTTTTATACAGAAAATTTTATAAACAGTGCTTACTAGTAGACTAAGCTGTTTTTAAAAAGCTCTTTTCCATTGGTCTGGAAAGCAAATTAACATGACCTCTAAAGAAAAATTTCAAATTAAAAAGGACTAATGGACAAATGTAAAGGCATAGAACATATTTAAATCAATCCAAGTATTTAATGGTCAATATTATTATTTATTTATTTATAAAAATTTCCAGAGAGCAACATACACATAATCCTAAAATCACTAATTCTCAAATTTCTATTTTATATCTCTCTAAATTTTTTACCTGATGTCTATTACCCATTTCTGATGTGAATTTTATAAAAGTTCAAAGAATATCATTTTAAATAGGGCAACAGACCAGGATATTAAAATAATACAAAATTAACTCCAGGCAAAATTCTCTACTAAGCCTTTCTCTTTCCTCCCTCTCTCAAAAACACTATTCCAATAACATTTAAAAGGGTGCAAACTTATCTCATTCATCATTTTGTGTAATGGCAATGGCAAAAACAAAATCCAAGAAGCAGGACCACAGTAGTGAAGATAATTCATGAGTTTAGTAATTAATTTTCAAGCTCAAAACTTGATTTACTCATATAGATTCAATCACGTAATTTTAAAAATAATGTGTTTAAGTAAATATTGAGAGAATGAGAAACAAATATATGTTGTAAACTTATAGTCATAGTTCATACCTGTAGGGTATCAAAATAGCTTCTGGTAATTTCAAAATTTAGAACTGAAGGAACCTAGAATTCATCTGAAACAATTCGCTTTAGGTTGAGGAAAGTGAAGAACAAAAGGCTAAGTAACATGCATTGGGTTGTAAAACAAGTTAAGGTAGAGTCAGGATAAGAACTTGGTTTTTGAGACATGTCTATTTCTTAAAGGTGGAAAGGGAAGTAGCATATGCGAAGCCCCATGTGGGAGAGAACCTGGCATATTGAAATGATTAAAACAAAGCCAACATTGCTGGAGATGTAGGGCTGAACTCTTACATGTACTTATAGACCATGATTAAAGCCACGTTACTATCTGAGGAATTGTGGAAAGTCCTGAGGATTTCAAGTAAAAAGAGAGTAATGATCAGATTTAACATTTCAAAAGATTCTTCTGATTACAGGGTAGGGATGCATTTGTTTTCAGCAAGAAAGGAATCACAATAAGAGCTGTATTTATTCAATTTAAAATTTAAAGAGCTAGTCCTATCCCCTTTTTTTTTTTATTATGTCCTTTCCTCTTATTAAAATGGCCTTTCTTTTTTGAAATGATGGTGATGATAGATGGGAAGAATATTTTAATGTCATTGGGTGGCACAATTAAGTTAGTAGCCCTTGTGGAGAAATTGGTACATTAGTACACCACTGGTCCTTATGGCTAGGAAACTGGCAATATCTAACACACACACACACAATTTACCCTTTAACTCATCATTCTCATTTTTAGATATTTACCCTAGAAGACACACTTTCAATAACATAAAAATACCTAAGTACAAGGTATAGCATTACTTGAAACTGTAAAATACTGGAAACTACCTAGATGTCCAAGCATAGAAGACTGATTGAATAAATTTTAGTACATATACATATTGTAGTACTATGTAGATAATGAGAAAGATCTCTATGAATTGATATCTAGAAAGTATTACTAAGTGAAAAAAGTAAAGAATAAAAGAACACACGTAGTATGCTACCTTTTGTGTAAGAAAAAGGCAAAATAAAATATATGTATACTTGTTTATTTTTACAAAAACAACAACACAGCAACAATAAATCAAAAAACAAGGAATGGGGTGGGGAATGGTGTAAAAGGGATACTGAAGGTAGCAGCATTTAATTGAGTGTAAGACTGGGAAGTATGTTAATGTACATAGGAATCAAAACTTTTTCTTCAAGGGTCAAACTAAATATTTTAGGTCTGCAGGCTATACCATCCTATTGCAACTTTTCAACTCTGCATTGCAGTGTAAAAGCAACCATACACAATACATAAACAAATGACTGGATCTGTGTTCAAATAAAACTTTATTTATAAGAACAGGTGGTTGGCCCGTGGGCTCTATGTGCCATCTTTTGTCCTACATAGTAAAAAAAAAAAACAAAAAAACTAAAGGCAATAAGGATGGGGAAAAAAATTATTTATTACTGTCTGGCACATAATAAGTCTCTCGTTATCTGTTGAATGAAAAAGTTCTATTAAAAGATGGACATGAGTTCTAGTTCACAGCTTTGCCACAAAGTAATATAACTATAGTTAAGCCATTTTAAGCTTTCTATGTTGATCTCTTCATCTTTAACTAAGGGTTTTGGACTACATAATATGTAAGGTCCATGCTATGCTGCATATCCTATGTTTTTTGTCCTTGTCAATTATAACTTTCATCCATTCCTTCCTTTTAATAACCATTTTCACCATTGTTTAACCCACTGTTTAACATGGTAATGTTCTATTGGGACTACTGCAATTACTCCCTGACTCAGTCTGCTTCCTACTTTCCACCCTTGAACCCATCCAAGAAAGCTCAATTAGATTCACCTATTAAATCACCCCTTTATACTGATTACACAATATCAAGTTTTAAGAGCTATCAGATTTTCCACTGCGTGAAGGAAAAAGTACCATTTCTAAGTTCAAAGTTCACCAAAATCTGGCCCTGACCTACTCGTTTTCCCTCTGTCTCCCGAACAAGATACCGCTACTCCAGGTTGGTGTACTACTTGTCCGGTGTTCACAACCCTCACTTTTTTGACTCCAGACATTTAGGCACATGATACACTACTCACCCCTCTCCCCACCCCAATCAATAAATTGATTGATTTCTCTGATCAACCAGAAAAATCTCTGATAAAATCCTTTTATCCTACAAGGCCTAGTTCAACTCCTGAACAAAATCTTTGATAATGCCTATTGTCTATTATCACTTATTTTGTATTTATTTACTGCCTTTGTTAGTTATCTTTTAACATGGACTATGTCTTAACTTCCTGACACCTCAAACTCCTTGAAGAAAGGGATTACATTTTGTACTTCTTTGCATTCTCTATAGCACCTAACATAAAGTATTGAAATAGAGGGAGAGATTGGAAAAAAGGGGCTTAGAGTTAAGAACAAATTATATATTATTTACCTGACAGACTAAAGATTAATTATTAATAACTAGCATCTATTTACTTAATACATAATATCTACCCTGGGTATTTATCAATGTAGTCCCAATAAACGTCCTATACCTACACACAAAAATGTAAAGAAATGAGATTGTCTTTTGTTTTACCAAACTTATGGTACATTTAATTCTTCAAAAGTCCAAGGAAAAATGCAAATTTTTCTTTATTAATACTACTCTGATACAATTCAATTCTTACAGTTATCACCGTAACTCTTATTACTTGATTTATCAACCTTAAACTGTAGCTGTTGAATCCCCACCATTTAGTTTATATGCTATTAAAAGAAATCATTTTGTTCTTGAAGACATTCTTTATGGAACTATTTAACTTCTCTTTTGGAGCGACTATTTTCCAGGCCTGTTGAATCTTAGGATATTTCCCATTTTTTCCTCTCTGTACTCCTGTGAGTTTTACTCTTCATTAGGTTCCATGACTTCTCTCTTGCACTTCTTTTTCATTTTGCTAAAGGACATTCTCTAGTAATTTTATTTTAAAAAGGATAGTCAAGAGATCACCTTTATGAGTTTTTGCATGTCTGCAAATTGTTTCATTTTACCCTCATCTTTGACAATGTAGGTCATATACAGAATTCTAGATGAGAATTGTAATGCTGATCTGGATCTTATTACCCTTCTTTTTGGATGCTTTTATAATTTTCTCATTATATGTGGAATTCTGAATTTTCACTAAGATATATCCACATGCATTCATCCTACTTGGTATTATGGGTCCTTTCCATCTGAAGCCTCCTGCCTTTCCTTAGCTTTGGAAATTTTTCTTCCAAATACAAAACTGAGGTATCCCAAAATATCAAAAAAAGGACAATAAACATAGCAGCACCATAGTCATTTTGTTATATTTTCTTCTTAGGCAGAAATACCTTTCCTATTTCTTTTCCTCTTCAAGTTTATGATTAAAGTTTGAATTTACCTTAATTTCTACTCTGCTTCTCCTATAGGTCGCCACTGCCCTGTGTGTGTATAGTACACAAAAGTTGGGGTGGGGCCAGGCAGGCACATGCATGCACTGCAGAAAAACACAAGGCTTTATCCTAAATTCTGCATACCAAGCCTAGGGTATGAGGGACATCTTTTCTAATTCATTACTACAGAAGGAGATACATTTTCCTGATTCTTACAGGCGGGCAGAGCTTTAGGTTGGGGATTGGCCCAGTTGTTTCATGGACAAGTGGTTCTCAAATTGCAGTTGTCAAAATGTTCCAGACTAGCAGTATCAGCATCATTTGGAAACATGTTAGAAATACAACTCTACCCCCAGAAACTTTAGGGTTGGGACCAGAGACCCATAATCTGTGTTTAAACAAGCCCTCCAGGTGATTTTGATTTATGCTAAACCTTTCGATGTTGAAAAAAATTTTTCCTCTCATTCCAGTGCTGAATATTTTGTGCAAACTTTGGCCAAAATATGAATTTCACAAGGGATCAATTATAGTTGCAGTTTATGTTAGTTTCTTCCTAACTATCCTATAAATGAACATGAAACAACTAAATAACAAATAAAACTTACAAAAACATGTATTTTTTCAACATAACATGCTTAATATTGTCAATACCAGGAGAAATTGTTTCAAACACTGTATTTGGGTTACACTGCTGCAGTGTATGGTAGTGCTCATAACAATCAGTTGCATGCAATGGTACATTACACTGTTTACAGTATGTGGTACACTGATATCTCTCATGTTTTCCTGTTACTACACACCTCACAATCAGGTTTGGAAGACTTGTTAGAATATGCCGCTGGAAAATGCCATTCAGTAGCAGATTAGGAAGAGGATTAGTTGATGGTCTACCAGGTATTCTAGGTGTCTGAAATAAACAGCAGACTTGTACTCTGATTCACCACAATAGCCAAAGCCTAAAAGTAATGCTACCTGCTGCCCCAAGCGAATACAATGGAAGTAATTAGTATTGTCAACTTCTGCGGTCATGTAAGCATGGTTGTAGCACTAGACCACTAGATGTTGACTTTTGTTGCCTTCTGCACCCATGCTTTACAATTCACTTGCTCAAAAGCTGCACCAATAGGGTTAAAATTTAAGAGTCAATGGCAGACAACACTTGGGAAAACTCTACTGGTTACTGCCCAACTCTCTCTACCTGTTACTGTGGCCTTGGAGATTAAAACTCCTATTTCTACCAGAGCCTTTTCCTATGTGTTTTTAAATCTGTAGTTTTCTCTACTTTCTTGTATCCATTAATATACTGTTCATTTACTTTTTATCCTCAAAACTGAATCAACCCCTCATCTTCCCTCCATAGTTTTCCACTTTAGAGTTTCAATACTGCTGAAGTTCACCCAAATGTGTTTATTTCTTTTTCTTTCCTTTTCTTTTCTTTTCTGCCACTTCTCTAGGGTTTGGAGAAGAAAGGAGCTAAAGGTGTATGGTCAGTTTGCTATTTTGAACCAGAAATATTCTTATTTTTAGAAGCAACTGCAAAGTCTAAATTACATCCAAAAAAGTTATACTACATAAACTCTTTTACTGATGTTTAAAAAACATAAGAAGTATTGATAACCATGTGTATTGTTGGTGGGACTGCAAACTGGGACAGCCCCTATAAAAAATAGAATGGAGATTCCTCAAAAAATTAAAAAAAAAAATAAGGCCAGGAGATCAAGATGGTGACATGAGAAGATATCCCTGAAAATTCTCCTAGAAATTACACACTGAACAGCCAAAATCTGACAAGGGAATCCCCACATGACACAACCTCAGCTAAGAGATCCACCCCCTGCAAGAAAACACCTGAAGATCAGAGGAAGGGGGGCAAATGGGAGAAAAGGAAAGGGAGCAGTACAGAGACAGGGCTGTGAAAGCCCGGAGCTGGTAGAAGAAAGACTGAGGAGGGTACAAGGGAGAACAGGCCGAAATGTATCATAATCCTGGATGGGAAGGGAAGGGGACAGTGAAAGCCCCATGAGGAGATGAGATAAGCCCAAGTCCAAGTCAAGGAGCGCTAGGGACCCAGCCAAAGTGCCATGCCCTGGATGTGACAGGCATGCTGAAGTACCTGGGGCAAAAAGAGGGACCCAGTCAAATGCAGCCTGAAACTAGGAGCTGACAGGCACAGGATTCGACCATAAACGGTCCTAGACAAGCTTGAAACTATGTGCTGACAGCTGGGGGGTTGCTAACCAGAACAAAACATAATCCCAGGTGAAACGTGGGCTTGGGAGAAGGGAGAAGGACAGTGCTGAAGGTATGTGACAATCCAATCCACATGCGTTCCTCACGAAGGGCCAACCTTACTTTGTGGTGCACTCCTAATGAAGAGCCAAACTTGCTTTGTGGTGTGTAGCCACCTAAGCTCTGGTGCACTCTTGAAGGAGGGGCAGGTTTGTATTGCAGTGCACAACAGGCATGGCTCAGCACTCCCCTGACAGAGGAGTAGGCATAGCTACAAAGTGCACCCACCCAGCCTTGAGTGCTCCTACTGAGAGACAGACCTATTTCACAGCTAAGCCAGCACCCAGGGTAGCAAGCAACCTTGGGACAAACTGCAGTGATAACCACATGGCCTCACCACTACAGAGAAACTGTGAACACAGAGGTTGGCAGCTTCCCCTTGCTCTTCCTCAAACCACTATCACCCTGTGCCAAAAAAAAGCCCTGAGCCCTCCTCAACAAACACCAATCTTACCCCCACCACGAGAACTAGAAAGGGGTCTCAGAAAAACTGTAAAACAAAAGGACAGTAGCCTATGCCTCTACCAATCTCAGAGACAAAGAATATGATCACCCACCACATTATTCCTAAAGATGAGGCGAATCACACCCAAGGCAACTGTGTCAAAGAGGAAAAGACTACTCTCTAGAGAAAAACTGAACAACCAAGAGAAAATACTGTAAGATGCTGGGAAGTGAAAGAAAGACCTCTTCATATCTGCCAGGGGAAGAAGTCCTTATGCCGAGGAAGATAAACACATTACCTACAATGACCTGCCTAAAGAACAAAGTGTCTCAGAGAGAAAATGGAAAATCTCCAGGAAAGGAACTTACAGATTTGGAAATATATCTAAGTGACACAATTCAAGATTGCAGTCCTAAAAATACTGAGAGCTTAAGGAATACTGGCTGAGTACTCAAACCCAGATAAACAATTTCAGAAAATAAATCTCTGGACAAAAGGAACACTTTAAAAAGAAACTGAAATGATAAAAAAAGAATTAAATAAAAATTCAGGAGATAAACAATGCGATGAAAAAAATAAAGCATGAAATAATTAGCATAGGAGACAGGGCCAACCAGATGGAGGAAAGAATTAGTGACATCGAAGATAGAAACATAGAAATTAAACAGAAAAAAAAAAGACAGAGATTTGAGAACAACAACAACAACAACAACAACAACAAAGATCTCTACAAGAACTATCTGACTCCAATGAAAGGACAACAGTAGAATAAAAGGAATACCAGAAGAAACAGAAAAATATTCTAATGAGAGTTTAACCAAACAAATAGTAGACAAGAACTTTCCAATCCTATGGGAAGAACTGAAACCCCAAAATCAAGAAGAAAATAGGACCCCTAGCTAACTGAATCTGAATAGACTTTCTCCAAGGCATGTTATATGGAAGATGTGAAAAATCAAAGACAAGGAGAGAATTCTCAAGGCAGCCAGAGAAAACAAATTATAACCTCCAAAGGAAAGCCCATCAGGTTGTCATGAGGCTTCTCAGCAGAAACTCTTCAAGCCAGGAGAGAGTAGGATCATATATTCAAAATATTAAAAGAGAAGAACTATTATCCAAGAATAACCTATCCAGCAAAGTTATCATTAAATACGGAGGAAGAATAAAGATTTTTTTAGTCATACAGAAGCTGAGGGAATTAGCCAACAGAAGGCTGGCACTCCAGGAAATACTGAAGGAGGCTACTCGACCTGAAACAAAAAACCAAAATAAATGGCAAAAAGTTGGGAAAACAAAAACACAAAAAGGGAAGAAGTAAAGATTTAAATTCCCAAGAGAATAGATATCAAAAGTATGCTTAAGAAAAGAAGCCACTATGTCTATGAAGCTTTCATTTTCATAAACTTCATGGTAACTACTCAAAAAAGAAAAAAAAATCAAGACAATTAAAGAAAAAGGAAACGGAAGGAAAAATCATAAAACACCATCAAATTAAAAACAAAACAACAAAAACCAGACAGTGAGTAAAAAGCAAAGAGGACACCGAGACACCAAACAACCAAAAACCAGAAGACAAATGGCCACAGGAAATCTTCATATAACAATCAGCAACCTAAATGTAAATGGACTGAACTCACCAATATAAAGGCAGAGAGTAGCAGACTGGATTTAAAAATAAAACCTGCTATATGCTGTGTCTAAGACACACACCTCAGCCACAAGGACAAACAGGCTCAAAGTGAAAGGGTGGAAAATAATACTCCAAGCAAATGGCATCCAGAGAAAAGCAGGAGTAGCCATACTTCTATCTGATGAAACAGACTTCAGGATAAAAAGGTAGTAAGAGGAAAAAAAATGGACATTTCATAATGATAAAGGAGACAATACAACAAGAAGACATGACCTTATTTATATATATGCCCCCAACCAAGAAGCACCAAAATATATAAAGCAACTTAAAGATCTATTATAAAAGGTGAAACTGACAAAAACACAATTATAGAAGGGGACCTAAACATTCCCTTGACAACCATGGACAGATCATCCAAACAAAAAATAAAGAAGGAAGTATCAGCTCTAAAGGATACACATTACAAAAATTGGAATAATTGATATTTATAGGACATTCCATCATACAACACAAGACTACACATTCTATTCTCGTGCACATGGAACATTCCCTAGGATAGACCATGTGATGGGACACAAAACTAGCCTCAGCAAATTAAAAAAAAATGGAATCATACAAAGCGTATTCTCAGACCACAAAGCCTTAAAATTGGAGATCAACTGCCAAAAAAAAAAAGAAAAAAAAAGAAAAAAACAAACAAAAAAACTCCCCAAAACAGAGAAACCAATATATAGAGATTAAACATCATGTTATTTAAAAAATGACTAGATCAAAGAGGAAATAAAGAGATTTAAAATACACAGAAATTAATGACAACAAAAATACAACATATCAAAATTATTGGGATGTACCGAAGCAGTAATAAGAGGAAAATTTATATCATTACAGGCCTATCTCAAAAAACAATAAAAAGCACAAGTAAACAATCTAACATCCCATCTTAAAGAACTAGAACAAAAAAGCCCAAAGTCAGTAGAAGGAAGGAAATAGTAAAAATTAGAGTAGAACTAAATGAAATAGAGAACAGAAAAACAATAGAGAAAATGCAACGAAGAGCTTGTTCTTTGAAAAAAATCAGTAAGACTGACAAACCCCTGGCTAGCTCACCAAGAGGCAAAGTGAAAAAAATACAAATAACCAAAATTAGAAATGAAAGGGGAGGAATTACCACTGATACCACAGAAATGTAGACTATATGCCACCAATTTTAACAACTGTGAATGGACAGGTTTCTAGAAACATATAGTCTACCTAGACCGAACCAAGAACTGGACAATCTAAATAGACCAATCAATAGTAAGGAAATTGAAACAACATCCAAAACCTCCCCAAAGACAAAGGTCTTAGACCACACAGTCTCACAAATGAGTTTTATCAAACATTCAAAGAAGAATTAATGCCTATTCTCCTCACATTCCTCCAAAAAATTGAAGAAGAAACAGTACTGAACTCATTCCAGGAGGCCAAAGTAACCCTAATACCAAAGCCTGGTAAGAATTACACACAAAATAAGAAAACTACAGGCCAATATCTCTGATGAACACAGATGCAAAAATCTTTAAAAAAAAATACTAGCAAATAGAATATAACAATGCACTAAAAAGATTATACACTACAATCAACTGGGATTCATCCCATGAACATGAGAATGTTTCAACATATGCAAATCATTCAATGTGATACACCACATAAATAAACTAAAAGACAAAAACTATATGATTTTATCTATTGATGCAGAAAAAAACATTTGACAAGATATAACATCCATTTATGAACAAAACACTTAATAAAATGCTTATAGAAGGAAAGTACCTCACTGTAACAAACCCTCAGCTAATATCATACTGAACAGGAAAAAAATGGGAAGCCTATTCTCCTAAAATCAGGAACAAATTAGGAATGTCCTGTCACCAGTGGTATTGAATATAGTACTAGAAGTTCTAGCCAGAGAAATCAGGCAAAAGAAAGGAATAAAAGCCATCCAAATTGAGAAATGAGAGGTTAAAACTGTCACTTTTTGCAGGTGACATGATCCTTTATAGAGAAAATTCTAAAGATTCCACCAAAAACTATTAGAAATAATAAAAAAAAATACAGCAAAGGTGCAAGATATAAAATCAATGTACAAAAACCAATTGCATTTCTATATACCCACAATGGAACTTCAGTAAAAGAAATGAGAAAAATAGTATATTTTGCGATCGCAACAAAAAAATAAAATACCCAGGAATAATCTTAAAGAATGTGAAGGAGGGAGTTCCCTGATGGTGTAGTGGCTTAAGGCTTCGGCGCTGGCGCTGTCAGAGCTGCGGCCTGGGTTCGATTCCCAGCAGTCAGGGAGCTACCCATATACCAAAAAGCAAAAAAAAAAAAAAAAAAAATTATGTGAAGGACTTATATAGTTAAAACTGTAAACACTACTAAAAGAAATTGAAGAGGACATAAAGAAATGGAAAGATATTCCATGTTGACAGATTGGAAGAATCAACATAGTTATTATAAAATGGCCATATTGCTCAAAGCAATATACAGATTTTACACACTTCCCATCAAAATCCCAGACATTCTTCCAAGAAACAGAGAAAAGAATAATCAGATTTGTGTGGAACCACAGAACACCTCAACTCACCAAAGCAATCCTACATAGAAAGAATAAGGCTGGAGGCATCACATTCCCCAACTGTATCTATACTACAAAGTATCAATAATCAAAACATCTTGGTATTGGCAGAAAAACTGACACACAGACCCAAGGAACAGAATCAAAAGCCCAGAAATAAATTCACAAATATATGGATAGATAATTTTTGTCAAAGGAGCAAATAACAAACAATGGGGAAAAGAAAGCTTCTTCAGTAAACAGTGCTAGGAAAACTGGAAAACCACATGCTAAAGAATGAATCTGAACTGCAAGCTGTCATCATATACCAAAATTAATCCATATAAGATCTGAAATAATAATCTGTATACCAGAAAACATCGGCACTAAACTTACAGACTTTGGATTTAGGGAGGACTTTACGAACATAACCACAATGTCAAGGGAAGTAAAAGCAAAAATAAATGAATGGGACTATGTCACAGTAAAAAGCTTCTGGGGAGTTCCCTGATGGTGTAGTGGCTTAAGGCTTCCGCGCTGGCGCTGTCAGTGCTGCGGCCTGGGTTTGATTCCCAGTCAGGGAGCTACCCACATACCAAAAAGCAAAAAAATAAATAAATAAATAAAAAGCTTCTGCACATCAAAAGAAACCATTAACAAAGCAAAAAGACAATTAACTAAATGGGAGAAAATTATAAAGAACTCATACAACTAAAAAAAAAAAAAAAAGAAAGAAAGAAAGAAAGAAAAAGAAAATCCAATTTAAAAATGGGCATAGGACATGAACAGGTACTTCTCCCAGGAAGACATATAAATGGCCAACAGATATATGAAAAAAAACTCTACTTCACTAGGTATTAGGGGAATGCAAATCAAAACCACAATGAGATACCACCTCACACCTATGGCTATTATCAACAAGACAAGGAACAAGTGTTGAAGAAAGTGTAGAGAAAGTGTAGAGAAAAAGAAACCTCATACATTGCTGGTGGGAATACAAACTGGTATAACCACTATGGAGGATAGCATGGAGGTTCCTCACAAAACTAAGAATAGAGTTACCATGGCAATTCCACTTCTAGGTATCTACCCCAAATTTTTGATAACCTTAGTCTGCAAAGATATATGTACCCCAATGTTCATCAATGGTGGAAAAGTCATGGAAACAGCCAGTGTCTTTTGATAGACAACTAGATAAAGAAACTGTAGTACATATACACAATGGAATATGACTCAGTCATAAGAAAAGATGAAATAGGGCCTTTTATGACAATATGGATGAACCTTTAGACGATCATGCAAAGTGAAATAAGCCAGACAGAAAATACCAAGAACCATATGATTTTACTCATATGTGTAATACAAAGTTGCAAGCCACAAAGAAACAAAAACTCATGGATACAATAAATAGTTTAGTGATTAGTAGTTATCTGAGGGTATAGGGGGAGGAGTGGTGGGAGAGAAGGGACAAGGTTCCCAAATATATGGGAACTGACTCTAGATGATGAACACATAACACAATACAAAATGATGTATTGTAGAATTGTACACCAAGAACCTATGTAATTTTTATTAACAAACATCACCCCAATAAATTTAACAATTAAAAAAAGTTAAAAATAGATCGTACAACCCAGAAATTCTACTTAATGGTATTTATCCAAAGAAAATGAGAACACTTATTTGAAAAGATGTATGTATGCCTATGTTCATTGTAGAATTATTTACAATAGCCCAAATATGGGAGCAACCTAGGTGTCCATCAATAGATGAATGGATAAAGAAAATGTGGGAGGAGGAGGACAAGATGGCGACTGGAGAGGAAGTCCCTAAAGCCTCTCCCAGAAAACACAATTGAATGGCCACCCAGAAGCCAAGAAATAGGACCTTTGGTGAAAAAAAAAAAACGGCAGCTGAAACATCCACGCATTGCAAGTAAAAACCTAAAGGTTGGAGAAAAAGGGGCGAGCGCGAGAGAGGGGAGGGAGCAGAGACGGATTGCAACAGGATCCGATCCTGGCTGACTGCAGTACATGGGAGGGGAAAACCAAGAGGCGACAAGAGGAAAAGCCCTAGCAAAGCAGCAGAATATTGGGAATCCGTTGGGGAGCTGGGCTGGGGAGCTGGAATTTGGAGTGGCGAGTTGGGGACAGACCTTGGGAGCCAGCCTCTGGAACTCTTGAGTCATAGCAGGGCTGAGCGAGGACTCTGAACTGCAGAGAGGACATCTTGGCTCTATGCTCCCTTGGGACCCACAGTGCAGGCGCGCGCAGCTCCTGCACAGGGCTGCGGTTCCTGGTCCCAGCCCACTGCGGATCAAGCCAGCTGCCCCACAGACAACGCACGGCGCCTATACAGACGGGGCTGCGAATCCCATTCCACCTGCTGTGGAGGCGGACCGGCTGCCGGCGCAGTGTGCACAGCTCCTGCGCGGGGCTACGGCTCCCATTCCTGGCCCGCTGCAGAGGTGGGCCGGCTGCCTTCCTACCGCGGGGTCAGACCCACAGTTTCGGACTTGTGTGCACGCCTGCTCGCCCGCCCCTGGGTCCTAAAAGCACTGCGAGCCTGCAGAATATGCCCCAACATTTGACCATGGAAGCAGGCCGGGGAAGAAAGAAGGATTTGATAGCATTCACCCCAGCCAGCAGGAGCAGCCTGGGCCCGCATCACCCAGCTTCCCCAGCATAGGGTAGAAGGTGGAGCTGCCCTGGTGTGCCTTTTGTTGGCCTCTCCCCTTTCATACAACCGCCCCAACCAACTAATTAACTACAGGAAGTGGAGGGACCATGACAGATGAGCACTGCCTCCAAACGTAGCAGGAGACCAGAAATAAGAAATAAACAACGCCCCTCTCTCCCAAAACTTGCCCCCCACACCCCGAACCACCTCGTGTCTGCCCTACAGCAAGACACCACAAAAGTACCAATCTGGGATCTTGGGCACTACTGAACATAACGCCCTCATGTCAAAGAAGAAGAACCCAGCAGACAAGATGAATTCTTTAAAAACCAAAACTCCTCAGAAAGAACAGGAAATTTATCAAGACAGCTTCTTAGACCTAGAAGTTTCTGAATTAAGTGACAGAGAATTTGAAGTAGCCATGCTAAGGGCTGTGGCTGTGAGAGAAATGAAAACATACTGACAGAGCACCATGCCTGACATAAACAACATAAAAAAGGACATGAATGACATAAAAAAGGAACTCCATGAACAAAAGGAACAATTCAACAAAGAAATTCAAAACATAAGGAAGATTGAGATGGAAATGCGAGAGATAAATAATACAATAAAAGAAGTGAGAAACCAAATAACTGCCATAGGAAACAGGGCCAACCAGATGGAGGAAAGAATTAGTGATATCGAAGATCAGAATATATAAACAGCTCAGAAAGAGGAAGAGAGGGAATATAGAACCAAAAGGATTGAAAGAACTCTATAAGAACTATCTGACTACAGGAGACAAAACAACATCAGGATAATAGGAAGAGAAAAAGGGGTAGAGCATTCTACACAGAGCATACTCAAACAAATAGTAGATGAGAAGTTTCCAAACATATGGAAAGATCTGGAACCCCAAGTTCAAGAAGAAAACAGGTCCCCTAGATACCTGGACCCTAACAGATCTTCTCCAAGACACATGGTACTAAAGATGTCCAAAACTAAAGACAAAGAGAATATTCTCAAGGCAGCCAGGGAAAAAAGAACTATAACATTTAGAGGAAAACCCATCAGGTTGGCATCAGATTTCTCAGCAGAAACTCTGCAAGCCTGGAGGGAGTGGAATCCAATATTCAAAAATTTAAAGGAGAGGAACTTCCAGCCAAGAATAAATTATCCAGCAAAATTATCTTTCAGATATGAAGGTGGAATAAAGACCTTCTCAGACACACAGAAGCCAAGGGAATTTGCCAGCACAAGGCCAGCACTCCAAGAAATACTGAAGGAGGCTCTTCGACCCGAAACAAAACATCAGGAAAAATGGAACAAAGTTGGGACAACGAGAAAGAAACAAAAATAAAACAAAAACAAACAAAGAAATAAGTACTGGCTACAGGAAATTCTCACATATCAATCAGCAATCTAAATGTTAATGGACTGAACTCACCAATAAAAAGACAGAGTGTAGCAGACTAGATTAAAAAACAGAACCCATCCATATGCTGTCTCCAAGAAACACACCTCATCCATAAGGATAAACACAGACTTAGAGTGAAAGGATGTGAAACAATACTTCAAGGAAATGGTAACCAGAGAAAAGCAGGAGTTGCCATACTGATATCTGATGAAATAAACTTCAGGTTAAAAAAGATAGTAAAAGACAAAGATGGACATTACATAATGATAAAAGGTACAATACAACAACAAGAAGACTAGACACTAATTAATATATATGCTCCCAACCAGGATGCACCAAAATATACAAAGAAACTACTAACAGACTTGAAAGGAGAAACTGATGAACACACAACCATTGTGGGAGACTTAAACACCCCTCTAACAGCCATGGACAGATCATCCAAACAGAAAATAAATAAGGAAATATCAGCTCTAAACAACACATTACAGCAATTGGACATAATTGACATTTACAGGACACTTCATCCAGCAAAAAGAGACTATTCCTTCTTTTCTAATGCACATGGAACATTCTCAAGGATAGACCACATGCTGGGACACAAAAGTAGCCTCAGCAAATTCAAGAAGATCGAAATCATACCAAGTGTATTCTCAGACCACAAAGCTTTGAAATTGGAGATCAACTGTAAAAGGAAAGCAGGAAACACATTGACATGGAGATTAAACAACAGCTTATTAAAAAAGGACTGGATAAAAGAACAAAAAAAAGATGAGATTAAAAAATATATAGAAACTAATGACAATGAAAATACAACATATCAGAATTATTGGGACACAGCGAAAGCGGTAATAAGAGGGAAGTTGATATCACTACAGGCCTATCTTAAGAAACAAGAAAAAGCACAAGTAAACATCTTAACATCCCATCTTAAAGAACTAGAAATAGAAGAGCAGACAAAACCCAAAGTCAGCAGAAGGAAAGAAATAATAAAAATTAAAGCACAGCTAAACCAATTAGAGAACAGAAGGACAATAGAAAAAATTAATATAACGAAGAGGTGGTTCTTTGAGAAAGTCAACAAAATTGACAAACCCCTGGCGAGACTAATCAAAGGACAAAAGGAAAGGACACAAATATCCTAAATTAGAAATGAAAGGGGAGAAATTACCACTGATACCACAGAAATACAAAGGATTAGAAGAAAATATTATAAAGGACTTTATGCAACGAAATTTAACAACCTAGAAGAAATGGACAAGTTTCTAGAAACTGATAACCTACCAAGACTGAACCAAGAAGAACTGGATCATCCAAATAGACCAATTGATAGTGAAGAGATTAAAATGACTATCCATAATCTCCCTAAAGGCAAAAGCCCTGGACCAGATGGTTTCACCAATGAGTTTTACCAAGCATTCAAAGAAGAATTAACGCCTATCCTCCTCACACTCTTCCAAAAAAATGAAGAGGAAGCAATACTTCCTAACTCATTCTATGAGGCCAACATTACTCTAATACCAAAGCCTGGCAAAGACAACACAAAAAAAGAAAACTATAGACCAATATCTATGAAGAACACAGATGCAAAAATTCTAAACAAAATATTAGCAAACAAAATACAACAATGCATCAAAAAGATCAGACATCAAGATATAGTGGGATTCATCCCAGGAGCAGAAGGATGGTTCAACATATGAAAATCAATCAATGTGATACACCACATAAACAAAATCAAAGATAAAGACCACACGGTCATTTCAATTGATGCAGAAAAAGCTTTCGACAAGCTACAGCATCCATTTATGATCAAAACACTAAATAAAATAGGTATAGAAGGAAAGGATCTCAACATAATAAAGGCCATATATGACAAGCCCTCGGCTAACATCATACTGAATGGGGAAAAGCTGAAGCCTATTCCCCTAAAATCAGGAACAAGACAGGGATGCCCCCTGTCACCACTGCTATTTAATATAGTACTGGAAGTTCTAGCCACAGCAATCAGGCAAGACAAAGGAATCAAAGGTATCCAAATTGGGAAAGAAGAGCTCAAATTGTCACTATTTGCAGATGATGTGATCCTTTATATAAAAAATTCCAAAGATTCCACCAGGAAACTATTAGAAACAATTAACAAATATAGTAAAGTTGCAGGATACAAAATCAATGTACAAAAATCAACAGCATTCCTATATACAAACAACGAATCCACAGAAAAAGAAATGAGGGACTCAATTCCCTTTGTTATCACAACAAAAACAATGAAATGCCTGGGAATTAACTTAATGAAGAACGTGACAGACTTATACATGGAAAACTATAAAACACTTTTGAAAGAAATTGAAACAGACTTTAAGAGGTGGAAAAATATCCCCTGTTCATGGATAGGAAGACTTAACATTAAGTCTTCTACAGATTTAATGCAATACCCATCAAAATCCCACAATCATACTTTTGTGAAATAGATAAAAGAATTAGTAAATTTATATGTAACCATAAAAGACCTCGAATTGCCAAAGCAATACTACATAAAAAGAACAAGGCTGGTGGCATTACACTTCCTGACTTCTATTTATATTACAAAGCATCAATAGTCAAAACAGCTTGGTACTGGCAGAAGAACAGAAATAGAGACCAATGGAATAGAACTGAAAACCCAGAAATAAACCCACAAATTTATGGACAAATAA